>JAGPOW010002173.1:14234424-14292393 GCA_030014935.1 Caiman crocodilus
GGGGGGAAAAAAAGCCCCGATTCATTGGGTGCTGCTGGGCGAGGGGCAATCCCCACTGCCTCACGCTGCATGGGGGGATCTCCACAGCGCCCGATGCCCCCCCACTACCCCCCCCATGGCTGCCCTGGCTGCTGCAGCTCTGGCCTTTTAAAAAAAAAAAACCAAACAAGAAAACCCTGGGCTCACTGTTTCTGCAGGCAGGGGGGCCATCCCCGCTGCCCTGCTCCATGCGGGGGCTCTGCACGAGCCCCACAAAGCCTCGAGGCCACTGCAGGAGTGGTGAGTCCTGGGGGTTTTCTCCATTTTTTTCCTTAAAGGGCGCAGTGGGAGCACCCATGGGGGGGCTGGGGGAGGCGGGGGGCATCGGGGCACAGTGGGGATCACCTCCCATGTGGCAGCATCCAGTGAACACCAGGACTTTTCTTTAAAGGGCTGGGGGCTGGGGTGGGCAGGGCAGCCATGGGGGTGGGCTGTGGGAGCAGGCAGGGTATGGGGGCTGGCAGGGGTCACCCCCATGGTCCCCTTCCCCCTGCCCCACCCCCTGCTTACTGGCATGGAGTCTGCCTGCAGCTCCCTGCTGCAGCCGCCGGACACTGCTTGAATCATCAAAGCTCTTTTCTGAAGATTTGGAGAGCTTTGACTCGATTTGGACCTTTTCATTGGTCCCCTGATTTGATTTGGATTCAGAGATTCGGCCACCAAATCAGTCCAAATCACCTCCGAATTGAATCACCACCCGAAGCTTTGTGCAGCCCTATTGAATATGTGGCCAGTGCTGATCAGCTGAATGGCACTTCCAGCCACAGGTGTGTGCTGGAGTCTTGAAGGGGAGTGCTGATCAGTGGACTGGCACTCTGCCGCAGAACCACTGGGCACTCAGCTTGCTTCTTGCCAGTGCAGGGGGAGCCTGAGATCATGATCCTGGGCTCGCTCTGCACCCTGCATATTGCATATTCAGCAATATGAAGCGATTGGGCATATATGGCAGGGTAGGAGGTACGATTGTTGGGATGGTGGATCAGATCCCATCATGCCTTTATTTGACCATCTGTCAGATTTGCACATCTTCTTCACATGTGCTTCTTTTTCACAACGTCATTTGTTTTAAATTATGACTTGAATCACATTTGAAGCTGGAGGGGAAAGCTGGGAAGTCAGTGAGAACTGACTGCAAATCAGCTCACTTGGACACAAGCTCCTCAGTGGGAATGCAGGGGTCCAACTTTTGGCACTCGGGATTGGCCTTGGTGCCATGATCTCACCTAGCCTCTTAAATGAAACAACGGGCACAAAATAGGAGAACGGTTTACTGTTATGTACATTTGGTAAGAGAAGGATCATTTCCCCTGGTAAAGACACTGTCACATAATGTACGATCGCAGCTAAATTATTCAACAAAATGTTAAAGAATGGAAGGGAACATTAACAGCTCCCACTGTGTGGTGCTCTTACAGACCTCCGCAGAGTGGCACTGGACACAACAGCCTGCAATTCAACCTGTTCTGTGCCTTGGGCATTTATTCTCCCAACCCCATCTGGCCCCATATATGAAACAATTCTTTATTTTGTAAAATAAAGGTACATTTTATGGGGTGGGATCCTCTAAAGTACATAAGGGATTTAGACTTTCATTGATTTTACAGACCGTATAGAAGAGAAAAACGTATCAAAGCAAAATCCTGATCTTGAATGTACTTGTATCATTAAGGGGAGCAAAGCTTTCTTTGTTTCACTGCTTCTGATAGTAAAAGAAAGGGGTACAGGAAGTATGAACTTTTATCTTAACTATATACTTTTAGTATGTCTAAAAGTATAAAAGAATAATAAGAGGTCTCAAAGAATCAACCTGAGCACCTGATCTTCTCCACGCCCAGGGGAACATTAAATGACAAGACAATGCAGCTTCTGTAAGGGCCTTGTTACACATTCATTTTAGTGGCTCCTGGAACTCTTACCTCCTGCATTGTTAGCACATTAACACCTGAAACTAGTTTTCAGCACACTTGAGATGATTTAAAGCTAAGTCACTTTAGGCAGGATTAACACACAGGCAAATTAGGCACATGCCTAGGGCCCTCACTGAAGAAGGGGCCCAGGTGTGCTTATTTTACATATCATAATTATTGAGTGAAAAAAGTAGAGGCCCGCAAGTTTGTTTTCCTAGGGCCCACTAAAGGGTTAATCCAGCCCTGACTCTAGGGTAGGTTTATCTCTGATCTGTGTTACCCAGTTTATGTCCCATTAATGTGTGGCCACTCCCCACAGATGACCCACCCAAGTTGCAGTCCTCCAGCATCCCAGAATGCAGTGTCCCTTCCCCTCCCATCCTGTGTGGACAAACTTTGCACCCCCAGAACTGTACTGCCAAGGTGATGATTCTGGCACCAGGCCGACTCCCCCTCCTGTCCCTCACCTTCAAGGGTGATCTTCCCATCCTCAGGGGTATAACCCAATGTAAACCATTTGCAAAGCCCCTCAGCCAGCTAGCCAGGTTGCAGGGCATGGACGGCTGCAGGAGTGAGGCCTAGGTGGGGGGAGGGGGAACAAGTAGGGGGCCAGGTTGAGTCCCCCAAGAGCTGGGGCTTCCTTCCCAGGGCAGGGGCAATTGCTCCTCCAAAAGCACCTTTCTTCACTGTTCCCACCTCCCAGCCATCCTAGGAAGCATGACCAACACCCCCCACATCCCAATCTCAAATCTTAGTTTATTAAAATATAAGATCTTTAATTTACTTCCTCTTTATTTCTTTTAAAATTATTATTTTTTTATTTCTTTTTATTTTCTCCTTCAGGGGCTGTTTTCCTTCATTTTACCACCCTTTCCCCACCCCCATTTCCTTTCCACATCCCATGTCATTACCCACCCCATCCCATTAACTCCCCCTCCTAGATTCACGGCCCTGCCTCCACCCATCTCTCACCCCTCTCCCACCAGCCTAGAGCAGGGATAGGAGTCTGTCCTGGCTCACCAGCCCTGTAGCTCCTAGTCAGGCCACTACTCATCAACCATCTAGTCCAGGGGTAGGCAACGTTTTTTGGCTGGCATGTTGAAAAAACCACAATGTCTACCTTGGAAGGTGCCAGAGCGCCGACATGTTGGAGCCCGGAGCAGCTGTTTGCAGCTTCCTGGCTGCAGCCGGCCCATGGAGTCTGCTTGCAGCAGGCCTTGCAGCCTCCCAGCTGCCTGCTGGGAGCAGCCTGAGCTCCACGGCTGGCAGCAGCTGCTTAGAGCCTGGGCTGGCGGTGGTGTGCTGAGCAAAATGGCCTTGTGTGACATGCTCGGCATGTGTGCCGGGGTTGCTGACCCCTGCTGTCACGGCAAGTCACAGCTGCGCAGGTGGGGGACAGTCCAAGAAGGTTTTTAGCCTTAAGGTGTGACTGCTCCATGCTCGAGGTAGCACTGACACCAATCAACATTTGAGGAGCTCAAAGTGCAGTGTGTAACAAGGCCCTAACTTTCCAAGCCTGGAACCTGGTTGGCATGGATCATAGAATTTGTCTTAATAAGCTTTCCTACAAAAGACATATTAAATCTTACGATTATTTTTTGGATTGCAGGAACACCTGTAGGCCTCTAGTGTGCTGGTTACTGTGTATAGACAGGCCCAGACCTAAATAAGTTTAAGAGATAAGTTGAGCAAGGGTGAAAGAAGAAAGTGACTTTTCCAAAACCATGTAGCAGGTCAGTGATGAAGCCAAGCCAAGAGTCCAGAGGGTTCTTGAATGCCACTGCACTGCTCTGCTGACTAGCCTATGGGAGGGCAAGTGACACTGCCACAGAGCGGTTCCTTGAGCAAGCCTGTAATGACTCATAATGTAAGGCAAGTTGGGACTCTGCCCTCCTGTTAGGTAGCATTATAATTTACTCCAATTACTGAAGATCAACTCTCTTCCTGTCCTTTTGTTTTTTCTTTTTTTTATTGGCCAACATGGGCACAGTCCAAATTGCAGGTGCTAAGCAAAGTTCCTTCATTCTTCCATGGAGCTGCCTGCTAAGGAAACCAATGCACACTGGGAGGAAGGGTGGCAAAATCTGATTTTACAAGAACAAAGATGATGGAAACTCTTATGCAATGTTATTTGTCCCCTGCAGGAAGAGTGGAAACAGGAACATGCTGCTACTGATGTTAAAGCTAGCTTTTGCAGGCAGGGAATATTGGGCAGAGCAGTGCTCTTTCTCCAGATATATCCTTTTAATGAAGCTGGCTTGATTACCTTAGAGAAGGGGGAGCAAGGGACACCATTTTCCGCTAATGTGGGATCCATGCCAGCAGCCTCAGGCAGCTTTATCCTTTGTGCTTTGTTTCATTGTAGTGGAGACTACATTTGAAACCAGGCTTTTTAAAAAAAAATTCTTCTCCCCTGCAGACTACCAGTTAATGTCCATAATGTCCATAATGGACATTAACTGGTAGTTTCTGAAGGCTTCCCTGAAATGTGACGACTCCAGAGTAGTCCTGGCTTGGGAGCGTGGAGGGTCGTGATCATACACAGCACCTTGAGCCCAGCAGCCAGGGGCAACCAGTGAAATGACTTCAGAGAGCCCTCATTTTGATTTAAGTGTCCCTGCCAGCTGAGATCCATTACCGCTGAAGACGTTGCAGCAGTGTAACTGATACTGTATGCTGAAACTAGACACTAAAGGTAACTTCTTTTCCTCTGATGGAATTCAGCCAATGTCCACAGATATTACAGACTTTTCAAAGAGTAGCTGAAAATAAAAGTCCATTTTGTGGTCTTTTATTCTGGAATTTTCCTTATTTTACACACCCACCCACCCTCTGCATATATGCTATACTTTCCGATCCACCCACACACACCCCTACATGTATTTTATACTTTCCCATCCTGCCCTCTCTTATCTACAGTTAATCACAAGAACTTTAAGCCTAGGGCCTGTGAAAAATAGTTTCAGGCTTGGAAGGATTTATTCATTATATTGGATTTCTAGACCAGATACACAATTGATGTGAAGCAGTGTAGCTGAGTCAATGGAACTATGCAGAATTATATTAGCCAAGAATCTGGCTCTCAGCGGATAAGCACTTCCACACCCTGACCTGTTAGCATTTTTAATTTTTGCCCTAGTAGGTAATTAAAACAAACCAAAACCAAAGCACCCTCCCACAGTAATCAATAATTGCTATTTACTTGAAATGTAACCATTATAAAGTCGATTTGGGTCAATTTCAGAATCAAAATCAGTGTCCAATAGCAGTCACATTTCATAATGTTCATTCCCTATTTATTGGTTGCCAGACAGAACGTTCCATTAAACAGGGGTTCCTATCATGCCCTCGCCCTCCCATATTCAAAGTCTTACTACTCACAGTTTCATTGTGCCCCCGGTGTCTTTTCTGCACAGAATGGGGAGTCAGCTACCCAATGGAGCAGAATGACCCCTTTCGTACTACCCGTCTGCAGACTGACCTTGCTGTGCTCATGGTATCTTTGGGACTTGTGGGCTTTGCTCTTTAAAACCCTTCCCTGATTCTAGAAGGCAGTGGGAACTCCCCAAGGGCAGATAACCCGTGCCTTGCAAGGTTATCACCATGTAAGAACAACTATTTGTCTCCCCGCATTTAATAGATATATACTAAAAGGGAAATTAATTAATTCCAATAAAATAACAGCTGAGACGAGATGCCAGGAGTTGGCTTCATATGTTTTAAATTTCTCCAATTTGCAGATTTTTATTAGTAAATATGGAAATATTTTTAGTCTGTTTTTAGCTGGAGAGGAAAAAAAAGATTATCATTGTCAATTACCCGTGCAAATCAAATGCATCTAAGCCTAGAATTTATTCCTGCTCATGTTCTGGTCACCATGGAAGCTCCTATCTTTACCTTTTTCTGTGTGTTTTAAGTAAGAGCCTCTATTATACAAACCAAACCACAGATCTACCAGCAGCTTCATATTAAAAGAACACTGACTAGCATTTTAATCTCTGAAGGTAATGTGGATATTTGTCATTTCTGATCTCCCCTTTCTGCAACTGTCCACAGATGACAAGATCCGTGAAATTGCTACTGCCAGGGAGTGAAATGAAAATTAACCCAGTGCCCATCACACCACCCTTTCCAAGCCAGCCTTGACCATCTCTCTTCCTAGCTGGGAGAAAATGCCTTTTCATGCAGCATGCTTGCCATTCAGCCTTAGATGTCTTACATACCACAATCACATGTTAGGGAATAATAAACTCTATCATGTTAACAGATTGCTTTAAATCCGACACTTTCTTTCTGATTCTCATTTGCTTTGCTTTTCATGCTGCTTTCTCATGTATAAAAGGGGAACCAGGGGGGAAAAGAAAAAGACGTATAACACCTGAAAATCTTTTTCATATACCTGCTGCTGCTACCACTCAGTGCTGAATCTGAATAGAAATGGATGGGAGGGAGATGAAGAAGGATGAATAACATTTCATGCCCTGTAGTCAAACATAATTTCAAGCAGGAAACGAGTACTGACTGGCAAGATGGCTCATCCTGTCAGATGGCTAATGTGCACTTCAGAACCCTCTCTTTGAAGACTAGGATCTCATTTTCAGTTTGCAATTATTACTTTTGTATTAATGTTTCAGAAAATGGGGTCCCTTTGGGGGGGGGAAGGGACAGTTAGGGGGAGGGGGAGTTCCCTATGCATTAGTGGTCTGACCAGCCCAATTAAGTTGGTATTGATGGAATGCTAGTGCAAAATGAGGCTTGACATCCCTCTACTGCATTTCTCCTGAAAGAACATGGGTGGGATTTTCAAATGGTCCTAAGTAACCGGGAGCATGTGACCTATTTCCCTTCAATAGGACCTGCCCTTCTAAATCACTTGGGGACTTCTGAAAATCTCACCTCACACTATGATGTGCGTTCTCTGGACCTCTAATGAGTTGTTCTGAGTCCAACAACCAAACTTTACTGAAGTGGGTATCTAAAGTAAGCCCATAGATTTATATGCCATTTCCAAACACGTAGCCTGATTTTCAAAAGCAGCAGACACCTAGCAGTTTCCACTGAAGTTACTGGAATATGCCAGATGCTAAAATGTTTTAAAACTTAGGCCAGTTATTTAGCTGCCTAAACATGGATTTAAGTGCCTAATGTTAGACATCTCCTTTCATATACCTCAGCCAAACACCTCTAGGTTGCATTTAGCTTGTCTCTATGTCTATGGACAGATCTAAGATTTTGAAACGGAGGGTCCAGATGGTGTGGCACATCATTACATATAACACAACACATTTTTTTCCAGTTAAAAAAAACCCTAGAAGCTTTACTCGTATGGTAGCACTATATTATTCAGTTTAAGTTCATAACAAAAACAAATATGAGTGTTCAAATGTGCACTAATTTGCTAGGGTATATATAAAGTTTAAAAAACCACGACCAACTAGGCAAAAAAGGTCAAAGCACATTGCATCGTCGTTGGTCCAGTAATCATTATAGTTAAATGTACATCTCTTGTTCAGATTCATAAAATAAAATCTAGCCTTCTTGAGTGTCCTGACAGTGCCTCCAATACTTCACTGTCAGTCATTTCTACACCTGAGCTAATATTACCACACCTGAGCTAAGGATTTTAGCTTGAGCTTAAAACAGTCTGCAGGGCCATCAAATAGAAAAGACATTACCAGTAATGGCTAACAGAGGGCAAAACTGCAGAAGAAAGAACAGTTTGAATAGTGAAACATCAACACCATTAAAAAGGACAGAGGGTCGTTAACACCTGTGGAGCAGAGTGAGATTAACAGGATTCAGAGTAAGATCATTAGCCATTAAGTCAACTGAGTCTCAGCACTGCCTGAATAGAAACAGTGCTGTCCCTCCCAGGCAGTTAGCTGTCAAATTTGGGTAGAGCTGGAATCAAAGTGTGGCACAACTGCACCAGCGCACCTCCCTGGATCCACCCCTGTCTACCACCAAAAAGCACACCCTGCTCATTCGTTCCCATGCCATGGATACCAGAGCCCGAATATTAACCGTGTAACATGGCCCTGAACACATCTCCAGAGCTGTTCTCATGCCGCCTGCCTTGTCAATTCATCTTTGCCCATGCCTCAGGGCTTTGCTATTTGGACTGCACTGCCCAATTTCCAGGTTTGGGTGTGTGCTGAGCATAAGTAAGTGGACAGAACATACCCTTGGCACCATACCTCCTGGCCTTGGCATGACGGCAACAGAGACATAGCCACAGAGAAGGAAATCCCAGTTCTCTACTACCGTGGCAATTTGCTAGAGAGGACACATGAACAGCACTGTTGCTTTAGGACTTGTCGTTCTTCTTTCTTGACTGCTCCTCTGGCTATATAACCTACCCAATGGGCATTACGGACCAGATTTCCAGGAGAGCTCAGTACCCAGCAGGATGAACTCTTCTTAATATCTAACTTCTGCTTCTGGTGTTAAGTGGGGCATGATCTCCTCCAAGCAGCTGAAGCTCAGGGAATGCCTTGTTTCAACCATATTGAGAACGGCGTAGAGTGGTCTGAAACAGGAACAGCGAAGGAGGAAAAGACGATGTCCCTCAGCAGGATTGGGATGAATCATCAAGCTTCCATCCCTCCCACTGAAGCGAATGCAAATCTTTCCTCTGCGGTCGCTAGACACCAGAAATACCCCCGGGGACTAGTAGTGCAGTGGTGATGTGTAGGCAAACATAGCAGCCCTTCTCTATATGAGCTTCTACTGAGTAAAAACCGTAGAAGTGTTATTCAGAGAACAGAACTGTCAATACTCGTAACATAAATGATGAGTTTTACAGCTCCCATCTACAGATGACAGCCGAGTGGAAGGGAGTTTGGTTCCACGCCTCTTGGGAAGGATAGCACCTCTAAATGCAACTTTCCATATGCCTGCAACCGTGGAACAGCCAGTCCTGGGTGTACACTAGGGGATACCATGATCAAATTCTGCGTGTGGCATGGCTTTTGGAGCTGACAGCTTTTATTATGCTCACGTTATGTTTATTTGCTATGAAATGGTACTGAGGAAGAAGTACAAATACTGAGACCTGTAGTGTAGAAGTTTAGTTATACATTTTACAAACACACGTGCGCACGCTCTCTTTCTTGGCATCAGCACACTCTTCACATTCAATTCACTTCACATCTAGCTGTTAGTGAAGTCAGATGAGGTTAAAGACTGAAATTCTGACGGGGATGATGAAGAGACAGTCTAAGGGGAAACTACTGTGAAAGCTCCCTAAATGCTGCTAGTTATGGCACGTATTGAGCAGACTCACTCTCATAGCATGTTTTTACCTTCAGCCTCACTCAAATCAGTCAAACCCCCTTTGCTCTTATGTTTATCTTTACCTTCCTTCAATCTTCAACTATAATTTATACTTCTCCACTCTAGATACTGCTTGCAGTTCATTAAATATCTTAAAGGTGTTAATGATTTTTGTAAAAAAAGCTAATGTTTTTCCAGCTCATTTCCTACCGCTATCACCCCAAATCTAGTGGGCAGTAATGACACGTCTGAGGCAGAAAATGGGATTATGATGAACGGAGTGAATGCTGGTGAAATATGGGCAACATTAAACATTTGCAGGCTCTTTTTCTCTCCCCTTCTTCCCCCGCCTCTCATTCTGCAGGTTTCTGCATAAATGCATTGTATTCTCCTCACATTCAGGCTATACTTCTGTGGACTTTAAAGAGAGCTCAAACATACAAACTGGGTGCAGGGAATAAAAAAGGGGTCAGGACAAATGAGACAAATTTGCAGGAAAGTATGAGAGATCTGGTCTTTTTGGATCTTTCTGAAGCAAGATGCCATATGTCTATTTTGGACATAAGAAAATCGAGATAAGGACTCTCCTTTTTTTTTTAGATTAAAGCGGGGGGAGGAAATGTATGTTAGATCAGGAAGTAAGTACATATAGGGCAGTACATATAGGGCATGTCTACATCATGGCAACGCCAGCAAAACTATTCCCAAGCAAAACTCTGCCCACTCTGAACTTGTACACTCCAGACCCAGAAATACACTGGTGAGGCTGCTTCACGGTCATCCCAAGTGGCTGCTCTCAAGTGCACTAGAGACTGAAGCCTTGAGAACAACAGCTGAGCGATGCCCCTGAGGGGGCTCCCTGGCATATTTCCAGGCTTGGAGCATGTCGTCATAAGTGGCCAGGGGGGTGCTCGGGGGCATACTGGACACAACGCGCTGCTGTGGCAGTGTTAGCATGTCCATAATTACCCAATATAAATGCTCTCATTGTATTGCTGCTCCATGTGGTTTCTTTTACAGTCACACATACAAGCCAGTTATATGACTGAAATGCAGTACATAACACCTAAGTATTAATAATAGTGCTCGTTTTTATAGAGGTAACAGTGATAAAGAACAACCATTAGCCTAAAAAAGCATCCCGGTGCATGAATGGCCCAAAAAGTCGTGTGACCACAGACTCGTAGGGAAGTAGGACTGGAAGGGACCCGGTCACCTGGAGCACTGCAGAGCACGTACTATTGGTGCTCTGCAGTCAGAGGGCCGGCGTGCAGTGATCCTGGCCTGCTAATAAAGGCCCCTGACTTAGGAAGTTCCTAAGCAGAGCTGAGTGAAGAGGGCAGTGCTGACTGGCTAGCTGCCCAGAGACCCACACCTGCAGGGACTCCTCCTCCTCGCTAACCTCCTCGTCCGGATGGGAGTGCAAAGCCGCAGCAGCGATACCAGTTCGGTTTCCATTTCCAAAAGCTTATCAGTTTCACTTCCAGACCCCCATGGATCCCTGCCACCAGTGCAACCAGCAGCACCAGCAAGACCAGTGCATGGCGTACTGCTGCTGGCAGAGAGGCTAAGCCTGCTACCATTTCTTCAGAGAGCTTGCTCAGCTCCTGTGTGGGCTGCTGCAGACACAAGGCCAGGCAGTCTCTGGTTCACCAACCAGTTCGGCACCAGTTTGGCGTATGCAAGTCCACAGTGGCTATCTGCCAGGAGCTGTCAATATTCACCTGCTTTTTCGACCCACTGAGGGCTGGGGCAGGACTTTGACGCTCCCCCTGCTTCAGGAGGGGTGCTGATGGGTCTTCCCACCTGTGGCACTGCCCCACAGGACTCTGGCATCCACTCTGCTTCAGGAGAGGTGCTAAAGAGTTTCCATGTCACCCTGGCCATGGAATTTACTACCCGTAAAAGCTGAGAGCTGACTTTTTTGAAGTATTCAGACACAAGCTTAACAAACACTGAGTTCCTCCCTTCTGCCCTTTCTTGGCTTGTAGATAATGCTACAGATTCTGACATGACAGCAACCAATATTTTTGCTGCAACGGGTGCATTTAGCAGGTGGATTCCTGCTGTGTTTTGCAGGGGGCATGCATGATTTTATTCTACTTGCAAAGAAATAGTTGAGCGGCAAGTCTTTGTGGCGACCTGTGAGTCCAGCTCTGCTTCCCTAGGGCAGCAGAGTTCAACATAACAGACGGACTCCCTGGAGCTGTAGGTGGGGGTGAGGAACAAGTTGCCGGAGATGCTGGAGAACTGAGCTCACTCTGTGGCACGATGCCTAACTGTACAGGCATTACACATGGCATTAGAGATCATCGTACTACTGAGAAGGGGAGATTAGAAAAGGCTTACATTTTGTTGTGGAACTGCCATGTTTTTCCATGATAAATTGCCTGGGCAGCTGTATGCTCACTTTCTGCAGAGCTAAAAAGGCATATTCCTTACAACAAATATAACCCTTGTCCATGACCTAAGACTTAAGTGGTGCATACCAGCCTTGTATTAACTCTCAAACTAGCATGAACATCACACACGGAGATGAGGACCAATGTGAAAGGCTACACATGGTATTAAGCTGTAGGGTGTGAAAAGGCTGAAATATTTTCCCCACAAAAGTCTGCCCAAGCAGTATTATGTTGGGTCATATCTTAGCCTATACATTCTGTCTCATGATACCTATGCATGGAAAGGCTGGATTTGCTTCAGAACTGGACCTCTCAAATTTTTGCAAATTTGAAAATGGAGACTAAAATAAGGGAGAGTGTTGAACTGAGACTTTTTTATTATTAGGGAAATAATGATTTGGGTTTTTTTATCATGACTAGAGACCTCAGTCAGGATTAGAAACCCATTGTGCCAGATAACATAAATGGATGTATTGAGAGAAAGGATCTGCCAAGATCAGCGGGCGCATCTACGCAGGCAATTACTGCGCATGAATAAACTCCAGAGCTTATTGCTCTGGGGAGCGCTGTTTGAATGTGCACCTAGGAGCAATAAACTCGGGAGCAACAAGTTCCAAAGTTTATTCAAGCACAGCACACGGAGCTGGGTTGGAGCAACCCGGACTGGCAGAGGGCCCTGGGGGTCAGCTTGCCAGCGGGGGCTTCTTCCCCCGCTCAACATGCTGTGGAGCGGCTTGGCTGGGGCAAGAGGGAGCTTCAGTGCAGGGTAGCCAGCAGGCAGCTCCTGCTCTGAAGCACCCTTGTGCTCCAGCCAAGCCAGAGCAGCATTTACATGTGCGCTGCTGCAGAGTAAATTAGTTTACTCCAGCCCAATAGGGACACACATGTAGATACTGAGAGGTTTACTGCACAGTTAATTAGTCTGCTGTGCACTAAACGGCGCGTGTAGACATGCCCCCCACGTCTCAGTTCTGAAGTTTATGTTCTTAACAAGAACTCCTCCTTCCCTCCAAAGAATCTCCCCATTTGAGCAGACAAGAAACTGCGGCCATAGAGGGGGTCAAAAGCAGAACCGAGAGCCGAGCTAAGATATTCTGTGTCCCCATCCCATGTCTCATTGCAAGACCATCCTTCCTCAATAGAGAAAGTATTGGCCTATCCTGACCCTAGGTGGTAAATCCCATCACCTTAATAACAAAATAAATAATAACACTACAGAACAGAGGCAGCCTAGACCCCTTTACTCACTTCTGGCACATGTTGAAAGTAGATCTTCTTGCTAGGAGTCCAATCACATCTCACAAATTAATTAGTCCTTACTCAGACGCTGATCTTGCTACTGCCTGTACCTGCAGAGGACCCACAGAGGGGTCCATGGCAGCAGATCTGATTGCAGAACCTGGGCATTGGTAGCATTTTGTCTTTTTATATCTTTTGTGGAATTAGAGTTCAAAGTGCGCAATGTGTGTTCCAAATGAGAGAGACCTAAGGGAACAAACCCTGTAATCCTTAGAGAGAAAAATCAGCAAAATTTATCACATAAGTGGTTTGTGCATCGGCACATGTGGACACTTGGTATGTCACCAAAACAAGTGTCTTCCCACTGACTGTGATAGATACTAAGAGATGAGGAACATTATTTTTCTGGACTTCTCTATCTCCCTATAGAATGCTAGTTTAAATGGCAAGGAGGGAGGGAGAACAGCTGGCAGTTTAGATGAAAAAATGTATTGAATATGCTAAACATGTGATTATCAAAGGTTCATAACTCAGTCGAATCAAAACCAATTTCTTTCAGAACAATATAAGGTGCCACACTGCCCTGCCCTCTTTCAGAACAATGAAAGGCATTTCTCAAGGAAGGCTGTTTGTAGGCCAAATTTCATCTTACACCTTTCAAAAATAAAATCTCATAAGAATTTTGATACAACAAAGAATAAATATTCATTTCACTGTCTCTGTGCTGAAATCAGCCGAACTGATTTTCAACATGTCTGGGCAGAGACTAGGCTTGGTGGTCTGCAGTCCTTTCCTCCCAATTTGAGTCATTTGCTTGTCCCATACGCCTTTTGTGCCTCATAGTTTAGACAGTATGTTCTTTGAAGAAGGTGTTAATGATAAGTGACATATGTGTGTACAGCTTCTAGCACAATAGGACCCTGAACTGTTTGCTCTCCAGGTACAATCACAATATGCAGATTAAAAGATGTTATAATAATAACCACTGCCTTCATTATAGCAGCAGCTGGTGCTATGGTTATATTCCATATATTGCCTTCTTGTTTCTCGAATCCAAGCAGTAAAATAGGTATCTCCTGGGTCCTTAATTCTTGTAATTCACTGCAAAATAACCCAGAATCTGCTTTATAATTTGCAAGTATATTTTATCTAAGGCCCTCAAAGAAAGTTAAATTATCCCTGTGAAACAATTGAGTACTATTATATTTGCTTAACAAATAGGGAAACTGAGGAATACAATGGTTAAATAATTAAATCAGTGTTGCACAATGGTTTGTGACAGAGATGTCAATTGAACTGGGGAGTCTGACTGCTCTAAAGCTGCTCTGATTACTACCAGCTTGAAAGCATCATCTTTCCTAATGGAACAAAGAAGTTTGGGAAAATGTCATCCAGAGTCCTCTGTGTGCCCCCCGGATGTGTCAGCACCAGGCCAGAATTCATTGCTTGTTCTGCTAGCTGCCCTTTTCATTTTTAGCATACTAATTGCTAGTGTGTGTGTGTGGGGGGGGGGTATGCAATTTGCATGTGATAAACAGAGGATTGAGAAAGAGCAGCATCAGGCACAGCTCTGCCATGCAATGCAGAGGGCATTTCAAATGGAAAGGGATTTTCAGATTCCTGAAAAGAGATCGATACGCCACAGTGAGATCAATGGTTTAACATTTCTGAAACTGGGATAGTTTATTGACTCAGAGTCCATCAGTGCGGGTGGATAGTTATCTGTTCTGTGGATTCTAGTCTACTGTCCTTGACTTTACTTAGCACATCAGTAAGTATTATTGTTCTGTGTACTAGTATTTTCTGCAAAACCACAGTAAAATCCTGATGAATATCCAACTAACAGAATCAATTCTCCATGCACAAGATTAGTCTTTTCTCAAATTACTGCATCCTTTCCATTCCTTGGCTATTATTCTTATTGTAGCACTTTGAGACCTCAACCAAGATCAAGGGCTCATTATATTGGGCATTTTATGATACAAAGTAAAAGAGATTGTGGCCTGAAAAGCTAAGCAGACAAGACAGACAAAGAGGTGGGCAGGGGAAACACCAGTGCAATGAAGTGAAATAACTTGCCTGAGGTCACACAGCAGGTCACTGCCAAAGCCAAGAATGGAGGCCAGGTCTCCTGAGTCCCAGTAAAATGTTTAACCAACAGACCATGCTGGCTCCCGGTCTATTCTAAGGGCCTGCAAACACAACCACCCCTTGCAAGCACAACTAAGTGTAATGCTTACAAGTACAAGGAGTGCCATTAGCGACAATGGGAACACTTGCCGTAGAAAGCACTGAAATGCAGGCTGGGGGTCCAGCATTATTTCTCTGCCAAGCCCTGTGAGTAGCAATGAATGCAGCGACAACACTGATTTGAGCTCATTCCCATTCACATGATGCCTCTGGTGTAAAATTAAGCTCAAAAGTGCTGAACAACAATAGATGGAAAACAGAGTAATAATTAATAAATAAATAAATACTAACCATAAAGCTCCCGAGCCCCTGAGCCTTTTGCAATGACTGCAGCACATGCTTCCTAACCCCGTGGGAACGCTGCAGGTTTGTTTGTGCACCTGCCCAGGAACCCATGCCAGCAATGTTAATCTGCTCTCAGATCAATTAACGGGAATGCCGGAGCTGACACCCGCAACTCTGGGGGACTTCGGAGTTGGATCTGATTCCTAGTTTGACTGTTGTTGCCAGACCCTACCCCCAAACAGGAGAGCTAACAAGACGTCTCCCTGAACCGAACAACGTCCTTAGGAATGGAGAGCAAGAAGTGGCTTTGTTCAGACCTTTCTAAGACCACCTGACAGCGTCTGAGCTGCCCTGAACTGAAAAGACATATTCATCCCATCAGCTTACCACCAGGTTCACATCTGGAAAGATCAAAGAGCGAGTCCAGCTTAACTGACTAACCATCACCGTTACTTTCAGACCCAGAGAGAAACGTGTATTTTCAGTCTAGAATGACTTTGGCTATAGAAAACTGTGAGGAAAATTGACAAAAGTCTCCACGAGAAAAAACACAAAGTACATGCCTCCTTGGTGCGTGCAAGGCTGAGAACAAAGCAGCTGCTGACTGCGCTACAAACAAGCGTCTTGGTGCAAGACACAGAACAAAAAGGCTTACCAGTTTCAGGTTACACAGACTACTCCCACAAACTGCGTTCCCTAAATTATGCCAGCCAGTACACGGATGACTCAATACATGAAGCCTCGCTACAGCTGTGTTGACTTGTTCTCCAAAAGAAACAGAGATTACCCAAATATCACTGCACGAGGAAATGTGAAAGTGGTGAGGTAAAAAAAAATGTTACTTGAAACCTCCTAAGTGAGCACTGCAAATCCCAGTGAATGGAAACCAATATTAAAAACTACCCAGGCAGCCCTGCCAACCCAATCTCCCGTATCTCCCCTAGGACTTGTCTACTTTTCCCACCAGCCTGTAACCTCTGAACTGGTTTGCCAAGGTTCACAAGCCTTTCAAGCCAACTTGGCCTTAGTTTCAGGCCAACGGTTTTAAGTTTTAAACGTTAGCAAGCTGGAGTTTCGTACCGTCCTGATATGAATGAAGGTGGTATATGGAAGTTTTGCCTAATTTTACCTTGAGATTCTGGGGTCATTTAAACTCAAACCTCAAAGTAGAACATAGGAGATCAGAGCTAAGATGAAGAAAACATTTGCATGACCCACCGCAGAGCTGAAACTGCTGGACTTACAGCTCTAGTCTAGTCTAAGAGCCTTTTAAAAGATAGAAACCGAATGTGCCACTAGGAGAATGCAAAAGATGCTCATGGTTTTCTCACTTTTGGGATGTTTCTGGCTCAGATCATTCAGTGCTCCCCTCTGCGTTGCTACCTGAGAGTGTTGCCTGGTTTGCCACTCCCAGACTTGCCGAAATAGAAACATTGCTACCTTCCGGCACAGAGTGAATGATGCAAGCTTACAGGTTTCTGAGAGCAAGCCAATGCTGCAAAACAAGCAGAGCTGCTAAAAGGTCCGGTCCTGTTTTGAAGTGTGCTTACTCTAAAGATGAATCTTTTTATTGTCTCAAGGGGGAAATAAAGGGTGCGCTGCATTTTGGAACATAACACCCTTGTTGCATTTAGTCATTAACCCTTATGCTTAGGAGGTCAGTGAAATAAAACCCTTACCCGACAGAAACTGTTCAGCAAACTTCAGGGGTGCATAGTTTAGCCGCCCAAAGGCAAGAGTGATCAGCGTTAAAGCTACTATACATGCAAATACAGCAGGACAATCCCATCGCCATTCTTATTTATGATTTGGAGTGTAGTAATGCTTCGAGGCCCTTGGCAGGGATTGGTCCCGTGCTATTCTAGGTACTGACCATGTATGCAGTTTAAGGGGCCCTCTGTCTTCAAAGGCCTTAAAAGGTGAGCGTGAGAGACTACAGCTCATCACAATAAATGGGGGGAAAGCCAAAATAACATCTAAACAAATAAGTTTAGTGTACTAAGCTGCACTCCAAGTCATAATGGTGTTTTTCCACCTAGGAACTTGTGCAGAATGCTGCAGTATCTCTTTCAAACCCGAAAGTTAACACCATTTTCTGTTGTAATGGTTCACTTCAAACTTTATGCTTCAGGGCTTAAACTATGCTTTAATTTTGTGGATTAGGAGGTCTTTTTGCACCTTTTCCTGGAGGACCCGATTCTGCCGTTCTCTGAGCATACGGGAACACCTGGGCCTGACCAGGCAGTGTCTATGTTCCAAGGATTTCTATACCGCATTATTCATTTTACAAAGTGCACCTCACTTCAAAATGGGTATTTCAGCAGTTTACATAATCCTACAAGTAACTAAATCCCAGATTGCAGGAAGAAGTATAAATTTCCCTTGCACTGTCTGAGTTACTGAAAGCTTCATAAAACATATTGCATCCACCACACAAGGAGGCAAAGTTAACTTTTCCTTCCATGTCAGTGCAACCTTATTTTTTTTCAATGTACTGACTTGTTTAATCAATTAAGAACAGAACTGTGAAGAAACTGTTCAGGTGAGATAACAGGAGGTCTTTATGATGACTGTTGGGCTGCCACAGATGAATGCTCATTTTGTTCAAGCAGACATTTTGCTCTTCAATCAGCTGCATCGTATGGCAGATACTGGTAAATTCTTGGCATTATTTAAATTTCTTTTGTGGAAGGGATGGATTTATCCTGTGTTCTGGAGAGTGAAGCTTTGCTAAACAATAGCTCATGTCAGGTACAGTACAAATTTTTCCTACACAAAATTGGCCAAAATAGTTCAGTCAGAACCAGTGAATCCTTTCCTAGTCCTGCCATGGGATCCGACACAGCTCTGCAGCCCTGGCTGACATCATTCCTGCTATTGCAGCGCTAGGACCCCAGCTATCAATGTGTACACACTGCTTCGATGCTGAGACTGGGAGCACCATCAAGAAACTCACTCTACCCACTCACTCCTGCTCAGCTTGCACAAAAGCTGGGAAATGAGAGAGCATAGCCACCTTAAAGTGACCCTGAGTATGTGCCAAGAGGCACACCTGAGACCATGGACAGACACACATTTGAAGTGCTTCAAATTCCACTCCAATTTGGGGTGTTTCAAATGTAGAGCATTTCAGGCTACGGGCAGACACACAGCTGGCAGCCATGGCCCCCCACCATAGTACTTCAAAACTGCGGTGACAACCTGCAGGTCTCTGCAGGGGTTGTGACAGGTGTTACTGATCCTGCAGCTCTGCTCCTCTCCCTCCCCTCGTGGTGGCAAAGTGGGGGTGGGAGGGTGGCAGCATGGGAAATGTGGTGGACAGCAAACTTGGTCTCTGACGTGCACTTGGCCTTTGATCGCCTGATTCTGGACCCCGAGAACCACACAAGGAATCATTTTCTCTAGCTGCAGGTTTGGAGGGAACAATTTCTTGCAAGTGCTCCTCAATTATCTGCCTTCTTTTGCCCCGCTCCTGTACGGATGGGGAGGGGGAAGAGAAGAGCATTGTGGGATGCCGGAAGACTGAGTAACCCGCTGGCACACTTGGTGGAGCACGCACAGGTAACAAAAAGCATTTCAAAATGAAGCACTGCAAAGAAGTTCCTGTTTGACCTTGGGTCATTTCTGAACTCCAGGTCTTTCTGGAGTACCTCTGGGAGTATGTATGTCTCTCCATCTGCCTTTTGATGTACCTCAAAGGTGTTTGAACTGGTGAGTCTCAGCGCTTTGGTGCATGCTGAATTGGAGTAAGGAGGTGGGGTGTGCTTCTTGGTGGTAGCCCAGGCTTGACTCAGAAGCAGCAGAAGCAAGCCCACCTGTTGCTGTTGTTGTATTGGGAATATAAACCATTTTGTCAGCATAATCCTGCCATCTTGGTACCACTGTCTACACGGTAATGGAACAAGACTGAGAGAAATCCTTGGATGCAGGTGTCGCAGTGGACATAGTCTTTTTGGACTTTAAAAAGGCCTTTGCCACTGTCTCTCACCCCATTCTCATTAAAAAATCTAAGAGACTGTGGCATTGATACCTACACAGTCAAATGGGTCACTGACTGGCTGGAGGGCCGCACCCAGAGAGTGGTGGTGGACGGGTCTTATTCAACCTGGAGGGATGTGGGCAGTGGGGTCCGCCAGGGCTCGGTCCTCGCACCTGCACTGTTCAACATCTTCATCAGCGACTTGGACGAAGGGGTAAAAAGCACCCTGTTCACATTCACAGATGACACTAAGCGGGCACGCTAGAAGGGAAGAATAGACTGCAATTGGACCTAGACAGGTTACAGGGGTGGGTGGATGAGAACAGGATGGGTTTCAACACTGACAAGTGCAAGGTGCTGCACCTGGGGGGAAGAACCAGCAGCAGACCTACGGGCTGGGGAACTCCCTTCTCATCAGGGCAGAGGTAGAGAAGGATCTTGGCATCATTATTGATGCCAAAATGAACATGGGCCAACAGTGTGGGGACGCGGTCAGGAAGGCCAACCGCACCTTGTCATGCATCCACAGATGCATCTCGAGCAGGTCCATGGATGTGATCGTCCCCCTCTGCGTGGCACTAGTCGGGCCGCAGTTGGAGTACTGCGTCTGGTTCTGGGTGCTGTGCTTCAGGAGGGATGTGGACAGCATGGAGATGGTCCAGAGGAGGCCACCCGCACGGTCAGGGGGCAGCAGGGCAGACCGTACGAGGAGAGGCGATGGGACCTGAACCTGTTCAACGAGAGAAGGCTGAGGGGGGATTTACAAACTAGTCAGAGGGGACCAGCAGGCGTTGGGGGAATCCTTGTTCCCCCAAGCATTCCCAGGAGTGACTAGAAATAACGGTCACAAGCTGGCAGAGGGTAGAGTCAGACTAGACATCAGGAGGCGCTACTTCACTGCCAGGGCGGCTAGGATCTGGAACCAGCTTCCAAGCGAAGTGGTGCTGGCTCCTGCCCTGGGGGTCTTTAAAGGGAGGCTGGATGAACACCTGACCAGGGTCGTTTGACCCCAGTATGCTTCCCTGCTATGGCAGGGGGTCAGACTTGATGATCTGCTCAGGTCCCTTCTGACCCTACCAACTATGAAACTATGAAATCTATGGTGCGGAAGGATGTAAAATGATCCTTAGAAACATGTATGGGTCCCTGGTCTGCTAAGTCCCCTACAAGTACACCACAGTAGGCAAGCTCTTGCCCTGAGGACAGATTCAAGGTGGGAGAGGAATAAAGGCGCAGAAACCTGTCCATGGGCACACAGCTGGTCAGTGACAGAGCCAGAAATATAATCACAGCCTACTGATTGCCAATCGAACATCCTATCCACTGGATGATACTGCTTCTCTGTTGAATTTAAAATTTAGCACATTGTACCCAAGTCCTATAATCAGACCCATACAGAGAGACTCATGGTCCCTGTACTGGCCGGAGCTCCATTTTATAAACACGTTAGCGTTCAACAAGATCACTGAGGTGAGAAAAGTTAAGCATATGCAGAAGTATTTCCAGGATCAGTATCCATTTGTAATTATTTGCTTAAAAAATAACCAACACCCCCCCACAAATGAAAGCATTTTGTGAATCCCTGAAAAGAAACAGCTCTTTCCTTTTATCTCTCGCTCCCCACAAATCCTACCAGGATTACACTTTTTAAAAGCACTTTCCCTTAAATGGGGGAGGAAGATTATTTGAGCTCTCATGCATTCACTGCTGTATTGTATTGTTGCTGCTTTTAACACGTTTCGCTCAGTTAAATAGTAACTGATGACAGCTACACACTTAAATCCTTAGGTGCTTTTATCACAGATATATATATATATATATATATATATATATATACATATATATAGGAACACACGCTGCAAGGCCTCTTACCATATCAAAAACAAAAAAAGGCAACCTATTTTTGTGTAATGTATCAAAGCAATAACGTGTGCCAGCGCACCCAGCCAGCCTATCAGAGGTTTATCGGGTTTTATTGGCCTTGGGCAACTCTGCACGCGATGGTCTTTAGAGTGACATGGAATTTATTAAACTTTTCCGCAGCTTGACAGTCTGCTCCCCACTGCTCCCCACCCCCCAAGCTCTTTCCTTTTGAAAAATGGTTTCTGCCAATCTTGCGCTTTTTAAATTTATTTATTTATTTTCTCTCTCTTTCTCTTTTTTATCACTGGCCGCTAGAGTGTGACTACTCAAGCATCTGTTTAAAGAAAACCCATTAAAGTGCCATCCAAAAAAAAAAAAAGAGAGAAAGAAAGAAAGCTGTGCAGCCCATTACTGCCTGGTTCAGCCTTATTACACTACATTACTTGATATGACAAGCTTTGCATACATATAACACACACCAAGTTTTTTTTTTCTTTTTGGATAGCCTAATTTAGGCTTTGTATGGTGCCCTGTAATAAATTTCATCTTTCAGACAATAGCCTGTCGCCTCTAGCAGCCTGCCCCTTTCATAATCCAGCAATGTTAAAAGCATCTGCTTTGCTTGCCACTTCCTATCAATGAATTGGATCATTATAGTGATGCCAGCTAGTGCCGCTATAGTTAAGGTGCTGTCAGTGTTTCTATTAGAGAGAATACCGCCCCCCCAAACTACTGCAAACACATATTTGTTGCTTTTTATATCTTGACTGTACTAATTTGCACTGGACGAAGACATCCTCTACTTCTCAACAGACTGTGTGTTGTCTGTATGTACCTATAAAACCTAAATATACTCATAAACATTATTGAAATGCATATCCATGCAGCAATATATGTGAATCATTTGCATATGAGTAGTATTTATGTATGTATCTATGCTTACACACATGCCTTTACACACTGATATCTATTTGTACAGAATAGCTGTATCTATACATTTAGCTATGGCATATTAGTTATATGAGTGTGCACGCATGCATTCCCACACACCTATAGAGGGAGAAAATACACTTAAAATATTCCACTTGTTTTATGCTGCAGGAGAATTTTTGACTGTAGGTGCTTTGTTCCCACTGCATTTTTAAATTTGCTGCAGCTGTCCTGTAAGTAAAAGCACAGGGATCCATTCCTGAAGTGAGGATTTTGTGCCTGACAGACAGGATTGCTTTGTCTACTTGCGTGAGAAAGTAAAATCCAGCTATATTCATAGGTACACACATACATGCAATGGCCAAATTGTTCAAGTCTGTAGGTCAGCCCTTATGTAGTGTATTGGATATTTATGTTTTAAAACTCCTTCTTGTTGCGTCTTATTCTGAACTTCCCACTCCAGAGAGACAGGGTTTGAACAGACTGTATAGACTAGTTCCTCAAACTAGTATAGCTGTACTAACCTATGGGTTTAAATTATGCTGACTGAAAACCCAGTCCTAAAAGACTTTCTGTAGCATTCAGCGATCAGTCACGTGCATGCAAATACCATCTCAACAATATCACTGCATGGAGGCACATTTCAACATTGTTGTGGAGCTCTACTTGTGACCTAAAGTACGATAGGAAGCACAGATGGAATGAGTTGGACCATGCCCTAAAGAGATGACAATCCAGTGATCAAAGTACCTAAATCCATGCACCCCATTCAGCTTCAAATCACAGTGAAGGTTCCCTGTGGGGCATATACCCCATGAGAATTTTTTCTTCTCTTTTTGTAGGGCTTCTTAATTCTGCGAGTAAAAAGCCCAGCTCCAAAGTCGCTGAAGCCCTGGAATGCCTATGCATACTGTGTATGCATGAAGAGGGGTGAGAGGGTTTGAGTCATTTAGCCTGCTGCAATAGGCTCATCAGGATGAGGTGAGGTTCAGGGTCTCAGCTTCTCTCGAGTTCCTTTGCTTTTGTGATGAGTGAGACCCTCACTGTGTCTTTGACAGCTGTTTTTTTGCAGCTCCGTATGCAGCATGCTAATGCTCCTTCACTCCAAAGCCTTCTCCCCCACCCGCCTCCCTTTCTTTTTTCCTTTCCCCTTCTTTGCAGCTACTGCAGCAATGTTTGACAACAGCCGCCCTGAATATGCTACTGGAGATGAAGCATCTCTCTCCCCCCAGCACAACGGCCTTCCTTTCCTTCTTCATCTCGCTCGCACACGAAGTTATTGGAATCACTCAAAGCACAGTTATAGTGGAGGTGAGCAAGAGGCTTTTCCCACACCTATGAACAACCCTCTTAAGTGAATTGAAACTTTATTCTTTTGCTTTTTCAAGCCCTGACACATAAGACACTTTGGGCCAAAGTGTTGGGTTGTCCCAGCGCAGAGTCAGGAGTCAGAATACAACTTTGATACCGTATCCGGTTTGGATCTCATCTGCTCCTCCTGCACACCCCCTCCCAACTTCAGTGGAAACAAAACTGGATTCGAATCCACCTCCCCATCCCCCGCACGTCAGGGGCAGGCATTTCTAGGAGGAGTTTTGCTTGATGCTCAAGTGTAAATATCAGGAAGCATTCACAAAAGGCCTTTAAATGAGAGCCAATATGTATCTAAGCCTTATTTACTATTTGTTATTCAGTTTTAGAAATGAAAATCAAATACACATTAAAATGTATGACCTGATGCTCTTCTAACAAAGGCAGAAAAAAAGACAAGGGGGGCCCTTTGCAAAAAGACCTGAATAACAGTGTGAGAAGAGGTCGAACCTCCATGCCTGCCCCACATCGCTTACATTTGCAGTATTATCTATCAAGATTTGGCTTCTGACCCTAGGACACCTGTAATACAGGATGGGACTAAGTCTGGCCTGGGCTGAGACGTTGAAAGAAGGAAGTGAATTCTCTGTACTGGTGAACCCCAGCACAGGCCTTAGGAAGCGCTGATGGAGTTGCTGGTCCCTTCTAGAAGAAAGGCAAGATGCAGGCTTACTTTTAAAGAAGAAGTCATTCAACCCTTGCACAAAAACAACAGCATGGCATCCCAATCCTCCCCAAATTATTGAGATGTGGCGAGTTGATTCCATCACTAGCTTGCGTCTTTGGACCTCAGCACTACGCAGTGTGGAAGGTGGGAACTTCACTGGCCGTGGAGGCTGGAAATCTAGTTATGGCTGAAGATCTGCATTCATACAGAGTAATTTAGCTCTATCTTTTAGCCTTTAATGTTGCTTACCACAGACCATGCTGCCATACAAACCAACAAAGCCCTTTGTGGGAATTTGCTCCTTTTGATCTGAGACAGCTTAAAACGGGGTAAGGAATAACTGCCCACCTGCCTTGGGAACTTTTCCATGAAGTGTTGGTTCCATGGCATTTGATCTGATTTCCTCTCCTGGTCGACACATTTGTGGGGTTATAGGGCACTGGAAAAGTGTGGAAGTTATCAGTTATAGTTGTTTCAATATGTTGATGCTATCCAGTGTTTTATTTCCCTTATCCAACCTCAGAGATGCAGTGGACAGAATTATCCCTTACGTCATGGAG
Source organism: Caiman crocodilus (assembly GCA_030014935.1). Classification (NCBI taxonomy): domain Eukaryota; kingdom Metazoa; phylum Chordata; order Crocodylia; family Alligatoridae; genus Caiman; species Caiman crocodilus. Next base: position 14,259,132 of record JAGPOW010002173.1, read on the forward strand.
ACTGAGCTATGGATTATGACTAATTGGTTTAAATTCAACCCTGGCAAGACTGGGATAATGACTGGAGGATCGTTCAGCTAACTGGAAAAAAATATCAGGAATTACATCAAAACCATTTCTAATAGCAGTCCTGCTGCTTGTTTTCAAGTTTCAGAAACTAGGGGGTTTATATGCCGGATTCCAGCTAGAAGCAATTGTCCAAAACTTCATTTACACATTTCCTCCGAAGCCACAACTCATCTCTTCACACAAAAACATATTAGAAAGTTTATTCTCATGCTTCATGAATGAAGGAAAGACTTCTAAAAGACCAGATCACTCATAGGTAGGAAGTCAGCTGCATTGAAAAATAGCAAGCGAGGAGCAAGGATAAAGCCCAAAGCACTAGAACAACGGCAGAAGCTCTGCTTATCACTTCACTGCCATCTGTCCAGGCGACGTGGGTTATGATGACATAGCCCTGGTTAGACCACAAGACTCCTTGTGATGACATAAATGTAATATTTTGTTCTCAAAAAACACCAAATGGAAAGGAAATAGTAAAGAAAGGGATAATAGGGTATAAATAAATTCAAATGACAACACAATAATTTGTTATTTTACCCAGTTATTGCCAAACCAATGTTCAAAGCACAATGAGTGACATTTTCCCCCTAGGATTGAAAAGGCAAAAGAATAAACGACGAACACTGAAGAAGCTACACCACCTGTAAAGCAGCAGATGTTCTCGCAAGCCTATCTCCTTGCAGAAGAAAGCATATGGTGCTCAACTGGATGGCTAAGCAAAAAATAAATAAATAAAAAACCTCAGTCAGATATAAATAAACCAAAGGCATCAGCGCACACAGCTGTCTAACAGCAGCTTGAAATGAAGAACTCATATTTTCAGCTAGCTCGAAACAGAATAGGTTACATTTATTATAACAAAGGATAAATAAGATAAACCCAAAAACTTTGAGGCCATTCCAAAGATATAGTAATTCAACTGTTACAAGCAGAAAAACAAACATTTCTGCCAGTCACACAGCACAAAAAAATGAACATTATTCCCTGGTAATCTATAATAAACCCTCTCGCGTGTCTTTAATTGCATCAGTGCTTTTCTGCATAAGCCATTTCCCACACATAGAACTGTGCAATTTTTCCCAAGATAACCTACTTTTCAGTGATTAAAAAGGCACTAATTAAAAGGTTGTACATGCAGAATAAATGGAGCATACCTGAAAAAACTGGTTATAGCACAGAGCCTGGACTATTGGATAGAGGAAGGGAACAACGAGGATCCCTGGGTTCCTTCCTGGTCCTGCATCCCAGGGCTTGGACAGAACGTTTACACCAGTATAAGGTAGTATAAGGAGTGGACACGTGCTGTATGTACAGCCTTAGCCTGGGGTAACATACTTGGTTCTGATGTTAAAATGCCCTGGGAAAAAATCAAAGATAAGACCACAATGGTGTACGCACAGGGATACACCATGCAGTGATGAGCCACAGTAATAGCATCTTACTGCTTGCAGCTGCTCTGGAATAGGTGCTCATGTGTCACCTTTGGATCTTGGGGGGATTTACACTGATGTACAGAACCAGCGTACAGGGGTATCAATATGTTATGTGCCTGCGCCTTGACTTTGTTTGACCCTGAAGAATTCACATATCCTGAAACTGTGCTTCAGTTGCTCCGTTTGTGAACTGGGCGGAAGGCAGGACAGGGTGTCACTTTAGAAACTAGGTAGTTCGGAGAGGCCCACCTGTTACCAGATGCTCTGCTTCTACCCCTGCTTTCTGCAAGTCCACTCATGGCACCTGATGATGTAGGCTGTCACCTCCGACAGGGGGGGTTGGGGAGGCTGGGGAAGCAGGCAGGGGATGGGGCCTGGCAGGGGTCCCCCCATGGTCCTCTCCCCCTTCCTCCAGCCCTCCCTCCCCTGCCCCTGCCTACCAGCTCCTGTTCCAGCTGAAGCTCCCTGCTGCAGCCACCAGGGACGGTCCAAATCATCAAAGCTCTCCAAATCTTTTCCAAAAATTCAGAGAGCTTTGAATTGATTTGGGCCTTTTAATTGGTCCCCTGATTCAATTCGCATTTGGAGATTTGGCCACCGAATTGGACCGAATCTGCTCCGAATTGAATCACTACTTGAAGCTTTGCACAGCCCTAGTAATTACTGCGCTTCAGCAGACTCCAGCATCACATGTATCAGTGTCCCTGCACTGAAAAATGGTGGTGGGGGGTGCTTTAAGTAAAGCTCATTTGACTAGCTTTAGTAAAAGTGCTCCTGCTGCCATTTTTCAGTGCAGAAATGCTGAAATATGTGATGCTCCAGATGCTTTCATTAGAGAGCTGCTCTAATTAAAGCACTCCTCCTCCCCCACCCACTCCCTGGAGCACGTGTGTAAATGCCCTAAGGTTCCACCTTGTCCGGCCTTCTGACTTCAAACTAACACAACTAACTCCATCTGTAATAGGGACTGATTGTGCATTACATCAAGTAAATCATTGACACACTGCATTGACTTGTACTATATTTTTAGGCAATGCTCAAGTTGTTGATTTTATCCAATGAGCCCTAAATGAGGCGGGTTCAAATAACTTATGTATCTCTGGTCCACAGGCCAGTTTGCTATGTGGGAAGAACCACCCTCATCAGCTTTGCCCAGCCTAGATGCCCTTGAAATAACTGAGAGGTTGCTGGCCCAGCATGCCCTGTGATAAATTGGTGCCGTTTGAGCACTGTTTCTTCTTGACACTCTCCAGGCACACGGCAAAGGGTAGTCTCTCAGAGATTTAGGGACATTAGAGGTCCACAGTGGGAGAAACAGGGGATGATGATCCCAAGGTCATAGGAAAGTAGGGGTGGAAAGGGCCTCACAAGGTTATCTCATCCAGCTCCTGCTTAAACCATCCTATCAAAAGTGTCTGTGTAATTTGCTCTCGAACACTTTCAGGGATGGAGATCCCATAAATTTTCTAGGTAGCCTGTTCCAATCTTTGACCACTAGGGATGTGCAAAGAGGGCAGTATTCAATTCAGATTTGGATTTGGCCTGATTCAGAGAATAGCAATTCGATTCACTGATTCGGATCACTGTCCCGATTCGATCTGGCTGAATCTGAAGATTCAATTGTGATTTGGAGAACGAGTGATTTGGCCATAGACACACCTTTATATATTTTTTTCTATGCACCTTGAAATACCAGGTGCGGCTTGCGAATGCTGAGATGGTGGGGCAGATGGAGTGTCCCACGGGAGCAGCGGACACAGAAGTGGACTGGAAGTACCTCTGGTCCACTTCTGGGTCCACTGCCACGTGCGCAGAGACCCTCCCCAATGCTCCTGTGCAATGCATCACCCACTAGCACAGTGCTCACGAGCCATGCCTGATACCTTGAGGTATGAAGAAAAAACATAAAGGTGTGTCTATGGCCAAATCATCAAATCTCTCTGAATCAATTTGGAAGTTTCTGATTTGATTCAGAAAGATCAATGGGGCTCCTGATTTGATTCAGATTCAGAGATTTGGCAGCCGAATCGGGCTGAATCGCCTCTGAATCAAATCAGCGACCGAAGCTTCACACAGCCCTATTGACCACCCTCATAGTCAGAAAGTCCTTTGTAATTTGCAACGTAAGTTTCCTTTCCTGCTGTTTGAGGCCACTCTTCCCAGTGCGATCCCTTAAGGCCACAAAGAAAAATCGATTTCCATCCTCTTTACAAGCTCCCTCCAGGTTTTTGAAGACTTATTAAATCCCCCTTCAGTCATCTCTTCTTCAGTCTAAGCAGTCCTAGTTCTTTCAGCCTTTCCTTGTAAGTCATACCTCCTAGGCCTCGAATAATTTTTGTTGCTCTCTGCTGAACTGTTTCCAATTTGTCCACATCCTTCTTGAAGCATGAGGCCCAAAAGTGGATCTGGTACTCCAGATGAAGTCTCACCAGTACTGAATGAAGCAGAAGAATCATTCCACTTGATTTGCAAGACAGAGCCCTGTTAATACAACTTAGCATGCTGTTTTCTCTTTTTTTTGGCAACAAGAGTATACTGTTGGCTCATATTCAGCTAATGGTCCACTGTAACCCCAGTTCCTTCTCTGGAGTACTTCAGCCTCGTAAATCATTCCCCGTCTGTATGTATACATTCAATTATTCCATCCCAAGTGCAGGACTTTGCACTTGTCCTTGATGAATTTCACTGGCTTGGTTTCAGACCATTTCTCTAGTGTATCCAGATCATTCTGGATTCTAGCCCTACCATCCAGAGTGTCTGCAATTTCACCCACCTTGGTCCATTGACAAATTTGCTAAGAGTCATTTAGGCAAGAGATTATATCAAGGAGTGGTGGCCTTGTAGGACAGTCTACTAACTAGACTGCATATAATTGGTATTATGATTAAAAAGAACTTAAGGAAATTGAGTTTTTAAGACCCCCAAATGCCTAACATGAAGCTGTCCTCTTTCCTTCTGCCCTCCTCTTCAATTTACTGATCATGTTCCTCTATTTAAATACTGTAGGAACAGGACTTATGTTACCCCTCATTATTATCCATTCAACATAGGCTGATCATATAGAAATCTAGGACATCATTTAGGAAATCTAGGAAACTGTTCTCCCCTCCACAAATGCTCTCACAATTCGGCAGGGATGAGGTTGCCTACCTGCTTGCAAGGCATGCCATCCTACTCTGACTCCTGGCTAGACTGGGCCCAATGCTCCTGTGTTTCCAAGAGGCCCATTATAATTCCCAACAGCCAGCCAGGACCAGCCTCAGAAACCTGGGGCCGGTCCTGGCTAAAATGGAACATATGGTCACCATACTTCAACATTAAACTTGAACCTGCTGGCCACAAACCCCAGGTACCGGCAGCTGAACTAGCCTGACCTCTCTCCACTATTCATTTTCTTTATTTAATAAAGAAATAAGCTGGCACCTCTTTGCTCTGGAGAAGCTTTCAATAAGATGGATAAATATATATAATTAGCCAAGGAGAGAGCAAACTCCAGTGAATACAATACACCCTGTGAGACAACCCTCCATTAAAAGCTTCTTTGTTTAAACTTCAATATTTTAGCAATAATGACAAAGAAATACCAAGAAAAGCATTTATTTTTCATTTTTTATTTAATCCCTCAAATAGGTTAATCAGATAATTCTTCAAGGATTCCTTTTGCCTTGCAGTCCTTACCCCCACGTCCCAAGTTTGTTTTTCCAGCTCGCCTAGTTAAAGTGGGTCCCAGAGCTTTAGTAGAGCTTTTCGACTTTTGCAATCTGCATTACTTCTTTTTGCCCTTGTTGCTTTATTGACCTGCATTGGGAGACGTACAGTAGTTAACACCATGCACTTGAGAGGAACTGGGCTTTGTTTCTAAGATACAGAATCCTACCCTGAGCAGTAACAAAAGAACAATGGAATTTACATAACATAGTGCAATGTATGCAGAAGGGGCCTGGCCAACCACTTGTACAGCCTGACAAATTCCACACAATTTATGTGCCCTGGTTTGCTGATCTGCTTTTCCAGCTTGGCGAACTGCCACTGGGAAAGCCACATTAAGCAGGAGGGGAAAATCCTCATATAACTATTCAACCAGGTGCTGTATACTTTATGTATGCCTCTGTACACACATGCAGACAACCACTTTTTTAGGAGGTTAAGGTGGGGAGTTGGCAAAAGCCGTGCAGATTATATAATATGCAACACACTTTAAATGTTGTGTTTTCCTATTTGTATCCCAAACCGGAAAATGGAAATAACCCAGGGGAAAAAAGATCAAGAGGTTGGAGCTTGTGTGTGTGCATGCATGTGTGTGTGTGTACATGTGTGCACATGCATGCACGTGCATGTGTGTGTGTGTGTGTGTGTGGCTTTTTGCATTGTTCCCTACAGAGATTAGATTTGGGCTGACTGCAAACATCAGCTTTCTGTGTTCTCGGGGGAGTTGGATGCTGAGCTTTCTCCCCCTCCCCCCTACACCAACTAAACAGTACTGAACTGATGATGCAACATCAGCTTTCATATGCTGTTGAGGCCCCAGCTAAGGTTGCATTATTTCCAGCAGCCAAGTATCCAGAGCTGTTGTGCTGAGCAGATCCCTAAGTATTTCCCTAGAGAAGGAGCAATCCGTCATTTTCACTGTCTGCTAATTTTAAGAAGTGAATTCAAGTAAGACTCAGCCCACTACAACTTTGCATTGCGCTCTGTGGGACTTAAGTACCCGTAAGAGCAGTGTTCCAAAAAACCTGAACCCAACACACCTAGGATCTTAGGGGAAATGCATTCAGCAGCTGGTAGAACAAACCTACATGTAAATTCATAGCTTGGTCCCAACAAAACATCCTGATTTGAATGTGGGCAAAGCTTGAGGGTAAAGCTCTGTTAGATATGCCTGGGATGCACCAAAACCTTGGAGTTCGTCCTCTTGAACTCTGGAGCACTTGAAATCCAGAAAATCTAAATATTGTGGCTCGGGTCTACCTATAACAACATAGAAAGTACATACATTAATGGACCAAGCACAGAGCTTACTTCTGTGAATAGACTCTTTGGACCTGATTTTCATTTATCTAAAAGCTTCTTTATGCAGTGCTAGAAACACAATGGCCTTACAGAGAGTATTTTTGTTTAATTTATGTCTGATTTAGACCACTTTGTACTGTTTGAGTGGTGTAAAAGAGGATTGGATCCCAAGAGACTACTGGCTGGAGAAAGAACTACACTTGTGCTGGAATGGGCTTAGGTGCAATTACTGTATTTTCGCGCATATATCCCATGGGGTATACGTGATTTTGCAAAAAAAAAAAATGGCTGGGTGTGGCCTATACGAGGGTGCGGGCTATGGACGGACTATTTTTTGAAAGGGGGCCACCTCAGGGGCTGGGGCGGGCCGGGCTATGCCGCCTCCCCACGGGGCCTGGGCAGGACAGGCTGCGCTGCCTCCCCACGGGGCCTGGGCAGGACAGGCTGTGCCACCACTGCCGCGGGCCTGAGGCCAAGGGTGGGGCAGGCTGGGCTGCACTGCCTCCCCATGTATACGCCACTGCAGGGAATACATGGATGCAGGGTATACATGGACGAATTTACGAAAATACAATTTTCCACGGGTTATATGTCGGTGCAGCTTATATCTGTGGGCGGGCTATATGTGCAAAAATATGGCACTTCTCTCTCTCTCTCTCTCTCTCTCTCTCTCTCTCTCTCTCTCTCTCTCTCTCTCTCTCAATAGTACCATATTTTCACACATATAGCCCACCCACAGATTCAAGCTGCACCTACATATAACCCGTGGAAAAACCAAATTCAGGATCTGTCCATTTGTTTTATTCAGTCCTAACAGAGAAATACCATGTTCCTTGTTAATCATTAAGCAAAAACCAAGCAGAACATTAAAAAATTAGCCTATTTTGAACTAGTTTCTGTTTAATTTTTCTTGACTTCAGAATGCTTCCACAGATGCCCTGAAAATAGTTAATTCTACAGTAGCTTTATCACTGCTCTGTTATTCCACAAGTACATGTCATGAGAATCAGATTTATATCACCAGAAGAAAGTGGTTGCTTAGAAATTAAACAGTATTTCCCAATGGCGTAATTTCTGCTCTTAAATTTCCACTTGAAAATAATGAAAACCACAGGTAAATTTAACATAGTAACTCAGACAACATGACCCATGACTGTCAAACCAGCTTCTCTGATACCTACAAGAACAGTCGTAAATAGAGAGCAATGGATGGTTATTTAGGTCCCAAAGATATTGGTGGATCCAACTGAAATTTACAATTGTACCCTGGGAAATTTGTTACCTAATTCCCCTAGATGTCAACAGGAGTTAAATTCCTAGTCTGTTTAGGCAATTTTGTCAACCTCACTGCATGATTAGCTGCATCTTTTGGCATCTATATAAAAATGCTATTCCAAATACCAGCAAATAATACTAATGCCCCTGCAAACAAACATCGATGACTCCCCAAATGTGGCTGGGAATTATGGCAGGTATAAGGGGACACGATCAGACCTTAAGGAATTGGTAAAGGAATTAAAAATATCAGTGCAAAGTGGACAACGTGGCTCCAGTGTTCAATCAGTTGATGCATGGGTATAAATCTTGTAATGTATGATTACATTGCGTCCCTCATTCAACATGGTCATGCTTGTTGTGGGTCAGAGAATCTGAAGAACTGCTGGAGAAACATCTCTGGATGAAGATTTATAATTCTTCAATTAAAAATGTTATAAAATATTGATACATATTATTGTACGTTCTGATGAAACAAATTGAGAAAACTGTTGTGACAAATGTCCCAATTTTCAACTTGCGCTTTATCTTAAACAAATACGACTAACCTTAATAGCTCTAGTTAATTCAGAATGTAATAGCCCATTTGGAAAAAAACAGAGACGAGGAAGAGCATGTTCCCCTGGGTGATCTACTCCTTTCATCACCTCCGAGGTGAATGTTGAATAGAGTTCAATGTTTTGGTCCTTAGTTTCAAGGCTCTCTGTGGGACTGGCTCAGACTACCTGAGGGACTATTTCCTATGACAGCAATGTTTCCCCAGATAGTGGAAATATTTTCTCTTTTAGATAGGTAGTGTTCAGAGATCACAGTAATTAATGCACTAGAAATGCCCATACAGAGCTCTATTCAGATCCCAAATATTCAGTGAAAATATCTGCTGTGATTTCAAAGGCCTATGAAGAGGGCCCATGGCTAGGCAGGCAGGTGGACAAGCAGAGGGGCATTTGCTTCTTACTCCCCTCCTATGAGAGCATAGATTTTCATATGAAGGATACTTGGGCCTAATCTAACGTCCACTGAAACCAGTGGAAATCTCAGCAGACTGTATGGGCCATCCCTTTGGACCCCTAACACGCTGGTGAAGGAAACCCTGATACCCACGTGTGGGTAAGGGCATCTGCACAGATCTCCATTGCTCCTTGAGGACCACAACCACCACATGCTCCTCAGCTCAAGGGTAACAGATGATCTCTGACCAGGGAGAACAGAAAATAACAAAGACAAGAAGACATCTGTGTTCTGAATCTGTATTAAAGTTACGGTCTCCTTTATCCCTTTCAGCCACAGCTTTATGTTGAAGAAAGCAAGATACTTTCCATTTGACACTTACACGGCGTTCCAGGTCTGCTGGCTGCTATGGACGGCGGAGGTCATTCCTGTATCTTTTGCATTAGTCTGTTGCATTAGGGTTGTCAGCCCTCATGCAGCTTGTGCTGGAGGTGGGGAGTGGAAGGTCTTGATGTGTACATACAACCTGGAACAAATGATCCAGAGCCAGAGTCTTGAGTTGGACGTGCTTCTCCACAAAGGATCACTTCAGTCCGGTTAGGAGTATCTTGCATTGTTGGCGGAAGCTGTGTTATCACATAGCAACCTTCTTTAGACACACATCTCATCATCTCCAGTTAGCTCAGAAATGCCACCAGACCTTGGCAAGCTGATGACCAGACGTCTCACCTTGGCCACAGCAACGTGGTACACTTGAGCGTGAAGGCTCAAAACTGCACTGTGGCACATCTCAGCGATGCAGGCTGTGACAAGTATATCAACACTCTCCACCCTTTCTACGCTCACTTCCCATAGAACTGTGAACAACGTGCAAAATTTTGATCCCTACTGTCAAACTGCTGCCAGAAAGACTACCTACATCCCCAATGAGGAAGGCTGCTCCTTTGGGACAACAGAATTGTGCACCATAAAGGTAAAGATCAGAATTTTCTTGGGGGTCTGGCCCTTGTCTCCAGGAACTAAGGACAACTGCTAGCCTCCTCATCTTCCATGACAAGGAAGGGTGAAGGACAAGGCCAGTTCCTTTGACCTCACCTTTTCTGGCATAAAAATACAACAACACGCATAGTAAAATGCTCAAAAAACAAAATCCTAACAAAAACAAGATGCTCAGCTACACATGCTCCTTGCCTTGGGGACACGATGAAAGAACAAAAAAACATGTGACGGAGGTTTGTCATATTGCCTACTGCACTGTAGGGAGGAGCTCGGATACTGCAGTGATGAATGTGAAATAAGAACCGACAGGGAACAGAATGGAAATTTTGCTATTGACTTCATTGGGGTCCAGATTTTACACGTAGCATCTACGCTCCATATACTTGCATGTACGTATACACTGCAGAATGTCTTTCAGTAGTCTGTAATTCTGCACCAGCTCAGCTATTCTGTAGCTTTATTGTACTAGATCCTAATCCCATAAATGCCATTGGATTGGACCATTACCCCTGTTCAGTTCTACTGACTGCAGTGGGACTTTACCTGGGGGCATTCCTTTGCAAGATTGGGGCCCTTATGTGTTTAATGCCCAAATTCAGATCCCCCCGCAAGGATGTTCTGATCCAGGGTTTGATTCAGCTCAAAAGAAAAGGGATGGGGGGGGGTGTTAATCTGCAGTGTGGGTTTGGTGTCAGTTTAAGCACCCTAGCTTATTTGCACAGAGAAGTCTTGAATCTTGCAAAGGCAACTTGAGAGTGACACAGAGAAAGAGCATGGTATGCAGATCAAAATGAGATCAAATATCTCCAGTAACATGCCCTGTACCTACCCAATTAATGATGATCTCTTCTGCTTTTTATTCTTTATATCAGGTAATATAACCACCTACCCAGGATAAGCATAAAAGGAAATGTGCTCCCTCCCCATTCCTTAACAGTAGCTGCAGCAGTCGTGCTGATATATAACGGAGATTCCACAGCTTTAGCTGCTGTATCGAGAACAGGCTGTGCCAAGACTTCCTATTGTGCGCCTTGCACACACTCTTCTCTCTCCCCTCCTCCTCCTCCCCTCCTGACATCCAGGGAGAACAGTCCCAGCCTATTACCCAGTCAGTACACATGCTAACACTTCACCCTCATGAATCTTTCATGGCACTCCAGAAGATTGTTCAAGCATACGCCACAGGGCCACTGCAGGGCCGCCTGGATCAGCTAGAGCTGGATAAAATAAGAGAAGGCAGCAGCGGCTCGGCACACTGCCTGCCAGGTCCAAGTCAGTGAGGGGTGATTAATTGGGACAGGTTTAAGCAATGTCTTCTAGGGAGATTGCACTGCAGCCTGCTACACAGTCTGCTACAGCACAGAGATCCTTGTTTGCAAGTTTCTCGCTTAATCTCACAGAGGGGGTAGGGGGGAAAAACAGAAATCAAACCACAAGCTTTTTAGCAGAGCCAGGCAAGCTAAGTAACAGCAGTTAGCAAAAAGGGCTTAATTCGGTATCTTGGCAGCGTGTGGCTGGAGCCCCTGACGAGGTTGCCATGTTCATTACCAACACCAGGAAGAGGTCTGTTTTATTAGACTACAAACAGCATCCCCTCTCCCCCTCCCACATGCAAACTGGTGGGTGCTTTGTTCCCCCCTCCACTTTCTGTTGCAAAGAAAACTGGGTTTAAACTCTCAGAGCTCATTTAAAAATATCAGCAGGGACTGACCCACTTTAGGGTGTGTTTTGGAGTTATGTAATTTGTCAGCCGAACTGGAGGGCAGCCCCTGATCCCAAAAGGCAGCATGTGATTCAGGGATCCAGCGCCACAATGAGTTAGTGTGTGTCTCTGTGTGGGAAGGAGTCCAACAGCCAAATCCTCCCCTCGCCAAAATCCTCCTCCAAGTCTTGGCGTATTTGTGCAGCACTCAAAAATAACAGCCACAAGAACAAATTAGCCCTGCAGATCATCCCTCCCACTACAGACGGATAAATACAAAGTTGTATCAGACAACAGTGTACGGCAGGGGTGTCTCTTGAAAATCTACCTTAGCCAGACAGGAAAGACAGTCACGGCTACACGTGCTATTGTGCTCCTTTTGCCTTAGATCTGGCTTGTAAATGCAGGGTCAAATTAACTATGTTTAAAGGCTCACCCCTTTTCCAGCGGACTTGAAAAGTATTCAATCCTCATCTCCTCAACTAGCTGACACGCATCCAGGCAAATTCCACTGCATGCTGCTCCTCTGCGGCTACTAAACCATTTTATAGGTAGAAACTTTGCTACACCCTGTGCAGATCTTTCAGGGCTATGTAAAGGATTGCACACTTGTACAATGCTGGAATCCCACACGCAGCCTTAGAGGGGAGGGGAGGGGAGGCAGCATTTCCCAGTGGATACACCAATGAACTAGAGCTCAAGAGACATTTGTTCTAGTTTGACTTCTGTTGCCAACCTCCTGAATGACCTCGAACATTTCCCATCGCTGTGCCTCAGTTTCCTTGTCTGTAAAACAAGATCCACCTCTGTAAAGTAGTATGGGTGCATCTACCTATCTCTGTCCAGCGACATTGCTACGGCGCATGGTGCAGTAACCACCCGTACTGTGCCGTGTGCCGGGCGCACGGTTAGATTTCACTGCTACTTTGCTGCGGCAGCACGCTAACACAGGAGCACACCGCTACAGGGAAATAGCTGTCGATCACGTGTAGACTCATGTGATTGCTCCGTCGCTGTAGCGCGCTGTATGGCGACCTAGCACATCACTATGGTGATGCAGGACAAGGTGTAGAAGTGCCCTATCAGAGCTACTGTTATAAGACCTAAGTATTACTGTAAAGAACATCTTACATAAAGAACGACGTCTCTGAATATCAGTCCACTCTCAAATAAAAGAAGCACTGCTAGGCTCAATCCAAGAAGGTCAGCAGGATTATTCAGAGGAACAGAGGAAATGCCACGCTAGTTCAGACCAGCAGCTCATCTTTGGCAATGGCCAGCACCAACTGTTTCTGAAGACGGTGCAGAAAACCCTGTAGCTGAGCATTATAGAACAGCCTGCCTAAAGAGGAGCCACCTTATTAACTCTAGGCAGCTACTAGTTGATTTATGTCCTGAAACACAACATTTTATAATCTTTATGGCCACATCCAGACGAGCGCAGACATTTGGTTCCCCAGGGCCCGGCTCCACTTTCCAGCAGCGCGCGCCGCCCGTGCACGCGCTGCTCCAGGTTTCTGTAGGTTTTTTACCCCCTTGCAGCATGGAGAACACCTGACTGCGCAGTCGGTACGTGGCGCTGCAAACGAGTTTGCGGCACCACATAGCGCATGGCTGTGCTTGTCTAGACGTGTCCTATGGTTTATCTCGTCTAATGCAGTTGTGGATAGTCTCGTTGTCCATGTACATTTCTAATTTCTTTTGAATCACATTAAACTCTGTGCCTCAAAAAAGATTTGCTGAGGAGTTCCCTGTGTTATTTATGAGCTGTGTATAAAACTATTTCTTTTGGTCAGTTTTTACTTTGCTGCCTCTCAGTTGCCTGGAGCATTTTTTTGGTTTTGTTTATAAAAAAGATGAATGGAAATGCTGGATTTGCCTCTAATATAGCCTTTTTATACAGCCATCTTCTCTCTCATGTCAATGTACCGTCCACTTCCCTTTTTTCCTTATTTGGAAGTCTTTAAATATCAAATGATATTGGTAATTTTTGTTAACTATCTGTTGAACCCTTTCATTTCTGCTAAATCTTTTCTGAGCTGAGTCAACTAGAAATTAAGACTATATCAGTCAAGATGGTACACTGACTTACATTATAGTATCATAATATTCTCAGCATTATTTTATTCGATTTTAAATATACCCCTAAATATTATTTGTTTATTTAACTGCTGCAACACATAAAGAGTTTCGCTGAACTGTCCATATTGATACTTGGATCTTTTCCCCGAGCACTTATAGCTAATTTAGCAAACAACATGAGGAATAGATAAAGTTATTCCTTCCAATATATATTATTTTGCATTCCTCAACATTGAATTCTGTCCACAATCGCGCTGCTCATTAGCCTAGTTTTGTTACATCTCTCTGATGTTCCTCAGAGTTTTCCCTACTTTCAACTAACCTAAGTAAATTTGAGCTGCTTTAAATTTTGATATTTGACCGTTCACCTTCTGCTCAAACCCATTAGTGAATATATTATACATCGGCAGGCCTAGCTGGAACCCTGCTGCTAACCTTTGGCCATGGTGGAAATTGATCATTTCCCCTTTCTCTTTGCTTTCTCACTCTTAACCAGCTTCTCATCCATGACAGTATTTTGCTTTTTACCCCATGACTACTTAGCTTTCCTCATAGTCTTTAATGAAAAACTTTGTCGAAGGCTTTGTGAAAGTCCAAATAAACTATTTAAAGAAGTTAATTTCTGGAGTTCTTTGGGACGTGCTGTCCATAAGCGCATTCCACTGTGGGTATGCACAGAACTGATACACTTGAACTCTGAACCTCTTTAGCGGGATCTGTACAGCACACGGGCTCCCTGCTGCGCCTCATGCCTTCAGACTGATGGCATAAAGATGAAGCACATCTATGTGCCTCCGTTGTCTCAAATAATCTCACGTGTGCTCTGAGGCAGGTGGGAGGGATAATTGGCTGCAAAAGGTGCACTAAGATTTTCCTGCTCCTTGCCAAGATACTGCAGAGTGCCGAAGGACAAAGAGCAAGATTGCTTAAGGCCCACATTTTCTGGGTGGAGGATCTTCCTTCCCCCATGGACAGAAGATCTTGGCATAATGGTATGGCTCTGGGATGTAAGATGTTTGGGAACCAAAACTGCCAGAGAAATGCTGGGACTATCAAGTTTAGGTTTGCTAAATCTTGCCTAACTTTCAAGGAACTCTGGAAATCTTACAGACCAGAAGGCAGGCATATTGTAGCCTCCTCTTGATGAGGTCAGAAAGATATTAGACCATGATCTCAGGCCTGGGTCTCTGTGGAACAAAAAATATCTGACACGTTTGCCAGTTTGAGTTGCAAACTCATAGATTCATAGACTTTAGGGCTGGAAGGGACCTCACGAGATCATTGAGTCCAGCCCCCTGCTTCAGGGGCAGGAAGTCAGCTGGGGTCAGATCACCCCAGCAACATAAGCATCCAAGTTTTTCTTAAAGGTATCCAGACTAGGTTCTTGCACCACTTCTAGGGAAAGTCTATTCCAGACTCTGGAGACTCAGACAGTAAAGAAGTTTTTCTTTATGTCCAGTCTAAAATGATAGTCCAGTTGTTGTGACCATTAGACCTTGTCTTCCCTTGGAGTGCCCTGGTGAATAGATATTCTCCCAGTTCCTGATGCACACCCCTTATATACTTATTGGCTGCCACCAAGTCACCCTGAGCCTTTGCTTCTCCAGGCTGAAGAGTCCCATGCCTCTCAGCCTTTTCAGACTCAGGAGGTCCATGAGTTCCCTATTGAGCCAAGGGGATCTCCCAGGAATTTTGCTAGTTTTTGCTACTCAGGGCCATGCTAGTTTAATCTTACTCTAAAAGATGCCTTGAAGGATAGAGTCCTTGATCTCCTACTTGGATTCAAAGAGAAACACCTCCGTGTATTCTGTAGTTCACGCAGATGGCTCCATGGAAAGGTATATCAGTTTCAAAGTTTAACTGCTTCTCATCAAGATCTTGCCCTGAACTTTTTGTTGGTGTAAACCATATCTACAGTATTGTCTATCATGATGTGAAGCAACTGCCCCAAAATCATCTCTATATACTCCTGGATTCCTCAGCCTTTTGGACTGCTCTCAGCTCAAGCATTTTGACATACATCTGTGTTTCTCATTGGGAAAAAAGACTCTGCATCTGAAAGTTATCTATGTGCATGCCCCACCAGCAATGAGGCAGGCATCTGTCACCATAGTTCTGGATAGTAAGAGAACGACAAAGGGGACTTCTCTGTAGACATATGCTGGGTCCTTCTACCAGCTCAGGAAGGACAGAACTAGTGGGTAGACTGTCATCAGCCCATTCAAGGATTGTTTACGTGGAGAGCACACCTATTTTAATTTAGCTTGTATGCACCGAAGTTGTAGTCTGGCATGCAGTGTCATGTAGGTGCACAAGACCATGTGTCCCATCAGGAAAAGACAAATTTTACTCATTGTGGCTAGATTGGCTTTTATCAGTGAGACCCAGTTGAACAGGTTTTGGAACCTGTCCTGTCCTGAAGGGGGTATGTCATCATCAATGGGGATCTTGGTTTTCTCTGGTTAAAAAAAAAAAATATCTATATATT
This sequence comes from Caiman crocodilus, assembly GCA_030014935.1. NCBI lineage: Eukaryota > Metazoa > Chordata > Crocodylia > Alligatoridae > Caiman > Caiman crocodilus. Next base: position 14,275,138 of record JAGPOW010002173.1, read on the forward strand.
AGTGGTGTTTCATTTAAATAACAGAAAAATGTGGATTTGGGGTTACTTTTTTAAACCAAAAATTGAGGACGTTTTTAAATTGGAGAAAACCAGGATCCCTAGTCATCACTGGCATAAAGTCCAGGATGATCCTAATGTATCTTTGGTGGAAGAAAAAGAGCCGTCCAAAGAGTTAATCTTTGAGGTGTGTATAATTGTTGCCATTTGTGCTTCCCTGTAGGTACAGGAAATAAATGAAAAAGCAAGGGTGTGACCCTGGAGTCCTTCACAGCACCTTACCCATGGATTTGGCATTGAACAACACACTTCCTTGAATAGCTGATTGCTCCTCCATTGTGGTTTATGCTTTGCAAGGGAGTCCTGGACTGTGAAGCCATGATTGCCACATGACCATCATTATCTTTATAGAGCAAGATGCCATGGTGACTGCTTCTAAGGGTCACCTGCAAGCTGGACTTGACCACACAATGTTCTGACTCTTAGCAAGGAAAACTCCTTGTTGGAGTCAAGAGGTAGCTTGTCTAGGAAGAAAGTATGTTTCTTGGGGACCTGGAAATCATCTTTTAACAGCAGGACCTGAAACTTAGCAACCGTGATCTGCAAGCTCAAAAAGGAATTTGTCTGGTGACCTAATAAACTGAGTTCCTTTGGTTCCTCTTTGCTTGAAGTGGTTTCATACCAGCGAGCTTGTCTTTTCATTGCTATCACTACCAGACAGTACAGAATTGGACTGGTATAGAAATACTGCATGCCACAGGATAGAAACAGGCATTTCTTGTCCACTTCGCAGAAGGTGAGGGTTGCTATGGCCAGTGTCTGCCAAATCAGCCTGGCTGGGTCCTATTATCACCTCGGTTAAAGAAAGGCCACTTTCCTTGTAGACAATGAATTAAGAATATTGGGCAGTCTGTGAGCTTGTTCCTTAACTTTATATCAAGAGCAACTGCCATCCTCTTCATAAGATCTTGGGACCCTCTGAAGCCATTCAGTTGTGGAGTGCTTATGGGAACCGCTGATTCATCAAGGCAGGCAGAGACTAAAGAGGGACCTCCGATATCTTTGAACTGGATCATGGATTTGGACCTTTCTTTCTGGGAACAGATTAACAGGGGGAGAGCTGTGTGGTTGTCCAGATGGTTAATGACACAAACAAATGACCCTGGGGCAAAAAGGTTTGTCTTAATAGTCAACTCTCCTTTGCAGGGTCTATAGCCAATATGGCCACATTGGCGTAGGAGAATAGGGCCCTTGCAACCAAGGTGTTGTCAGCCATGGCTCATGAGATAAAGGTCTAACATATCAATAACTGTCCTGTGATGGTCCCCTAAACTCCCTTCGGGTAACTGAGAAGGATGGAGAAGACACTAAATATTATTCCTATGTGTACTTTTAGCCCTGGATGTCTTCTGACACTAGGAAGAAGGCTGAAAAGTGCAAGTCTGCTATCCTTTGTCAGTGCTGATGGTCTTGGTGCTGAGGAGAGAATCATCATGGAGCTCCACATCATTAAAATGAAATGGAAGAAGACAGCAGCAGCTGTTCCAGTTCTTGCATAATACATCTACAATGGCTGCTGAATGCCTAAGAGCATGGTGGGGTCATTCCCTTCCTCAGGATCTGCCCTGATGTCCAGACTGATGCTGTGATCAGTGCCAGGTGTCTCATTGCCCTAGTAGGATTGGTGCCAAGATTGATTTTAGTCACTGGTACCATCAGGTAAGAAGCTGATAGAGCCAACCCCTAGGAGAGGCCAGAAGACTTCTTCAAGCTATAACCATCAATTCCTTATCCTGGCATTTTGTTGCCAGGTTGTTGACATTGTGGGCACATCAGTTCATTGAGAACCATGTAGAGTTGTGAAATCTTGGTAGCAGGATGATGTGGGGATGGAGATCTTTCCTCAGAGGTTCCCTTCCTGGGGGATCTACCCCTTAAATAACCAAAGCCCTCTACTTCATCTGTTCTGAAGCTGAAGATATAGGACATAAGAAGCCTGCTCCAACACTCTTTGGTTTTCTGGAGGACTGCCCAGGGGGTCCCGAGGCCAGGCTAATTGATTTGCCCAAGAGCTACAGATCCTCTTCTACTTACTAGGCACTGGAGAAAACTTAGATGCCTAAGTATGATCCTATTACACCTTGCCTGAGTCATAGAAAAAACGTTAATGTATCTACTTCTAAAGCATGCCCTCATCCTAGCCTTAAGACTAGTCCACGAGTAGCAGCAAGGGGGAGAACCCACCTGGCTTTTGTGTTAAGATTTTTCTACTTAAAGAAGGTAGAAAAGGTTCACATTCAGGGGCCTAGGTCCACTTAGGTCCCCAATACGTGACGTAGGATTGGTAGCTGGCCCTATATCTACAATCTCCCTTCTATATCACTGTGAGTTTTGGCAGAGAGGGACTTGCAGCCATTGTAGTGATGGCTCCATCACATGAAAAGCAATATTTGAGTCTATTTTATCTCCAAGAGCCACTCGGGAGTTCAAGGAAAGTTTGTTTTATGTTTTTACTTTTCTTTTCCTTTCCATTCCTTTTTTTTTTTTAAAGTAGTGCCCATGAGTAAAGAAAAGAAAACTAGCTAAGCTAATGAAACTAACTGCAAGAATAACTGAGGTTCAAGGAGTTAAGAGTTTGCTGCAATCTGAAGTAGACAGCAAGACACCCTGTCTTGAGGCAACAGGCGAGAGGAAATCAAGATGCAGTAGGTATGTTCTGCCCCGTATACATGTTTGGTGGATGAGCAGGGCTGACAAAAAGGCACGAGCACTCCCACATAGAGTACATAGAGGCAATCACTCAAAGGAGAGCATCCATTTCTCAAGCTAGTCAATGTTTTAATGAGCTGCTTATTTCCTTTCCCCCCATCCTACTAACTGGATTCAAGTCTTCTGTTCTTGGGAATCATTCTAATAAGCCTGGTGCTCCTCAACCTTTCCTACGCTTTCCCTCAGGAGTAGAGTTGATCTCCTCAGATAAATCTCCCAGCAGAACCCCCTCCCCCATCACTTTTGAAAAAGGCTGAAAACATACTGTTTTCCTGAGAGATGTTCTGTTTTAATTAGTATCAGCCATTCTGCAGGATACCCACCTTCCCGCATTTGTTTCAGAGTCACAAAACTTCATATGGCTTTTGAGCTATGTTATTTTTATTTTTTTACTTAATATGTTCAGCTATCCCACTATTGCTATGAATAATAAATGTTAACTCTTTGTGCAGAGCCCTATGAGTCTTGTTTGGGGCTTGGAAAATATAACATAACAATTCATAATAAGTAACAATAATAAATTATTATAGCTGATTATAAGGGAATGTGCCACATTTTTATAAGCTATAGACCACCTACAGCTCACAAAATATAATGGGGAACATTAAGCCCTTAACTGGTTTTTATACATTCCCTTCCCCCACCTCCACTCCCCCATGTTCTGTAATAGATTTACAAATAGTATAGGGAAAAAAATCTCCCCTTATAAGAATAGCATCAAAATTCTTCTCAGCTTTCCAGCTGCTGAGTGTTTCTGAAGCCTTCAGTGAAATGCAATTAGTATCTTTTACCGCCTGCCTTCTGGGGATAGTGACATTATTATCTTATTGCAGTTTCACCTTGACATGCAGATCACAAGGCAGAGAGCTGGATTCTGTCTCGAGACGGCTTGAATTGTGGCATTTCTACAGATGGCTCAGTGATTTGAGGAAAAGAAGAAGGAGGGGAAGAAAGGGAAGAGAGCCATTTTCTAGCTTTATAGATCTCGGCTTAAAAAAAAAAATAGAGAGAATTAGAAATGGAAAAATCTAACTCCTCAGCTCTTTGCAGGGCAAACAAGGGAGAGAAAAAGGAGGAGGGGTGAGCCAAAAGGCACATCAAAATGTCCCCATAACCCTAGCACTATATACTGTTCTGATTGTGAGCTAGGGAACTGCCAACATTTGGGTTTAGGTTTATATAAGGACTTCCCTCCCCCTCGCCCCAAGCCCACAGCACATTTCAATTCCATATGGACATGTTCCCAGATCTTTGCTTTTTGCTGCAAAGAAAGAAAGGAAGAAAGAAAAAAGAATAATTTTATGTCCTTTCAAAAAATGATCACAGAGGCACGATCTGCAACTCTGTAGCCTCACTAATGGGGTCAGTGCTGCTAAATGCTGGGCTGTCTGATGTGTAATATTTGCAGCAGAAGTCTGTTTTTGAGGATTTTTTCATGTAACACTTCACTTCAGGTTGCTTAGCTCCTAAGCATAGGCTTTTATATTTTTCAACAGACCACCACTTTTAAAACAATAAAAGGTGCATACACACGTGCATATGCATGCCATCCTTCTCAACAAAGCAAAGCAGTCTCCAAGAGCTGTCAGTTTTCCAAGTGACTTTACAAAATTTAAGAAGGGTCTTCTTCAACAGGAAGAGTGATTATGCCTTTTGAAGACTGGTAACGGAGTTTAACTCTCAGATGCATGAATTTATCTCAGATTATCTGAAGCAGTACTTTTCACTGGCTTGGTGCCCTTGTATTTGAACTCTCCTTGCAGGGACAGCAAGCTTAGAGCACTAACGAACAAGGGACACTGGACGCTGGAAAGAGAGGCAATATGCAAGTGTTCATTTCAATTGGGCTTATGGCTGGAAGTTCAGTAGCTTAAGTAGAAGTCACTGTTATACAAGGAGAGGGTTTTACTGTTGTTCAAAGCCTTCTTCATGAAGGGAACATGATGTTTTCTTAAGCGCACAATCTGTTTTCCTCTTGCATGTTCACAGCCTATGTGTCCATGTTTGGAAGCTATTTTGTTATACTTCCAGGTAGATCCATTTGTTAATAATGGTCCCAAATGGTAGGTATTCTCTCGTCATTCAAGAGGCCGCACTTGGATAAGATGAAGCTTTGAAGAGCTCCAAAAATTAGAAGGCAAGAGGCATCTGGCCAAAATGCAAAAAACACAGCGACTGCGTCATGTGGGCCTGACTCTGATTTCATTTACAGGGGCACAAGTCAGGAGCAACTCCATTGCCATAAACGTGCTAGAGAAAATCAGGCAAATCCTGAGGCAATGTAAGAGCTAAAACGGAGTTGAGAAAATTGCATTGCTGTGAATGCAGTAGCACTGCTTCTCTGCCTCTCTTCAGCCTGTTCTCATATATTGCTCTTTACTAGGGTTGTGCAAAATTTTGCTGGCTGTTTCAATTCGACACTGTTTCGACTCATTGTGAGCGTGAAACAGCAAAATCGAATCAAAACAAGGGGCTTCGAAACAGCCTCGAAACAAAATGAGACTAGTCGAAACGCTTCAAAAGTTTTGAAACATTGTGAGTTTTGAAGCAGCCAGCAGCAAAGTGGTGGGAGACAGGGGAGAACCAGGGCTGCACTCCCAGCAGCAGCTGGGAGTGCAGCCCTGGCTCTCTCCATCTCTTGCCCCCAGGCTGCGGGAAGCTGATCACAGCGCAGGGGACGGGAACTGAGCCTGGGCTCAGTTCCTCTCCCAAGTGTTGTGATCAGGCTGGGGAAAGGAACTGAGCCCAATTGCTCAGTTCCCCTCCCCAGCCCGACTGTAGGGCTAGGGATGGGAAGTTAGCCCAGCTGGGCTGAGGTCCCATTCCATGTACTAGATCAGGCTGAGTTCATTTCTCCAGCCCAATCTTGGGGCTGGGGTTGGGAACTCAGCTCAGGTGGGTTGAGTTTGTTTCCCCAGCTCAATGGTCAGGCAAAACAGCGTTGAAACAGCCTCACTGTTTCAACAAAGCGAAACGGAACAGCTGTTTCGACTCAAAATGAAATTTGAAACAAAACACTCTTATGTCCAACCCTTGAAACTGAAGTTGAAATGGAACAGTGCCGTTTTGCACAGCCCTTCTCTTTATTAACCTCAATCCCCTGTGTTTGGCACTAAAGATCTCTTACTTCTAAGAAACCAGTGGTAACTTTCAAGTAGGCAAATCCCTCCATCTCTAACAAAGGTGAGATAAGAAACTTTAGAAGATTCACAGCTAAGATTTAACTAAGATAGGTTGAAGATCTGCCTAGAACAGCCTCTCTCCTGTGAAGTGTTGACATGTCCAGTTGTGGATGGCAATGCTGAGAGAACATCTCTATTCAAAATACTATGGCACGTCCAGTTCTGGCTGGACTAAAATGACCCTTCGTGGAGAGGGGCAGGACAGAACCTAGAAGACTACCAGAACCTTCCAAGTGCTTCCAAGAAGTTTGGCTCAATCTCATATGTATTAAATGATAGAAACTTTAGGACTAATAAGGGAAGAAGGAATGGGGAAGGTCTATTTTTATTTTACATGGCCTGGTTTGTTAGATGCTAGCCCTTAAGAGTCTTGGAGTCGCACTGCATAAAGTGTGATTTTTAAAGTAAGATTTTTGCCACGTGAAAAGGTATATAATACACACTGCATAAAACTCAGTGCACAAAAGGATGTAAGATAGTCAGATCCTATAGTTATGACACCAGAAAAGATAGTTTGTGCTGTTTGGTATATACAGATTCAATAACTTAAGCTGCAAAATATTTACACAGCCAAGTTTTACAATTTAAAACCGAGTAGTCTTGAAATTAGAGACAGGCCCAAACCACCAGGTTCATACCTGAATTCAAACTTCTTCACAGGTTGCTTCGACCATTAAATAATGAACAAAAATTACAAAACTGGCATTGGGAACAGACTTTCACTGTAGTTCATGGGTATCTGCCTTCAGGGTTTTGACTCATGCCATTTTCCACTTCACATTGCGCCTTGTTGTGGACCTTAGTGTGAAACTCGAGAAGCCACAGACTTGGTTTTAAGCCTAAAACAAAATCTGAAACCTAGGCAAGTGTTGTATGCTTCCTGGTTATGTAACAGGAGCCGCACACAGCTCCAGTGATTCTAAATACAGTTCTGTAGAAGAAGCGTTGGTTGCTTCCTGCCTGTGCACTACATCTTTAAGGTGCCTGCCCAAGTGCTCAGAGCCTCTTCCTGAGCATGAGCAGCCGTAGATGAGAGTGAACGAGCAGCAGCAGCTCTCCTCTGGCAGCAGCTCTGTGCACGCCTCCAGTTTGATCTATTTCTGGCTTATTTGCTGACATTTGTTTTTTTGTTTCTAAACCCAAGTTGCAAGAGTATCTATTAAACTGAGCTGCCCATTTCGCAGCATAACGATGTGTGCACGCCAAATGATAAATATGACGTTACAAGTGCATTAAAACAAGCAAACAATCTACAAAATAAACCCCCTACCAAAACAAGACGCAGCACATACTTATCTCCCTAGGGAGAGGATGAGAGAACATACACATGACAGATATTCGTCACGGTGCACACTGTACTACCGGAAGGCACTCGGATGCTGCACGGTGAAAGAGCCTACACAGAATAAAATACAACCAGAACGTATCACCTTGGTTTCTTTGCCTCTCAAGATGAGGTTCACTGACCAATGATCACTACAGTCAGTCACTCAAAACCTAATCTGCAATGACCTTGTTCTCATGTAGGGGGTGGGCTTTGGGTTGCTAAAGACATGTCCTGCAAAGGATTACGATGTCTCCAAAACTTTCCTATAGATTTATCATTTGAAAGAACAAGAGATAGAAAGGACAGCATGTGGCGCATGCATGTGTGTATATATACACACATACAAAACATTTATAGATATAGATAGAGAGAATAAACCTTTGTTTTTATCCATGCTGGGCTGGCAACAATGGGTTGTAATGATTAGAGCAACTGGCTAATTTCCCAGGAAGGTAGAGTGAAGTAAAATAAAAAAAAAATCTCAATAATTTACAGCTTTCCCAGGTTTTATTTTCGCTTTACTGTTTTCATCAGGATTACCAGATGCAAATTATTTATCTTATTTTATCAGAAATTCTTTTATAATACTTTGGTAGGTTAATAGAAAACCTTCAGTTGATTCTAATGGCCTGTTTTTTGTAACTGAACAAATGCTCATCTCTTCGGTTTGCTATTTCCAAATCTGAAGACCTTGCCAGGTAGAATCACGGGCTCTTTCAGGTAAGACTATGAAAGCACATGGTCGTTGTTCATTCTAGCATGGGCATTTCTCACCTCTCACTTGGAACAACATCAAGCATACATTACTTTATTTTTAATTGAGGAGGAAAATCCTCCTGCTTGCAATGCTAAATGGAAACGAACCAAACCAATATTAAAAAAAATCTGCTTTCAGGATCAATTGAAGGCAAAATGGAAACAGAAATGAAACAAGCAGAGTTTATACAATGATACAAACAACTTGTGGGCTGCTTTTGTACTTTTAACTTGCTCTATACAGCACCTTCCTCCTGCAAATCTCAAAGGGCTTTAGAAAGAGTAATTAAGCCTCCCAAACCCTTGTGAGGGAGATGAAACAACATGTGCTATTGAATTTTGCTTGATCTTGTTGACTTCATCACATGTTGGGTTTTAATCCTTCCAAATCAGGGACCAGGGTAGAGACATACTTCAATCAGATGCCTTGTTCATGCTGGGGATTTTAGCCACCGATACAACTGAACAACACAAACCCCTCCTTGTAAACAGAGTAAGTTGCTATTTATTCCTTTCTCCTGGCCCCCTGTGACAAGGTGTGGCACCCCAGGTGTGTTTGGAAATTATCTTAAAGTCTGGAGAAGTGAGCTTCTGAATACCGCCTTGGGGATGCTGTATACCATTGACCACCTAGAGTACCAAGACAGAATATACTGACGGGCACCTTTCATTCATTAACCAACAATATGATGAATTTATGTCAGTAAAGATTATTTTCCTGAATTAAAGGTTTGCAGAGTTGGGCTCAATACTCTGCCTGACATGCCACCTTGAATGGAGGAGCTTCATCAACTTCTTCACCTCCAAATACAAGTCTCCTACTTTGTTAAAAATGCCCTTCCTAGTTTAACATCACTAGGTCTTTAATGGTGCCTAATCTCCATGGGATCTATCAGAGGGTCAGAGGCCATTTCTGGGAAAGATGCCCAGCTTCACTCTGGTGTAGACTGTCTTTCCCTGTCAAAAGTCAAACTGCCAACTGTGATCAACGCATTCACTTTTGGGGTCTATCACTGATCCCCTGGTTCTGTGGTGGCTCAGCACCTCACAAGACTGCACACTAGAACTGGAAAGACTCCTTTTTTTGGCATGAGCTAGGTGCCACCCAACAGGCTGGAAGACGAGGATGCAATGTGTGTGCCGAGACTGCTTACTGGAACCCTGAAACATGCACAAGGTAATGAGTACACTGCATACCTCATCTGAGAGTTACTGATATTGGCACGATATGGTTAAAACATTCTTTATGACAGTGGAAAAATAAAGCAACATCTAATCTAAAACACTAACAGTTGCTAGCAAAATAAGCAAACAAATAAATAGCCATGAATACCAGAGATAAGATGTGCCATCCAGAGGATGAAAATTGAAGTACCCTTGAAAGCATAAATGTGAATATGAACTAGGACTAAGGAATCAAGAGAAAACTAGCAACCATTAACTACAGCTATTGTACCAAAACAATCATAATTATTGTCAAGAGCAGGAACTTATGGGAAAGGGTAGTTCTATCACATGAGAGACTGGCTCATTCCTTACACTCTCCTGATATGAGATCATGCTTCTTTTCTGAGTTTACACTTGCAAGCTAGAAGAGCCCCTTTGATAAGGGCAGACACAGAGAGTAGGTGGAGAAACCATTATTACAATGTGCGTCAAATCAAGATGCCATTCTGTACCAACCTCTCAGCGATAAATACAGCCGAGCTCTTCGTTTGGTCCCAGAATTGGAGAACAAATTAAATCAATTGCAAAGTGGAGAAGGGCAAGCAACTGTGAAACTTGCCCCACTGGGCTGTGAAGAAATGTGATGACTGCCCCTTTTCAGGCTTGTTAGTTTGGGGATTCAGTGACCTAAAGCTGGGGTCACCAATCTACAACAGGGGCGGGCAAAATGCGGCCCGCAGGCCAGATGCAGCCCACCAGCCCATTCTATCCAGCCCGCAGAGCCCCTAAAAATTTGGAAAATTAATATTTATCTGCCCCTGGCTGCCTGTCATGCGGCCCTCGATGGCTTGCTGAAACGCTACACCTGAAATAATTGCCTGCCCATGATCTACAGCCTGTGGGCTGGATCCAGCCCACACAGACATTATATCCAGCCCATGAAACCGGGGGAAAGTAGAGAGGAGAGTTCAGCTGTAGGGGGGCATCACCTGTGTAGCAGCTGGGTGGTGGGGAGAAGAGGTAGTGAGTGGCACCAGTGCTGTGGAGGGAGTGGTGGCTACATATCCAGCAGTGGCAGCACAGGCTGGATTTAAAGGGACTTGAACTAAACTCTGTTAATGTAGCAAAAGCATTGCTGACCCCTGGTGTAAAGGCTTTTATTTCAATAGCTCATGTTTGAAAGTTGTTGCTGTCAGTACCTCTATGAAGATGAGGGTCTATCCTAATCATCTGCAGATATTCAAGATCCTCATTAGTGTATGGGTGTTGCTATGGTCTGCATGTGATTTTTTACGTAATAAGTCTGATTGCTCTTTTATTACACTAAGGCAGGAGTAACTCCACTGGCATAAGTGGAAGTACAATGGTGTAAGCCAGTGTAAGAGAGAACAGAATCAGACCCACTGCTGGCAAAGGGGAAGGAGACTGAAGAACTACAACTCGTCAGAAAAATGTTGAGATCTCAAATAGAGACTTTCTCTTTTTTTTCTTTTTGAGAAGCCAAAATTCAAAAAAAGAGTTTAAAAATTGTTTATTTCTATATGAAAACATCAATTGCTTGTGGAAAAAAATGCCTATACTGTATTTTGATATTTCCAAAACATTTCCAATTTGTTTACCTAAACTGAACGTGAGATTAATATGATTTTGTGAAAACTTTAAGCTTTGCTGAAACAGCCTTTCCCCTGTTTCAGTGAAACTTTTCCAACCCTGTCTCTGCAGAACTGACCCATCAGTACAGCCTCTAGCTGTCCAGTGGACCATGCGAGCCTGGCCATTTCAGGCAAGTCCCTAGTGCTGTCGGAGCTGTGACAGCGCCAGATACACTCTCTTCTCTTTTGAGCACATTGCATAAAACTGGCAACTCTGATCCACTTCTGTTCGTACTTGGCAGCACTCTGGGTTAGCTTTAGCCATTTTCAGTAGGCCTGCAAAATATTTTCCCAGACCCACCCTGACAACTATTCTTTTTTCCTTTCTGGCTCCCTGCCCTTTCAAACATGATTGTTGTCTCCAGAATCACCCTCCCTCCCCCCTGCCTTCATCTGAAAGAACACAATAATTTACTTGCTCTATTTATGGCATTATGGACACAACTCCCCCCCAAACAGTTCTTTATAATATTAGTCCATGTCTGGTGATCAAGGCCAGGAAATAAAGATCAATCTTCTCCCAGCAGTGCTTGGTATATGCCCCATCCCATTCCACGTTCCACTTTTATCCTCCTTTCCTCACTGTGTTATGGCTGCAGCCCTGACCCTGGCTTGGGACTGGACTATGGCATGAAGAAGCAGGGGAAGACAAACCTCTACACAATGCTTGCTAGCACTACCGCTGCTGCTGGCTCTAATTCAAAATGAGATTCCAAGATACGGAAAGTCCATCACTGAGAAATGCCTTATTGGAGTGCAAAGGCTAGCTCTGAATTTACAAAGCAGGAATTGCTTATTTCCAGGTGTCTGGCTAGCCGGCCATTAGAAGAATCATCCATATGAGTTACCTGTTGGTGCCCCGGGCTCTAACTTTGGAGAAGGGTGCCAGCAGCACTACAGCAACTGGAAACCGCTGCCGCCCTGGATACCTAGCTGCTTTGTTATGCCTCTGCTGCAGAAGTAGTATATTTTTAGGAAATACTGCTGCCCAGAGGAAACACAAACTTGTGGCTGTTAGCTGTGAAGCAATGAGGTTTGTTGAGACTAGATTTAAAAAACCAAAAACTTTACACAAATTATTGCAAGGTAAACTAGCGTGTAAATGTGTAGTGGACTGGCTACTCTGCGGCAGCTGCCTATTTATTTACTCCTATGCCACAATGAATGCGGGGCAGCTTACCACTCCCTCTTGCATTTATCACAGCGTAAAAATGTGCACGTAGGTGGTTATGGAGTAGGCAGCAAATCCGAAGTTCACTCCTACATGACCGCACTAACCTATCAATGTGGGGTAGGCAAACTAGGCATGTCCTTAGTACAAATTACAATCCAGAAAATTCTCACTGAGGTTCATTTTCTTAGCCCTAGGGGATTTAAACGCAATAGATGGTGTTACTTCTTGACTTTGAAGTTCCCTAGGCCTCTAAAATACTGCTTCTGGGTACATATAGTTTGTTGCCTAGCTCATACCTAAACCCAATCAGGATCCAAAACTTAGACATACCTCTGCTTCAGTTCTTTGAAGGGTATGCCCCAGTATCCACGGCCTGTCTAACAAATACCAACATGAGACTGCTCACAAAAAGCAGCCGTGGCTACTGCTTTCTTTTAAACCACAGATAAAAAGGAGGAAAGAAGTGGCTGCGTCCATGTTTTCTATGATAGACCAGTGGTTGCAACACACACGTAGGAAATGGGAACTCCGATTCAACTCTCCCCCTGCCCAGGGGCAGTCAAGAATGCCTGGACCATGATGCTGCAGGCTAATTTGACTCCAAGACTCTGACTTTGACTCCCTCTCCTTTCCCCACCCCTCAGTTGGAGCAGTGCCATCAAGTAGAGAAGAATTATAAATTGCAGTAGAAAGAGGGAGCAAGATGCCATCAGCCTTCTGGAGGCACCTGGGAATGGCGAGTCCAGGGTGTTGCTCTCTGCTCTCAGGATTATGTCTCTATTTTATATTAAGCGGTCATTGGATGAGCACAGCTGTCAGCTCTGGGATGTAGTCATGCTCCCTGCTTTGATCCTTCTCTCTCCTGGCCCCGGGAATCTGGAATTCTTTTCTGCAAGGCAACACAGGAGCGGTGGTGCCTGCTCCCACCCAGAACAGCCCATAGCCTGGTGGCTACGGCACTCTCTCAGGACACTCGTATTTGACCCCCTCAGGCATGAGAGTGCACTGAGCCTGCGTCTCCCACTTCCTGGGTCCATGCTTCAACCATTGGTCAAGTATAAGACGGGGATATCACCACCACTGCCCTCAACCACCTCCCATAGTGCTGAGAGGAAAGAGCCTTTCTTTCAAAAAGGAGACTTTCAGACACTGCCCAATGCTCAGCAGGAACTGCTGGCTAGCTTAAGCAGCTCCCTGCTCAGGACATCAGCTGCCGCAGAAGCCACACAGAGGGCTTCAGCCCAGATTTGGAAAGCTGGCAGGATCCAAAAAAAGGACTAGGCTTTGCTGAGGTGCAAAGCCTAGTCCTTTTTTTGAATCCTGCCAGCTTTCCAAATCTGGGCTGAAGCCCTCTGTGTGGCTTTTTGGATCTTCTTGGAGTTTACTGTGTGAAGAGCAAAAAGAGCTTTCCAAATCTAGGCTGAAACCTTTCCCCCATAGCATGTGTGTTTACGCCAGAATTTGCCATGCTTCTCTCTTTCGCAGATAAGAGCATTTGTTAATTAAAGAGGTGAATAAATACCAGGAAATATAACAAATAGGTTTTATTTGCAAGAAAACTCCTGATTTGCTACAAAAGCAATTTCATCCATTCTTTGCCTGGGATACCCGTGAACGAACATAAAGGCACACAGACATGTCATAGACGTGACAATTTTTGCCCAACCTGGCTCCTGAAAGCACTTTACAGCCATGACCAAACACAAATGAACAACTGGAGAGTAGGGATGTGCGAAACAGGCCATGTTTGACTCAAATTTGGCCCGAATCAGGGACAGTGATTTGATTAGGTGATTCAGATCACTGTCCCTGATTTGATTTGGCTGAATCTGAAGATTCAATGCCAATTCGGAGCATCAGCAATTCGGGCATAGACACAGTAAAAACATTACATGTTTTTTCTACATACCTCTAGGTAGCAGGTGGTTTGTGAATGCTGCAATGCTGGGGCGCATGGAGCGTCCCACAGGAGTGTGGCCGGGGGGGAGGGGGGGCGGGGCACGTGCTTGGCAGTGAATCTGGAAGTGGACCACAAGTACTTCTGTTCCACTTCTGGGTCCGCCGCTGAGCGCATGCCTCCCCTACGTTCCTCCAGCTTAGCAATTGGCCGTGGGGGGACCCCCCACAAACCCAGGAGGCACCAGTGGCTGAGCTGGGGGGGGAACTGGGGGGGGAGCGCCAGTGTGCTACCCAGTGGACCCAGAAGTAGACAGAAATGCTTCTGGTCCACTTCTGGATCTGCTGCTAAGCATGCTGGGACACTCCATCTGCCCCAGCACTGCAGTGTTCACAAGCCACCTGCTACCTAGAGGTATGTAGAAAAAACATTTAAAGCTGTGTCTATGTCCAAATCGCTGAATCTTTCCGAATCGATTTGGAGGGTTACGATTTGATTTGGAGAGATTAAAGGGTCTCCTGATTGGATTCGGATTCGGCGATTTGGCCACCAAATTGAGTCAAATCACCACCAAATCAAATCGGGGCTGAAGCTTCGCACAGCCCTACTGGAGAGAGCTTTAAAAGAGCCTGATTCATGACAATCTCAACACTCATTGCATGAGGGTTCAAATGAAGACACTCCAAAATGAAGCACCTTCGGCAACATCTGCCTGTGAACGCCAGGAGCACAGCTGGGCTACCACAATTCAGCCTTGTTTCTGGTGCTGTCTTCAAAATGAGAGGGAGGGAAGGGAGTAGAGAGAGTTCAGTTGTTTTTTTTTTTATCAGGTATTGGACGGTGGGGCAGGTGGATTGGAAACTGCCCTCACCTCAAGAAGAGGGGGCTCCAATCCACCCATCCCACACCAGCTAAAAAACCCCAGATTGAACTTCATTTTCTCCCTTCCCCCACTCCCATTCTGAAGACAGAGCTGGAGCTGGGGCTAGGCGTGGGGCTAGGTGAGAGCAGCTGCAGGCTCACAGCCACTCCAAATTGCAGCTGAATTCCTCAGCCCCCAGAACTTAGTAGCAAACGTCTCTTGGGCCTGGGGGATTGCTGTAACTCATAGCACTTCCTGTGAAGCACCTTGAGTTACAGCAGAGAGCTGCATTCTGGTTGCGCCTTAAGTGACATAGATCTACTTGTTTCTGTTAAAAGGCCACATTTTATTTGCATGCTGTGGCTATCCAAATATGTCCCCTTTGCAAAGGGGATATACTGCAGATCAAGTTTTGACTTTAGATGATTCCCTGTTAATTATATTCAAACACTGTGCACCACTTCCTGTCATAAGTGCTATTTCCAAATAACAAATGAATACATCTGAATACAGTAGTGAGGCAGCACAGGAAATAGGGGGAAATCTCAGCTAAAGGAGTAACTGCTTCTGAAATTCCCACTTCTAGGTTCAGTTAAAATCCCTAGAATGGTCACTGTTATTCTATGCAACTCTGCTTTGATGTTAATGCGGATGGCTAAAAATAACTTGGTCTTTATTGTTCTGCTATTTATAAACTGACAAGTCAATGGCATAAAGGTTGCAAGCACTAGGACAGGGCTAGAGTAGATGCCCTGATTCCTGTTTATGTATATAGAGAAACAGTAGAGTGAGAACTGTATGTGAGGCCTTCAAAGGCTGGTGCAACAGGAAATCTGTCTGCAATAAAGGTTTAGCTTCAGGGGCCCAAATAGCAGTGAGTACCCCTAACTCCCAGGGAAGGTCAATGGAAAAGAGTTCACTGGCAGCAGTGTGCAGTAATCCCATTGCAAATATAAATGGAATTATCCCTAGTTTGCAGTGCTATAAGGGAGAAGAGAATTTAATCTTTTAGTTCAAACCTTTCTAGTTTGGAGACAGGAGATAAAACTGCAAACTGTCTCCTTGGAGCCACCAAGGAAATATGGAAGCACATGTGTGGGTACAATAGGCAAAAAGACTCCAATGCACAATCTTCCTGAAAGCAATGTCATTCTTTTCACTGATTTCAATAGGACTTGGATTGGGCTGACTATAAAGGAATAGGGCTTGTCACACGTGGCAGAATGGAAAGTTCTCATGTTGCGAGTTAAGATGCAAAAACGAGTCTGCGAAGCTGTGCAACAATCCGTGAAACCCAACTCCCAAAACAATCTGTTAAAAAAAAAAGTGTCCATTGCACATGCATCCGCTTTCTATTAAAGCCTTTTTTAAAAGGTCTCGTGAGGCAAGCGTCCACAAAGACTTTAGAGCATACGTGATGTTTTAATAGTACAACATATTCAGTGTAGAAATGGGAGGGAGATTTTTACTGAAATTGAGTAATGGTGAATAGGAATTTTGTGTTGTAACAAAGCCTATGGCCACCCAAAAAGAAAGGAATATTACCAACAAAGCATCATCCACAAAATTCATTTGGAAGAGTCCTCTACTAAGGTAATAATTGGTGGGGAAAAGTCATTTCCACTAGGGGGAAGAAATAATATGTTCAGATAATGCAAATATAATTTAGAATGAAGTTATGAACTCTATTCATTTGCTTTAAAATCACACATTAACTATTGCACACTAATAATCTACCTTTTTGTTTTGCTTTTTTCTTTAAGAGAAAAATGTATTCATTTTTAAACCAAATGAATGCCCCCCAAATCCTACCACCCACTTAAATTATGATCAAAATAACCACTTTGTTTGATAAGTTCCAGCAGCTGCAATAAGCCCCAAGAAAGTTTATTCTGATGATCACTTATTGATGAGCACCTTGCCTATCCTTTCCCTAATAAACTAGTCATGTTTTTCCTTTTGTAAACAGGGAAAATGCAGTGTTTTTAAAGAGAGTAATTTAAAAGAGGTTTTGATTATGTTTTCGTGGGTTATAAAACCTTTTGAAGTACATATGGACAAAAGGACTTTGACATGCTTATACCTTTATTTCCAGATTGCTCAGTAGGTAGCCAAAAATGATCCCTCTTCCCCCCACCCCTCCTGTTCTGAACCAAGATCAGGGGAAAATTTGAGACAGAGAAGGAATAATTAGGCTTGTTGAACTAAACTTTAAAAAATGGCCAAGAAACTTACAAACCTAAGACGTGACTTTTACATCTCTAACTCCCTTTTGAAAATTAGACTTAAGATCTTCCAAAAAATTACCCCTCTTTCATGATCCCAAATGTTCTTTTCTTCCATAGCAAGTGCATGTGGAAGAATAAAGTAGTTATCCAGAGGAGGGCCACTAGATTGATATGTGGGCAGCAAGATAGGCCTTATGAGGAACGTCTGAGGGGCCTGAACCTGTTCAGCCTCAGTAAACGGAGGC
>JAGPOW010002173.1:14292493-14338563 GCA_030014935.1 Caiman crocodilus
GGCTGGGGTCCTGTGACCCTGGCACTCGTTTCCTGCCATTGGCAGGGGGTCAGACTAGATGGCCTGCTCTAGGCCCCTTCTGACCCTAGGTACTATGATCTTTATTTCATTTTTAAATAAAAAGAACTGGATAATAAAGAAATTAGAGTATCTAACAAAACCCTGGTCCAAGTGGATATCTAGTCCAGCTACGTAGACTGAGACATAGCCGTATATATTATCCTCCATTCATTGACTAGGCTAGTGGCCTTTTGCTTAGTATGTGAAATGTTCTCATTTTGTTCTTGCTTCATCCTCCTAATTCTACCTTATACCCCAGTTATTTGTTGCATTGCGATATTGCATCCTGTCAGTAATCTAGCCTGTAACCCCCCTGGAAATGGGACTCTCTCTTTGGCTGCTTGTCTTGCACAACAGGTTCTTGGTTAATATCCTTTTGTCCTTATCTTGTGTCTTCTGGGGACAATTACAAAACTCTCACAGACTTCGACACAAGTGGGGCTGAATCGCAATGAGGTTTTGCTGGATGGCTGAAGATGTCAAGGGCCTGATCTACTTTAAGGGAGGGGTTTAAGGAACTGAGAATCCCATCAGATGATGCTTCTTCAAAACTGGCCTCTGAGCAAACACGGATGTATTCTGCTGAGCGCTTATGGACGGAGTTTAATGTGCTGCATGCAGTACCATGGCAAGGAAGTTTGGCACCCAGGGCAGAGCCCACAGTTGCAGCCTGCCCTTGCCCTGTGCACAGATCTGGGAGGCACACGCCTCTCTCATACTTGCCTGCTCTATATGTGCAGTAAATGGGAGCTGAGAGCAGTCAGCACCTCTCAGATGCAACCTGCTCAGGAACAGAGGGACATAAAAGACAGAAGTGACCAAAGTCACATAGAGAGTTACTTGCAGAGCCAAGAGTGGATCCCAGAGGCACCAGGACCCTATTATAACAACTAAAGGCCACCTCCTTGGGGAAAACAAACAAACAAAAAACCTGGGTCTGAACACTCCTGGATTTGGGTGAAATTTGGATCATCTTTAGACTCCCCAGTTCCTGCCAGCCTCCCATCTTAGAGTAGCCTTAACTCAAAGTTGTCCAGGCTTTGGCAAAGTTGCAACATTTATTTTAATTGAAAATCAAAATTGGATGAAAGAAATTGGCTTTATCATTTAATCTACAAATGCATCCAAGTTTTCCCCTCCCAAGAGGATTCTTTTTCTTTCTTTCCACAATGCCCCAAATGTAATCATTTGAATCCCCGTACTCTCACTGAATACAGAATCTCTGCTGAAAAGCACTGTGTGGCAAAGGCAACTTCCAGCACATTAGACAGCATTTGGAAATATGAAACACAGGGCCAGGGTCTGATTTCAGTCTTATACCCACCTAACTTAATTAGCTCTAGGGGTATTTATTATTCCTGACTTACCACAACACCAGTGAGGATGGAACTGGGTCCACAGTAACTAGCAGGGGGATGATGACAACGACTGGAGAATTGTCACAGGGTGGTAAAAGCCACACCAACTGGTGCCAGCTTTTTTCCAAGGCCAAAACAGGTGTTTTTCCTTTAATAGGTACCCATCTGTGTCACCCAACTCTAATTAAGCATCTGTTTTGCATGAGGCTAACAAGTTCTTTTCCTGACAATCCCAAACATCTTGGCAGCATTATTTATAACGCAGCTTTTTGTGAGTTTTCTCTCTGCTTTGAGTCACTTCATTGTTAAAATAAGATGCAACGTTATCATTATTTTAGGAGACACATAAAATACAATCCAATTATAGGATGGATACATGGAATTCCCAGTGAAACAGCTTTGTTCAGAAAAGATGTGAAGAGACAAGTTGTCACTAGGTATCACAGGATTTGGGATGATATTTAGGATAACAGTTTATAGATGTGGAGCAAATCCTATTATGATGCCAAATGGCCAACCGGCTGTTGTGGTAGCAGGTATGCTTCGTGTCTTAACGGGGATGTCAGCCGCGAGCCTCGTCATCTGAAAAATACCGTGTATAACATTCAGTTTGCCTTGTGCGAGAAAGACTTGCATGTACATCAGCAGCTGTCAGTAAAAGAGGGCTGAGGGCATGTGTGTCATCGTCTGCTCTCTGATTTCCCATCAAATGCCCACCTCGTGCGCTAGAAGGGGAAGCTGCTCATGAAGGAGATGGAATCAGATACCCTCTGGGATTGCAGGATGCCACAGCAGAGGCATCCTCCATGTTCTGTGGCACAGAAGCAATAAAGAGTCTTAACCAAAGCTTTCACTTTAGGTGTTCGGTCCTGCATGGGCACCCTGTGACCCTCCCCAGTCAAACACTAATAGTGACACCTTCATAAGACTCAGACTCTGCTTCCAAAAGGCTTTTCTATGGACTCCTATAAACTTTGGATTAGGCCCAGAGACCATTCATTCAATAGAAAAAGTAGACTGGAAGCAGATCCTACATTAGCAAGAATCAGCTTGGCTAAGTATCTAAAACCAGGCATGACCTGAGTTACCATTACTATCTAAATGAATGCGTGCAATGACATGGATATAGCTGGAAGAACACTATCTCTGGTGTCCTTCTTCAGCCTCCAATAAAGCAAGAAATTTAGCAGCAAAAGAGATTTTTTCCCCTTTGCTTTCTCTCTCTTTCTGTTTGTTCTTTTATCTCAGCAGCCTTCCCCAAGTCTATTAGCTCTGCTGCCAACAGCAATACCCCCTGCTATAATATATCAGCATGGACTTTCTAGTTTTCCATTCTCCTTGCTTCCAGGGGAGCAGCAACCCGCTCTAAGTGCGATTCTAGATCACCCTGGGCTGGTGCACGACACTGGGGACTGAGCCACAGCCATAAAGATGCATTAAGTGACACAAGGTAGGTTGTTAGCATGCTGAGACACCCACCCACCAGACCCCGATTGCTGTAGAGGGAGATTAAAGAAATGCATAAAAATTTGCTGATACTTTCCTTGCAAATGATCCCTTAAGAGTTCACAGCACTAGCAGCAGTAATACATAAAAGCACTGGAAAGTTTACAAAGCAAGGGAGATATATGAGGGTCTGAAATACAGTAAAGTAACCAAATTAACTTCTCTTTTGCAGCTGCTTGCAGTCTGTGTCTCTAGATTTAGGATAATTCTAACTTCCATGAGTTGCTAGAAGATGCAACAGATTCCTTCCTTCCTTCTCTCCTTCCTGTTGTTGTCCTCGCCCCCTCTCCCCTTCCTCCCGCCCCTCCTGTTTTTTTTAGCTGCTATTAATCCAACTACAGTGATGTACTGCAATGGAAATAATCTTAACAGTGCACCACTCTTTGGAACTCCTAAAACTAATTTTCACTTCATTCAATCCACAATGGGTGAGGAGCTTTACAAAGAGATACAGAGAAAAGCAAAAGCGATTGTTAACAAACCCCCCAACACTAATTAAAATACTGAGATCCAATACCACGGGCTCATTTCTGAAGACAACTAACTATGCTGCAGACCAAATAATATAGCAGCCAGGTTGGATGGAAGTTAGAACTCCTTGGTCCTACTCCTCCTTTCACTATGTAGCCTTGTGCAAGCCACTTAGGCCCACATCCTCTAAGGTACTGGGGTGTTAAATTCCTGGTTAAATAGTTAACCTGTGAAGATCTGGATCTTCGTGCAGGATTCTTTTTGGTTACACATCAGGAGTAACTACTGAGATATTAGTAGAGCACCCCAATATAAAAACACCACAAGAGAGCAAATTCATCCAATTTAAATACTTGGTGCCCCATTTTGCCCATCTGTAAACCACCTGTAACATTTACCTAGCACAGCTGGAGGTGCAGGGAAAATAAAAGTTTATTTCCTGAAATTGTTGGACTTCAATTTGACATTGCTCGATTAAAAGCTTTTCAATAAGTATCATTATCACGATATTCCAAATCAAACCAAGTAGGTTTATGACAAAATCGAAAACTGTTGTGATCCAAGAAATGAAACCCTGGGGTGAGCAGTCTGTGTAGGGATTTATTGTGAAGAGCCAAAGAACTGACAGAGCAGAATGATGGCTGTTTCTCAGGAGGGTGGGAATTGCTTTGTACCTAATTGCTCTGACCTAGTCCTTCCCAAATCTAACTGGGCTCCCAGTCAAATTCCTTTAAATAACCACAGACTTGTCTGCTGCTCAAAAAGAAGCAGCAAAATAACTGCAGGTGGACTCTCCCCAGTAGATGAATTGGAACACTCTTTTGGAAATAGGGCGTGAAGAGTTTAATCCACATCAAGATGTTGTGCATTAGGGCCACAGTGTCTCCTCCCTTCATAGTAATTTTCATGCTGGACATTGAAGCCAGTCCCTTCATGCTCACTTACAAAGGTGGATCTGAAAAGACACGTGACAAAGAACAAGTGATGCCCTTTTTCTCCTGACCAGTTTTCCCCTTTTCAGGGAAAGGGTGCTAACATGCCAAGCTGTGTGCAAACTTGTTGCTGTGAACCGAGGATGCCTATAAGGGCTGTGTGAAACAGCACCATTTTGTTTCAATTTCCGTTTTGCAGTTTCGAAGGGACAGTGTTTCATTTTGAGTTTCATTTTGCTTTGAAGCACTGTTCCATTTAGTTTCACGGAAACTGGTTTGCGGTTTTCAGTGGCGATGCACAGGGGATACACGTGCACCCCTTGAGACCGCCGGTGCACCCCCAGTCACGCTGTGCTTCCCACTTAGGTGATGGGCAGGGGGGCAGATGGGAGCACCAGTCAGAGAGCAGGGCAGCCAGCAAAAGCGGCCGTGCTGCTTCCAGGACTTCCAGAAGCAATGTAGCCGCTTTTTGGTAAGATTGGGCGCCGGGGGAACCTCTTCCCCAGTCAGCACAATTGGCCACTGGGGGACCCCCCTGCCATTGCTGACTGGTGTCAGGGTGGGGCACATGGCCCCCCCGACTCAAGAGGCACCAGTTGCCCATGGCTGTTTTGATGCTGTTTTGCCCATAGGCTATAATGGGGAATCACAAATCTGCCTATAACTTTGTCATTTCTTGCCTGAGTCAAATGACAACAGCAGGGAGGGCAGCCCCTGCCGAGGCCACAAAGCCTGTTAAGTTTCAAAGAGTTAGGTGCCAGCGGTTTCTGGAAAACTGCACCTCAAGCTGTTCAGAGCAAAACCCATGTTACATGTGTTTATTAAGGCACAGCAAAACAGCAGGCATGGTAGCCCCTTCTGAGACCATGAAGCCTGCCAGGATTCAAGGAGATAGGTGCAGGGGTTTCTGGGAAACTGCACCTCAAGCTGCTGACAAACAAAATTCATGACGTGTGACTGTGTGTGTGTTAAGGCGCGCCCTCATTGGTGCTGGAACACGACACAGTAGTGTGCCTCAGTGAGGTCTCCTCCTCCCCTACAGCCTCATCTCAGTCCACCACTTTAAATAACAACAGGTAAGTAAGCAGCCCAGTAGGACCAGCAACATCTCAGGCAGCCAAACTATCACAGAGCCTTTCTCTCCTCTCCCTGCCAGCCCCAACCCCGGGGCTTGGATGTTCCCAGAGCTCTGCCTCCTTCCGGTCAGCTGACCAGGGACAGGTGCTAGGGGTGTTGGTTTCAGGGCATGGTACTGGCAGACAAGGTTCTTTGGGTGGATCTGGTATCTTTTAGCAGACTAACTGAATAGTTAGAGAAATACAGAAATGTGCCTGCTGCTCCCCCCTGCCACTTCCAGCTCTGAGAGTGGGGCATTAAACAGTTTTTTTAAAAAATGAAAAAGGGAAATAGGTGCAGACGGATTGAGGAGGGTGGTACTCACTCCATCTGTACCTGGAGCTTAGGAAACCCCAGCAGGAGGAGGTTCACCTTGAGGAACACCATCTGCTCCACCAAACCAGGATCCAAGGAGGTGCAGTGGTGTGTCACTACATCACCAGCAATGCTGAACACCCTCTTGCTTGAAACACTGGTCAGTGGATAGGACAGGTGTTCCTGGGCAACCGTGGCCAAATCTGGCCACATCTGGCTGCAGCTTGCTCAGTAGGCCAAGCGATCATACAGCAGTGGCTTCACATCCTCAGTGAGATAGGCAGTCATCAAGTCCTGCATGCTACCAGGCTGGTGGTGGGATCTGGTTCCTCTGGACCCCACCATGGAAACCATGTCCTTGGCCCACATTGGCAGCGCAAATGGTGGAGGAGCAGACTGCCTGGTGGCTGGTGTGCTGGGACGGGACAGTGGATCCCCCTCTTCCATGTCCCCCCGCCTCCACCATTGTGCTTTCCTGACTCTCTTCACCAGCACCTCCATCCACTGATTCAGGCTTTACCTGCTGCATATGCTCCCCTTCACCCTCTGGTCACACATGGTGGCCAAGCACATGGACCATACTGGACCACAAGGGATCAAGCCATTTCCTGATGCCCCCATTCAGCCGCCTCATTGGTGCCTGAGCATCTGGTGACAGTGGCTTGCCCCAGCCAGGAATATTGATCCCCTGGAACTTCTCCATTTGATTCTGAAGTTCCCTCACTACAGGCTAAGGAGGGCATCAGCAGCGCTGTGGGTCTTGGTGGCCTCAAGGAAGGGTTTGAGGACCACCAAGATCTGGGAGATGATATCCCACTCAGCTCTGTTAAGGGTGTGGTGCCTGCAGAGATGCATTAGCATCCCCATGGTGCTCATATGTTTTGTTCCCTTGCCCTGGCTGGTTTTGGTTCAGCAGTGCAGGCAGATAGCATATATTGGATCATCTGCCAGCTCAAAATGATCCCAGACCACACTACCCACTTGCTTCTGGGGTGCGGGTGCATGTGTAGGTGCTGCCTTTCCCCCTCCTCAGCAGGCAGAGGCATAACAACAGGAAGAACAGACTCAGCTGAGCCACTTGCCTCCGCACCCTCTACCTCAAACTCCTCCAAAGTGGCTTCCGGGGAAGGAGACCTAGCTCTAGGGGAAACTTGAGGGTGTGGAGCACAAACTCAGATGGTTCCCCCTTCTTCCCCCAGAATTCCTCTTCTTATGGCACTCAGATCCAGGTCTAGCTCCAGTTCTTCCTCTTGCACTGGAAGGCTCAATATAGGAAGTGAAATGTGGGTGGAGGACACTGTCATGCTGCTGCTGCTGCTGCTGCTTCCTGTCATGTTGGTAGTGGGGGGGGGATGGCTGGTGCTCTTGGAGAGGATGCAGACTCAGGCACAGGCAGTGGCACTGCTCTCCTCTCCTTGCTGCCTGTAGAATTAGTGGAAGCCTTATGCCTGCTTATTGTAGCAAAGAGGATGCATCTCAGTTTGGCAGGGGCAGGGGCAGGGGCAGGGGCAGAGGGGGAGGGACTTACAGCTCTCCCTCTACACCTTCTTCCACACCTCCCTGAAGGCTTGCCTGCTGCCTTTTCAGCATGCTTCATAGTGTATTTCACAGTGTCTTTGCCTTGGTGTACTGGAAAATCTGTGTGTTCTTCTGTAATCTGATTTATATAATATATTTAGATAATTGTATATGTATGTATATTTATGTAAGGTATGCATGTGTTTATATATTTATATAATAAAATATATAAATGTACGTACGTGTTATTTTGTAAGTTCTATATTATAATATGCAATATATGCTGTGCTTCCCTGCACAGTGAATGCAATGCACACTATGAAAGAAAACATGCTTTCTTTTCTGGAGGAAAAGAATTGAAATAGACTAACAAAAACCCCCCAAGCATTTTGAGGGAGGAATACATTGAAAAGAATGAATGAATATACAGTGGTGCCTCGGTACTCGTCGTTAATTGGTTCCGGGAGGCACGGGAGTACCAAAAACGATGAGTACCAAACAAATTTTTCCCATAAGCAATAATGTAAATAAATGGGGGATGTGCACAAGGCAAGAGCTACTGCGTGACTAACACGTGACCCTTTGTTTCGGCTGGAATGGGTAGCGAGTCACGAGGCAACCGACACGACACCGACAAGTTCTAGCTTGTGCGTCGAGCACCAAACAAACGACGAGTACCGGGACAAAATTTTCGCGTCAAAATGCGTCGAGTACCAAATTCGACGAGTTTCAAAGCAGTCGAGTACCAAGGTATGACTGTAATAATAAATAAAAGGGTACAGAAAGCAAAAGGTATTGATGAATTCCATTTGCTAAGCTAACAAGTAGGAAATGAATGATAGCCTTTGTTGTCTGATGCTGCTGAGCTGCTGGAAGACACAGCTCAGTAACTGACCCCAATGCAGAAAGCAGCCTAATTCAAACAATGCTGTTTTTCATGCTGTTTTTGCATCCTTCCCCTAGAGCACTGGGATTGCAAGGGACCTCAGGGAAGGATCACAGCCACTGGCCAGCTACACAGTCAATATCAGAGCAGTCCTTCCCCAGTCTTCCCCTTCCCTCTCCTTACTTTCTGTTTTTTAAACTTCTGAAACATTTCAACTGCCCTTGTTTCATTTCAAAGCTGTTTCAAAGCCTTTCGTTTCATTTCAATGTTGCTGTTTCGCGCTCGAAATGAGGCAAACCAGCGTCCAAATGAAACAGCCAGCAAAATTTCACACAGCTCTATTGGTGATGGAGCTGCTTCCTTGTTGTAAAGCTCCTTTTTATACCTTTAGAGTTTTTTAATTATCTTCCTCTACCATTATTTGCCTTCTTTTCTATCATAGCATATGATCATCTGCTAGTTTCTTAGGCTGTTGCAGGAATTTTGTCCCTCTGAGCTTTCTTAGCTTTAAAACCAAACTGTACGGAGCTTCTGCACATAGCACAAAGGGAAGAATGTCACTGTAAACTACCATGTGTTGCCCTACTTGGTTGCTTACACCTTGAGGTGTGATCTTCAGTATGTTCACCATTAGGACCTGACAGTTTGGCCAGGAAGCAAACTATTAGCGGTGCAAACCTTCGTTTCATCTGCCACGCATTGATGTAAAGTGTGAAAGAAGAGGGAGGTTTCCTGTTCTACAACACCATTAACTGCTGGCCAAGTGGTGTTTCTTGGGGCTCTGCCTCCCCTTGCACTCCATCCTTGTGCCAACCTGATGTTATTGGTCTT
The DNA here is from genome assembly GCA_030014935.1 of Caiman crocodilus. NCBI lineage: Eukaryota > Metazoa > Chordata > Crocodylia > Alligatoridae > Caiman > Caiman crocodilus. Next base: position 14,301,487 of record JAGPOW010002173.1, read on the forward strand.
AATCAGGTAGTTGGTTTAGAAAATGCACCACGTCACAGTCCCTACATGCTTGATGCGTGTTTAGCACAGGCCCTTAGCCCAACTCAAGTCTTTTGGGCTGCAATATAGGACTTCCCTAAGTCCTATCTCCTAGGTGGGATTTCACTTTAAATCAAGCTAACAATAGAGTCCAAAATATGTCCTTTCTTTAAGGGTCTCTGGAGAATATTCTCTTCTTGCCTCAAACAACTTACAGTTCGGTGTCTTCTTTCCTGCCGCAGGATGACGAGAAATTCTCGACGCTTGACTGGCTAGGGAGTGGGTCCATGCCTCTCACCCATCGGACCTCAGATAAGTGGGAAGACTCTTCCAAGTCTTGATAGGGAAAAACTGCCGTTCTCATCCTCCACTTGCCCCTGGTGGGGTATGTTGAAATGGGAGCTGGCTTCTTCCCCGCCGTGCTCCTTCCTTCAGGGTTTTTTCCATCTGAGGTGGGGCATGTGTTTATGACATGCTCTGGTGCACACCTCACCTGCTGGAGCTGGTGTGTGGTAATAAAGTGAAGTTCCTGCTGATAAGCCATGGGAATGTGGTGAGGTTTCCCTCCATGCCCCAAAGCATGGGTCCCCTGGCACTTTGGGTTTGTTTCTTGATGTGGTGGCTCATTGTTTGCCGCCAGTCACACAAAGCTTTCCATCTTCTCATGAACCCATACAGGTCTTAAACACAAATGCAGTGTCGTGTGGATTCCTGATCAAGGGGTTTGATCCCCCTGGAAGAGGGCAGGGTGATCAACTAGCAGGTAATACAGGAAGCATGTGGCTATTGCTCAATAGCTGATGAAGAATTGGAGTGGGCATATGCTTTGAAAGGGTGGGGCAGCACTTGTGCTCCCCTGCCAAATGCTGCTCACTCGTCAAGGCTGTGTCTAACAGCACAGAGGGTACATCAACACATGCAAGTAATGTGAACCAATGAACTCCTGCAAATATCATGTTAGAGTTTACAGCTCCTTAGCATCATGTTTACACATGCACCTGGGACCACAGCGTGTTGAACTGAGTCAGAGCAGCCCTGCCTGGAAGGAGGCTGCTGTGCCAGACTGACAGCCCAAGGCTGCTCCCCCCTGAGCTCAAAGTGCTGGGGAGGGGCTGGCTGGACCATGCTTTAGTGCAGGGCTAGCCAGCAGGCAGCCCCCACAATGAAGCACCCGCATGCCCCAGCCAGCCCTGTCAGCATCTACATGTGTGTTGCTCCACAGTATATAACACCACGACAGGAGAAGTACTTACAAGTATTTACAAGTACTAACGTATGGCAGCATTTATTAGTTTACTGAAACCTAACAGGGCCACACGTGTAGATGTGGAGATTTTACTGTGGAGCAAATAGGCAGCTCTGCTGTAAACATCTCATGTGAATGCATCCAATCTGTCCCTTTGCAGTCTTTATGTACTGAGAGAAGGGTTTCTCTTTCCTCACATTTGTTTCAAAACCTGGATTCCTCAATACCTCTCCCTGTGTGTCCTGCTGTCACCTCTGTTAAAGGCCAAAAACATCACCTTATGGAAAAACACTGGTCTGACAAGTTGCTGCTGACTGGCTGAGAGGGAAAGAGATCAAAAGATCACTCTCTGAAGAGCTAAGATCCTAATCTGCTTGAAGCCATTTAAGCACCAGGACAGGTCCTCCCAAGATAGCATCTTTTATTGTCAAGGACATGCAGATGAGGTAGAGCAAGGCAGAGCCTGGTATGTGGTTCAACAGCATGAAAGGGGGCTTGCAAAATAAAGATCAAGATTCAATTAGACTTTGTCCTCCATTATTTAAGTTTATTGCTTTCTGCTGTCATTAAAAGCTTGTGGGAAGAAGCTTCAGGTTGAAGGAAGCACTGGAGGGATTAAATAAACCACAGCTGTGTAAGGAATCTTGATATCTCTAGGTACCATCAAGCCTGATAGCAAAAGTCTCTCTGTTTCTATTGCCAAAGGCAGTCAGCACGGCAGGAGGTTGTCATGCAGTGTTTGTAGGCTCGCTTAGGAAGCATGGTCAGTGGGCTCTTTTCCAGATACCCACTTCTCATATTTTCATAGCCTTCTCTATTCTAAAATGATTTCAAAGCACTTTGAAGTAATGCCTTTTAAAGCTCCACCTCCTAAACAAGAGCTCTCCTGGTTCATTGTGAATTCCATTGGATAACCCTGAGTTCCACATCTTTCTTGTAGGGCAGGTGGAGCATGAAGGCTCTAGCAGTGTAGCAATACGGGAATCTGCTCATCTACTGCCGAAACACAGCTATAACTAGTGGGATAAGCAACTTCACAACAGCTCACAGCAACACATCAGGACAAAAAAGAACAAGGTCACTGTTATCAGGTCTGCAGGCTTCCTCCTGTTCCTCTGGTTCTCGCCTGCCATGACTTTGATCTTATTAAAGGAAAAAAGAGATGGAATGTTAGTAGGTACCTGTGGAGTAATAACACTTGACCCATCACTTGATTCCAGGTGCTTTTATTCTTTCGTCTTTCTTTTACAGCAGCCTGGACCACAGGCAGCAGCCTGTCCTACTTGAGTTTCCGAGAGGATCGCCGACTTTGCAGTTCTAAGGGTAAGTACCAGCCGGGGTCCCACGATGCTAATTGCCTCCTTAGCAGCTCGCACAAATGGTACCTTGTATCCTGCACCAATCACAGCGAAGGAGCAGTCCCAACTGTCCCTCTTCTGCCAGTGATAGACTCTTAAAGTCTCAGCCTCCCTGGGTGTGAGCCGCTCCTGCCTGGACTGGCTTATTGCCTTGTTGGCAGCGGAGGCTCACTGAATCTCTGTCTGCCTCCTTGTGGTTTGTGTTGGCTCATCTCCGGGAGCTCCCTCGCTGTCCCCACTGTCACAGAGGATCCTGACTCTCTACCCCTTTGCTCTGGGGTCATTGCCCTTTCGGGTCCCAACCAGGAACCAAGTCTATATTGTGGGATGCCTCATCCTGTTGCTGCCTGGGCCTGCGACTTCTTCCCCCATCTAACTCACCACGGCAGCTGGAGTCCCGTTGCAAGTATCAAGCATCTTTACAGACCTGGCAGCTATACGGTCCCTTCTCCGCATCTCTCTGGGTCTCAGCTCCGCATTTAGGGGTTGTCTTTCCCTGGGGCCTCAGGCAACCTCTCTTTCTCAGTGCCCGAAGGAGTCTTTCCCAGGGCCTTGTCCTTCCTATATCCCCAGAACCCGGGTCCCATTGGCTCACTGGTGGCATGGGGAATCTCCCCCTCCCCCGTCCCTGCCTGGGCATCATGACTGTGGGGATTTTCCCCAAGTAACAGGGCTCTGGTTAGGAACCCTGTTCGAGTCATAATTATGGGAAAATGCTAAGGTTTGAAGTAAATAAAGAGTAACATTAGTTTGGGTGGAGTCATGTGGCTAACACCCCTACCACTGTGAAAAAGCCAGAGGAGTTTGGTCATGAACCACAGTTTTACACCTCAACTGCATACTGACATTTCAAGTAGTTCAGCAGCCCTCTCCAACTTTATCTAGGGGCTTTAGCTCAGTTCTGGCCCAGAAAAGAAGGCTGCCATCATAATAAATCATCACTGTCACAAGTGACTACGCTGGAACCTGCTCACCTTGTGATTTGTCAGGCTGAAAGTCCAGGATGGAGCGACTGCATGTGCAACATGGATTTTCTGCTCTCCTCCCAGCCACTTCTTTACGTGGATGCTGGCAGATGCCCAGTTCTTGAGCTAAACTGATCTATGCAAAGAGAGTCACTCCTCATTTTAGGCAAGAAAGGGAGCATATATAATTTGGGCAAGGATAATTTAGCAGTATCCTAAGAGGGAATGGAAACATGTTACAAAATCCAGCTCTTGCAGAATCAGTTCGAACTCTGCTGATGCTATGTTATGCTTATCTGACCACCACATTCACCAACCAAGAAACAATTTTGTTTTAAATAGTCCACAGCTCTCGTTTCCTTTCCACAGTTTCCAGCTAAAGCAAAATGTTACAGTCTGATGCTTGGTAATACCAAGTTAGATCTAGACTACAAAATTTGCTGGCATAGCCGAGTTAGATCTCAGGAGTACAACTGAGGTGGAGGTGGTTGGGACTTGAGCCCAGATGGCCAGAACCCAGGGAAGCAGGAACAGGCAGGTCAGGAGGCCAAGCTTTGTAAGGGACCAGGATGTAGACAGTCATCCTGGGCAGAAGCACAAGCTGAGGATGGTGGTGGCACTGGTGGGGCAGTCAGGAACAGGAGGCAGGGATCTAGACCAGACAGCTATAGCTGCATGGGACTGGGAAATGTGCAATTGCCAAGTGAAGCCATATGCCAGGAGCTGACTGACAAAAACCAGGCATTTATCTAGGCTTGAGTCAGGAGCACAGGAAGTAGTAAGGCAGTTTGGAGTAAAAAGGATCAGAGGCTGGAATCTGGAACAGCAGGCAGGTAACAGGATGCAACCCGTAGAAACCAGGAACAAGGGTGAAGCCAGGAGGCGAACAAGCAGGACACGGGGAACAGAAAACTAGGAACCAACAAGCATGACCCAGGACAGTAAAGAGAAGCAGTGAGAAACAAGGACTCGGGCTAAGCAAAGTCATCCACCCCATTAAGTAAACAGCTGGGCATGCAAAGAGTTAATGCTTATAATCAGACAGCTATGTCCGTGCAGGAAGCTAGGGCCAGCTAGGGTAGTTAGGTTACTGGTAGCGAGGCCCAGTTGAGGGCAATTTAGCTTGCCTGCTGCCCTAGATCCCGACATTACGAGTGTGAAAAAAGAAAACATTTTCACAAGTGAGTGCTACATTAACAGAACCCCTCCTGTAGACGCACCCCATGCTGGTCAAACACCCCTCTGGCTCCTACAGCTGGTGTCAAGCAGGGAGGCGCTCTAAATAGTCCAGTAAAAAAACCCTTCTAAATAGTCCAATAAAAAAACCCTCTGTTTACCAGATTAAGCCGCACCTCTAAATATAGTTGTACCAGGAAGCATTTGTCAGTAGATTAGCCCTCTGTGTACTGGTCTAAATCTGTATCAGCTTCGAAACACACTCTCTGTCTTGAATGAGACTAAAAGTCTAGTAGAGTCTTATACCTTCCTTTTGCCTGGGAAAGCTGACAGGAGAACAAACAGTTAACCAGGTAGGATTTTTTTAGATACGACTTTAAAACCTGTGGTTCTGTTTCTTTGCATGAGAGTAAGGTTGTGTTGTGGTGTCTCTAAGAAGACCTGACCAGCAGACAGGTAACAGGATGCAACCAGTAGAAACCAGGAGCAAGGGTGAAGCCAGGAGGCCAACACGCAGGACAGGGGAACAGAAAACTAGGAACCAACAAGCACTCCTCTGTGTGCCATAAGCATCATCGCTGCATATCATTTTTATTGTACATTTTTTAGAGTCGGTGCTGTAGGCTTACGGGACAGATTCAGGTTTTGAGCAACGCGAAATGTGGTGGGTGGGCAAACTGAAAGGTCATCTCTCTACATAAATATAAAATATTATCAGGCTAACATCTGTTTTTCCCTCCAGCTCGGGATGACATCCTGCACTTGCTGACTAGATGAACCAGAGGGCCCTTTCTGACTAACTATTATGATCCTGTCCTCAGCACATTGTATTTGATTGTGAGAGAGAAAGAGAGTACAGTTGTGCCTTTTGCAGCTTCTTCAGCAGCAAATCATTTTGCAGCCCTTCCGGTGGGAAAAGTATATTACTGAAATACATTAGAATTGGACCTGTGCAATCACGAGGACGAGGAGAAGAGCCCACAAATAAATATTTATCTGACTACAAGGCTTTCTGGAATAGACAACTTGAAAGAGAAACAACCTTCAAAAATCCTCAACCTGCTGTAGATCGCTGGCACATATAAATCCCTGCATCTGAATAACTTACTCATGTTTGGGCTGATTTTATGTTCTTTTGAAGAAAGTACCATATGTGGGAGAAATGAGGTTGCCTAAACATATGACAGAAATCAAAATCAGTCCCTTTTGTCAAAACATCTAGCAATAGATCAGCTATTACCTCCCATGCTGCTCTTATTTCAGTTTGTTTTGCTGCAGGTACTGGTGGCTTTGCAATACCCCAAAGTGGTACCGTGTCACCCGGAGCGATGCTATGTCATACTATAGTCAGATCAAAGGCCAGAAAGCCGTGCTTGAAAAAGAGGGGCAGAGATGGAGAATAGAGAATGGTGATGACTCTTCAGATGCACATATGTCCAGTATCATTTCATTTACCTGGCCATCGAATGATTTAGAGTCTGGGGAATAGGTTTCCCCGACTGGGGAGAACCTCTCAGTTTAACACGCAGAATGCAGGCAGCAAGACGACTTGAGCTGCCTCAGTTAGCAAAAGAGATTTTCTCCACAGCCTCTCCACATGCCGTATTTGTACATACAATAATTTGATAGCTCTCACTTTCCCCAGATATGAATCCTAGCATCTGGCAATTTCTATTCCACTGACATACAGCAGAATCCTGGAATCATAACACCATAGAAAAATAGGGCTGAAAGAGTCCTTGGGAGATCATCTTGTCCCAACCCCTCCTCAAGGCAGGATCATCCTTGTCCAAACCATCTTATCCAAGTGTTGATCCAGCCTGCTCTTAAAAATCTTGGAGGAGCAAGGATCGAGACTGCACAGCCTCTCTAGATAGTCTATTCCTATGTTTAACCTCCCTCACAGTGAGAAAGTTCTTCTTAACAACCAACCTAAATTTCCCTTGTTGCAATTTAAGCCCATTTCTTATTGTCCTGTGCCCTGCAGCTGCAATGAATAGTTTATCACCATCCTCTGTATAATCACCCTTCATATAATTCTTTCACTCAGTTCGGCACTGGTGACAGCTCCCCTGGAGTACTGAGCCCCACACTTCAAGAAGGATGTAGACAGAAACAGTCCAGCAGAGAGACTGACAAAAATGATTAGAGGCCTAGAAAACCTAATTTATGAGGAAAGGCTAAAAGAAGTGGGATTATTTAGTCTGGAGAAGAGAAGATTGAGCAGGGATTTGATAACAGTCTTCAAATACCTGGAGGGTACATATAAAGAGGCTAGTGATTCTCTGGGGCCATAGGGGTCTGAGGGCAATGGCCTCAAATTGCAGTAGAGGATATTTAGGTTGGAGATTAGGAAGAATTTCCTCACTATGAGGGTGGTTTAACCCTAGAACAGATTATGTGTGTTGTGGAATTTCTATCCCCGGATGTTTTCAAGAGCAAGTTGAATAGACAGGGATGATCTTGAGTGGAATAGTTTAGACAGGGATGATCTTGCCTCAAGTAGGGGGCTGGATTACAAAATCTCATGAGGTCCCTTCCACCCCTTCATTCCTTTGATCTTATGAGCCTCTTTGAAGATTGCTACCAAATCTTCTCTCAGCATTGTTCTCCAGACCACATAAACCCAGTTCTTCCAACTCTCTCTCATAAATCACTTTTCCCAGCCCTCTAATCATTTTTATTGCTTTCTGATGAACACTTTCCAATTTCTCTACATGTTCTTGAGGCAAGTACTCCAAGCCTCATCAGCGCTAAATAAAGTGAAAGAATTACTTCCCTTGACTTACCAGTGACAGTCCTGTTAATATCACCCAGTATGCTATTGGCCTTTTTTTTTTTTCAATAAGAACACACTGCTGACTCATATTCAACTTGTAGCCCATTATAACCTCTAGGTCCTTTTCTGAAGTAATGTAGGTTTAATTTTTTCAGGATAAGAATGAGAGAGAAATAGCACACAATGTTCACAAGAGCTTAGTTTAGGTCCATTGAAAAAAATGGAACAGGCCTTGAAAATGTTTTCACTTCTCAACAGGAATGATCAAGCATAAAAGTTCAGATGTAAATTTAGGGCATTGACAGATGTGCAGCTCCCTGCTGTAACTCATGGCGCTTTGCGGGAAGTGCTATGAATTACAGCATTCCCCCAACCCAACAAGTGCTTGCTGTTGGGTCCAGGGAGTTGGGGGTTTGAGTTCTAGTTTGGAGCTGCTCTCCTCTAGCCCTGCCCCTCCCCTCTCCAAGCTCTGATGCTGTCTTCAGAATGGGGCGGGGAGGGAGAGGAGGGAATTCTGCCTGGGGTTTTCCCAGCCTGTGCTGGAGGGTGGAGTGGGTGGATTGGACACTCCCCCACCCCCACCTTACAGAAGAGCATGGCTGCAGAGCACTTTCAAGGGGCTGATCATGTGACAAATATAACTTCTGTCTGCACCATAACATCCATGGAGGAAGGCACCTGCATTTGGGGGGGTGCTATGAAGTCACATCTACTTAAAAAAAAGCATTTAAACATTTCAAATGTATTACAAGCTCCAATTCTCATGCCTCATGTTGTCTCCCATATGGCTGGAATACACCATGGCATTTACATACTCATTAAAAACAGGCTTATGTGAGAGCAAATGGTGCATAGCTTTTGTGCTGGATCCCTAAACACGGGTGAATCTTCCCACATGATGAATAACGGGCATTGGTTCCGACTTTAAGATGCAGAGACCAACTCTCGGACTGGGATTCCTACACTGCATAACTCAAAGCTGCATTTAATCACTCAGGTGACAGAACTCAGGCATCTTTAACAGGTGTTTAAACGTCTAACCATTCAAAGACAAAATGAAGGGACCCAGACTTAGACGGCCATGGCTAAAAACTGAGCAGTGGTTATTAAGGAAAAATACTCTCTGTTCCACTGAACATTTTTGCTCTGCCTAGATTTCTGCACAGCACAGATACTGTCCCTGCATATTCAGGGTACTGTAGAAAACCTGCCATGGGCTCCTCAGCAGGGACGAGATGTCATAGCTTGGTTTCTACTCCAGGTATTCCAAAGTCCTGGTCAGGAATATGGCGCGCAGCACTAGTACCATAGAGCACTTCAATCTGCTTAGGGAAAAAGCACAATGACAGCGCACGACACAGAACTGCACTCCTGGACTAACACAGTAGTTTTCGGCAGAGCAATGTGAAGTCTACTCAATGACACTAGTACTGAAGAGAGGATGGGGAGGAGGGGGAAGTTACACACACAGCCCCAGAGTTAAAGAGGATTCTTTGTATTGTGATATTTTAAATGAGAAAAAATGGTAAATGCAGAAGAATTTGCAGAGCTTCTCTCTTCATGTACAAAAGCCCTTCTAGAAGCAATTGCTTCTGCTCTCCTGTTCATGGCACAGCTTGTTGGAAAATGAAAAGATTTAACACACACACATAAAAAGGCAAGCACTGTGCTTCATGAATTCACATTGGCACTCCAAAGGCTTAGAGAGGAGCAATACAACATAAGCCACCATTGTCAGGAGCAGCCTAGCACTTATCCTGGCAGCATAAGGAACCATCATAGTACCAGCAAGCCACCCGATATTATAATTGGGTCTCCTGATCTAAGAAGGGGAAAGAGAAAAAGAAAGGAAGAAAGAAAAAGACTAAACCCTTCAAATCAATGGGAAAACACTAGAATTCAATGCATATAGGATGAAACCAACCCAGTACAACATTGTCCCGTTACATTGATGGTTCTGCATTATTCCTAGCTTGCAATAAGTAGCTCTGCAGCGTTAGCACTGTTCTTGAAAGATAACTTCACCTTTCACCCCTTAAGCTCCGAGATACTCCAAAAAGTACTAGCATGTTATTATAAATGAGAGAGAGCAATGCTAATGCTGAAATGCTCAATCTGCTTCTCCTCCCTCCTTGTCACCACTGTATTTTAAAAGCACAGTATTATTAAAAGGAAAGCATATCTTGGAAATATCAGATTCTTTTTCAATGGCAAGTACTGTACTTGGAAGAGGCCTCTTTCTTTTGTACACTTAGGTGCCAAAAGGTTATGATTTACAGCATCTTGTTTTCATTGTTCTTGCTTGACATTTCTTGCTCTCCCTCAAAAAGTGTTGGGTTATTACTTTTATTACCTTTTGCCTCATCTGTGAGCACAAGGATTAGTAGGACGATATTAACTGGAAGCTGGATGAGCAAATGCCTTACCCTTTGGAAACAATGAACACAGCCAAAGTTAGAAGAGATAAAAACAGAAAAGTTGTTGCCACCTGAAAAACAAAAGGGGTAAACCAGATAAACCCCAAACCCACAGAGTTATTTCAATTACAGGCAGTCCTCGCACTTATGACATAATTGGTTCCTGAAAAACACATCTAAAACACTGCAACTCGCAACCAATTTTCTCGTAAGAAACAATGTTATAAATGGGGGATTGGTTCCTGATCCAAGACCTGATACCCTATTTTCACCAAAAATACCCCAGAATTTTGTACTTGAGCAATTATAGATGAGTAATATAGCTACCTTAATGTATTTATAGTGCAAGTAGCAATCAAAATGATTTGGAAGGACTTCTTTGTGGTGACTTTGCTGGACTTTTTGAAGGACTCTTGGCTGAAGTTTTCTCAGGAGGCTTGGCTGCAAGTTTTTCTGGAGAAGTCTTGTCTACTTTCTTAAAGAAAGTGTCCAAGCAAGTTTGGACAGATGCTCTCCAGGGAGATGAGTGACATGACAAACTTCTCACTGGCGTGGCATTGCATTGGATCAAACGTTGTAAGTCAAAACTGAGGTCAAAGTTGAAACAGGATGTCAAATTATAAACACTGCAAGTGTGAAACGTTGTAACTCGAAATGTTGTAAGTTGAGGACTGCCTGCATTCAGGAACATAAAGTAAAGGCCAGAACCACCAACAGGTACAGTTCAATTGAAATTACTGATAGGGTTATACTGAGTCACATTAATGAGGATTGGTCCCCACATACATGTAGCTATATTCAATCTTTCTCCTGTCTCCTCCTGTCCTCATTCAAAACCCACTCCTACAAGCTTTCCTCCACATAATCAACATCTCCCTTCAGCCCTTCCTCGAAGGACCTGTAGTCTTATGTTTGCTTTGTTTTACTTAGACTGTAAAGTCTTTGGGAGCAGGACTGTGTCTTAATCTGTGTTTGCAAAGCGCCATGTAACTGGCTAGATAAATGTATTTGTTTTCAACCGTTTATTTGTTTTTCAAAAGGGTAGTTACAGGAAAGTACACAGCTGAATATGTAATTAGGTACACAGAACATAACTGATGTGATTCTGGTAAAGGATGTGAATGGAAATAAGAACTCTATTACAATGCCAGCCGCTAATAATCAGGCCAACATTTGTTGGGTTAAATCAGTTGGTAAAAGGTGGATGCAAGATATTTTTACATCACGGACTTTTTTTTAACTAACTTTGCAGAGGAGGTCACTGCTGGTGATATGGTAAGACGGCCGCAACAGCTGCAGCACCAGCAGAAGGTGTCAGAATTCCTCTATGGCTAATGGTCATCAGAGCTGAGCTGCAAGGCATGGGTTGCTGCATCTAACCAAAGCATGCAAAGGCTGTTTCCATGGTCTCATGTGGGTTTATGCAGGGGAAAACTTTGCACCAACCTTTTACATGTGGCCCTTAATGCTGTTCAGTAAAAAATTGAGCATTTGACACAGAGGATGGAATTACAGGCATCAAAAACAACTTTATTGTTCAATACACCTAGGAGTTTGGTCTACTAGAAACCAAAGTACTGTAGATGGTTCAACATAGCGTTAAGGCATTTCAATACCACTTTTCTAAAGGTTGAAAATGCAGCGCAAAGAAATAATGTTACCCGATTATCAGTGACTGTGGTGAACACTAAGAAACAGACTGCCCAACACTCCTGCCACCTTATAGAAAATGTCAGTGCTATTCATTATTTGGATCATTATAGTATCTAGGAACTCTAGCCATGGACCAAGAGTCCACTGTGCTAGTTGCTGTATAAACACAGAGTAAAAAGATGATTTCTGTGCTGTACAGACATGCCATTAGACATAGCCAAGGTGAGACGGTCTAGAAATACGAGTTGGAGGGACAGGCAGAATGGTATCACCAGTGACTGAGAAAGGAGACAAGGACAAGGTCTTGTGGTGGATTGATTATGACCTCTGTTCTAGCTATGATGAGTTTGAGACAATAGCTGAACAAACAGGAGATGCCAGAGGAGACAGGCTGACATCTGGACAGAAGTAGACAGGTTAAGAACAAAGAGCTAAGTCTCTGACCTGCTTTGGTCTTTGAGGACTGTTCTCTCTGAGCTTATATGTAGTTGCCCTCAACATATTTGACCATTCACTTCCTTGGAATCCTGTTTTCTCTGGCTTCCTATGATTTTCCTCTTACTTCTCTAATCATTCCCTCATTCATGTTCTTTGAAGGATCCTCCTTGCTTCTCTCCAAATTTGAATTAGGCTTATAGAGCACTTTGTCCTAATTCCCTTTCTCCTCTGCCCCAACACCTATCTCTGTGTAACATTATCCTCAAATGCAAGTTCAACTATCATCTACAAATAGCATTAAAAAAAGAATAGATCAAAATTTAAAACAAGGCCTCCAGTCCAAATCTCTTTGAACATGGGGGCTGGATGTTCACATCTGAAATCAGAGATCAATACCTGTCTCTATAGTATTATGTCTGTGCCACTCTTGCAAGCTCCTAAACTACTGACCAGTGGATTTGTGTCTAACAAGCACCATTTTGAAGCTGAAATGTCTAAAAAGCAAGAAGCCCCAAATCAGTGCACAGTAAGAAAATAGTATCACCAGTCAGCCATACACAGCAAGGAGAGTATGCCAAAAGCTGAACAGAAGTATAGGCATAGAAATTCATTACATGAATTAGAGTTGCAGCCTTAAATATATCAGAAGCAAGATGGATCTCTCTGGGAGGCAGAGGACTATTACTCAAAACCTAATTTTTAATAATTCATATTATTGCTCCTATCCCATCACATTCACGACACCTGTCCCAGTCTTGGTATGTTAACAAGAGATGGGATTTAAATATATATTTAAAAAGATACATGTACATGTAGACATACTAATATATATTAGTTGTATAGATGTTGACATAAAAAAGATCAATAATGAGAATTATCCGGCATGTTGTTTGCATTTTAAAAAGCTAACTATTAATCAAATATTTCAGTATTAGTTTTTGCACTACTAGTAGCTATTTCTACAACTATAACTTGCAGGAGGGGCCAGCTGGGGGGATATTAATTGAAAAATGAGACATGGAGATATCCCTGCTTTTGTTTGTTCCGACTAAAACATCATTTCCATCTCCACATCTAGAAAGCTCACTTCTCCGCTGCCATCAGTGCAGCTGCACCTGCACTGAAAGTGGAGTATAAACTGTCTTGTTTATTTTATGTGACAATAAAGTCACAACAGTAGACTCTGGAGAAAGGAATCAGCTCAGAAACAGAGAACAAAGAAGGTGGTTCTCTCTATTGCAAATTTCAGTGGACTCCATTTCTAGATTCATAGATGCTAGGTTTGGAAGGGACCTCAACAGATCATCGAGTCCGACCCCCTGCCCTGGGCAGGAATGAGTGCTGGGGTCAGATGACCCCTTTGCCTCCTTTCTCTAGCAATGGGATTGGCACCCTCTGTGCCTGAAGGATTGCTTCCTTTAGGAACGACCCTCCTTCCTGCACTCCCATCTCACCAATACTCCTATCCTGCAGTACGTCAATGACTATACTCCTAAGCACACTGAAGTAAGCGTTCCTAAAGTCAAGCACTTCCACCCTACTAGTTGTCTTTCCCGCCCTATGCCATATGGTGAATTCGATTGATTGATGGTCACCGTCCCCAACGTGACCATGAATCTGCAGCTCTGCTACCAGGTCCTCCCCTGTAGCCATTGAAATCCTACAATTGACTTCTTGGGCTTCTGTTGTTTTTATTGTAGCGTTAGAGGGCTGTTGTAGGTCGAGGAAATAAGAGGGAAGAAAGGTTTTTTTCCTTGGTGATATTTCTTATTGAATCAACTATATAGTGGGAGTGTTAACCTGGTCCTAACTTGAAAAAAGGCACTTTGTGCTTGGAAGCACGTCTTACAGCTCACCAAGTGATACAGTTAGTCCAATAAAAAAAAAGCTCTTGTTTCTTCTGTTTTTATAGACGTTCTAAGTTCTAAACTTCCAGCGTTGGCTTAATTTTGCTTCCCCCAAAGTCAATCAATGGTTTACCCTTGGCTTCAAGTGGTAAAGGGTTAGGTTTCTCCTCCTAATACTTCTGAAGATTCTGCTCTCACTGTGCACCGTTCCATACATTTAGCACTTGCACAATACAATAAATACAAATGAGGACAAACGGCTCCAGGAATCAGTAGAACAACAAAAGGCTTAGAGCTCCATTTCATAACTTACTTGCTAAGAAGGCTGGAAAGGAAGGTGACAGGATTGTATTACAAAGGAAAGCTGGTCCAACACGTGTACCATAATATAATGACAGATAAACCTCAAAGCATTTCAAGACTTGGTTATGCGGTTGTAAGTCCGGACACTAATGCAAAGCTTATCTGAGCTGTTCAAGTTTCATGAGTCTATAAAAACAGGCTGTGAATCTTGTAATGACGGGCTTGCCCTCAGGTTTTTGGCACATCTGCTCCTAACCCAACCTTGGAAGTGCACAGGAGGTGAAAAGTGGAAATGAATAATAATAAAACATAAATATCATCCTAGCTTTTATGAACTTCAAAAAAGGTTTGATTTACATTTCTGGCAAGGGTTCTTGCACTTTGAAGTGCTGCCTGTGTATTGCATTTGTCTACGATTATAAGCACTTCGTGGCAGTGGTTATATCTTCTAAGTATTCTGAAAAGCACCATCTACGGCACAATTACGGAGCCATAAAAAGAATCCGAGTTTTCAGGCAACTCCTCTTACAAACACGGGTTTTCCCATTTCTACTACGGATGAGCTGCCACACAGCTAGCATTAACAGCAGTAGGAGGATACTTTCAGGCTAAAATCCGTTGGCCAGTTTTTCAAAAGAGCTCAGCTCCCATTCAGGTGCCTAAATGAAATGCCCGTGTTTTATAGCAGCTGTTAGGCTTTGAGCACTTTGGAAAATTGGGGCACTTCATTGCCTAAATGGGAGGAACTCTTTGGAATATCTTGACCTGTACATGTACAAACAAGTTCCCTTGCCCATGTTGTAAATAACACAATTTGGCATGATTATCCATGTCTGTAGCCCTTCCCTGATCAATTTTACTGTCAGGCTCCCATGCATTTGCACAGTGTTGCAGCCACTGAGTAGCAGAAGGGAGGTTTATTTGCTGGAGGATAATGTGCCATGTCTGGGGCCAAATTTGATCTGACATGACTTGTTCTATTTTAGTTTTTGCAGCTATTATTTCCTGCAGTACCTGTACACAGATATTTATTTATATAATCTTATGCGTCTAATGAGAAAAATGTCTCCTTTTCTAATAGAGGAAAACTACTCCACCCCCATCCTCCCCAAGCCAGTCAGGACTTGTCAACAGGCTGAGCGCTAAAGGGAAAGAGCCAGATGACACTGAGCACAACAAGAGGCCTTCTGAATTCTTCACGCTGATTGGCTAGTGAAGCGAGGCTGATGCTTGCATCCTATTTTTAGTACAGCCTACAGCAGGCTCTTGTGATCGCAGACCTGGAGCTGTGGGAACAATGCTGCAATGGACAATGATTCTCAGTGACATTAAATCCCACATTGAACATACGCAGGTTCCTGAATTAAATAGCAACCCTCAAGAAAGAAATGCACTCTCCGCGTGCATGGGTTTCTCTTACAGTCTTTGCAGACAAGCCGTGAGGAGCAGGGTGTGCAGAGCCATTTGGAAGCCCAGTTCTCCTAATTTCTCCCTTTGTGAATAAAAGAAACTGTAACCTACACAAAGTGTTTAAGAGAATCCTCCTTGCAACCTCCGTCCTGGCCGTCTTTATTAGCTAACATACTTCTCCCCCAAGGCCAGTCTTGATGTAGGTTCAAAGCTGTGCAAAGATTAGAGAGCAAGTCGCAAAGACGTTGCTGGGATCTGTCAATGGCTAGACACGAAATGATTGGGTGTGCGTTTCTCTCGCAGACAAAGAACCGGTGTTCCAGCATTCGAACGGCTTGGTACACAGGCTGCATCCTACTCAGGACATAAAACCATTCCCATTGACTTCTCTGGAGGCCACTTTTGTCTTCTGGGGGAGGGGGGAGAATCAGGATCATGGTTTGCAATTGCCAGCTACCTTTTGTGAAATTTTACAGTGAAAATCTAATGGATTGGCTGGGGCCACAGAGCGACAGCCTCTATTTCACCTCCAAAACAGTACATCATAAGGACTAGCGCTGCCTGCTTTGCTAGGCTGCCTCACCCATGTGTCTCAGTCCTGCCCCACAGAGATTACATCTGGATAGAGAAAGGCAGTCACCAGCCCCCTTTGAATAAACCAATCTCTTCACAGGGTCCACCAGTACAATATGGCAATATATGGGAGTGCAGAATTTGTAATTCCAGATTCTGGACTCCCTGCTACTGATTTGCCATATGTCCTGGAGCAATTCACTTATCTTCAAGCATTCCTCACTTGGTAAACGGGCATTTTTACACATGCCCTGGGGGTGGGGAGAACCACTTGGGAGCCACTCTAATTAAAGCACCTGCAGCATCTTCTGTATTCAGTGTCCTGCACTTCAACATAATGGCAGGGGTGCTTTAACTAAAGCTTGCTCAATGAGCTTTAGTTAAAGTGCTGCTGCTGCTGTTTTGGAGCATGGGGATGCTGAATACAAGTGAATCTAGTATGCTCCAATGCATTCTAATTAGAATGTGTTAAGCGGGTGTCGGGCAGGCATTGGGCATAGGCGCCTCCTGGAGATTATAACTCCTTCCTGCAAAGTGCAGAAAATGAGCCACAGGAAATGGAATTCAAAAAGAACAACAGATTGGTTTTGTACCTTTTTTTTTTTTTTACTGTTTGATGGTGAATGGCGACAGCTAGAACAGTGGTTTGTTTCCTTTTCCATAAATATCAAATCTTTATGTCAAATATCAAGTGTCCCTTGCACTGGAACTGGAGTTCTGATATGGAGCTTCCTTCCAAACCCTTTATCTGAAGAGTGAAGCACAGCATCTTTTACAAGGCCTGTGTTCTGCAATTTGCTAAAATCTTCTTTCGGCCCATTATAACAAAGCCACTTAAGGTGTACGGAGGAGCAAATGTCCAGTTCCAGGGGAAATTACAGTGGAATGGTGAACGCAGCAGGCTGCAGCTCAAGTTGGCGAACCCCATGTGAAACAGGATTTAGCTGATAGACACTGCTGCTGGTTTCAGGTCCGTGCAGAACCTGAATGTAAGTACTGGGCACAGTGGGCCTAAAGAGACACAACACCCTTCTTGGCCTGGAGCCTCTAAGCTCCTGCAGCAGGGATGGGACTGGGTTGGCTATATACTCCAGGTGCCAGGCTTGTGGGCTAGCTCTGCCAGGGCCCAAATAGGAACTGATACCATTTACATTAAATTGACACATTTTATTTAAATACATGCCTGAGGTGTTACTGACACCCACTAAAGCTAGTGCTTATAGGCCCTAGCCTCTGAAGCGCCTGGGGCACGTGTCTCTGATCCATGGTATACCTGACCCGCTACTAGTACCTCGAGGTGAAGTGCACCTGAGCGCTAGCAACCAGAGCTAACTGCATTAGAAGAGCATCACTAGGAGAAGCTGACATAAACTAAATGCCAAATTGGACAGAAATACTTTTCCTTTATCAGTTGTCCCAGCTTAAGCCTATTATCCCTTGTAAAGTTAGAAACCCCGTTACATCCTCAGTCCTCCAGCGAAACAAACCCCAAACCTGAAAAGCTTCATAGGGTAGGAAGTAGAAAAGACCAAATAGGAAAGATACTGTAACCCACTTCAGTCTCTTTATAGCATTTTGTGGCTTTAAGGGAAATATAGAGAATGTGGAATAACTCCTCAGGACTTTTTGTGTACAGATTTCTGTCCCTTTCCACCTTCTCCCCAAGACAGGCCTCGCAGAGCAATGCTGTATTGCCATCCTCTTCAATCCTTGGCATAAGAATATGATGGATTTAAGCCTGGTGGAAGAAAAGACATGGTCAGAACACGATGCCTTCTAGCTATTCCTGAGCAACTCATAGGCAGACACTGAAAGTAGTTAGTCCAAATTAAAAGCATCCTCTGGTGTTGGTCTAAGTTTCACTGCAATCTGAGCAGTTCCTCAGCTAGATCTAGAGTCAGAAGTAGCATAGATAGCATAAAACAGTCTTTCCTCATCCCTGGCTCAGCCTATGATCCCTGTGAGGCCAGAATTTGGCCTTGGCCAATATTTGTAATGTGAAACAAGAAACAAACAGAAACAAGCAAGCAAACAACAGCAAGAACACAGAGAGCGAGAAAGAAAAGTCTTGTTGGCCTCTCAAAATAGCATGAAGATGAAAAAAGGGCAAAATACAGTTTCTGAGGCTTTTTCCAGATGATCTTGAACATTTACAAAGTGCTTTGATACCATTAAGTGCTAAGTAGCATTGCTTCTTCATTGCCAACTGTGCACTAGAGAAAGGAGTGAGTCATGGATGTCGTCATCTTAAGACCGTGTCTCATGTTCCACTCAGGACATGTTAACTGTGCTTAACACACAAGTGGGTTCAAGCAGTAAAACACATGCTAAGTGTGCTGACATCATCATAGTAAGGTTACAGCTTTTCATGGAAGGAGTATCTCCAGATCATACTAACACATGCTTTTAGTAACTGAACTTCAACTGGCTACACATATCAAGGACAATGAAATGTCCTGTTTTAGATGTATGCGGAGCTGGAGGAAAAGCAAGGGTAACATTGGACCCCTGCTAAACCATATGGGACAACTGACAACCGATGCCCAAGAAAAAGCCAACCTACTTAATGGGTATTTTGCGTCTGTTTTTCACCAGCCCCAGGGGATGACCCTGCTCATTGTGGTACGGGACGGCCAGGGTGAAGGAGAAATGTTACCCTCCATCAATGTTGACCAAGTGAAGGAACACCTTGAGAGGCTGGACACCTTCAAGCCAGCCATCCCAGGCAGTTTACACCCCAGGGTACTTAGGCAAAGTGCCTGAAGATTGGAAGAAGGCCAGTTTGGTGCCTATGTTCAAGAAAGGGAGGAAAGTAGATCTGGGGAACTACAGGCCCATCAGCCTGACCTCTATCCCGGGGAAGATCTTGGAAAAAATGATCAAAGAGAGCATTCTTGACAAACTGGCTGATGGCAACATCCTGAAGGATAGCCCGCACAGGGTTGTTGCCGGTAGGTCTTGCTTGACCAATCTCATCTCCTTCTATGACTAGCTGACCTATCACCTGGACAAGGGAGAAGAGATTGACGTCATATATCTTGAGTTTAAAAATTTTTTCAATCATCTCATAGAAAAACTGGCAAACTGCGGCCTCGGCTACATCACAGTCCGCTGGCTGGGGAACTGCCTCCGAGGTCGGACCCAGAGGGTGGTGGTTGACGGAAGTCAATCATCGTATTGCACTGTGACCAGTGGAGTCCCCCAAGGCTTCGTCCTTGGGGCTAGCCTTTTCAACATCTTCATTAATGATGTGGACATTGGTGTCAGAAGCAGACTGGCCAAGTTTGCCAATGACACCAAACTCTGGGGTAAAGCATCCTCACCCGAGGACAGGATGGTGATCCAGGCTGACCTTGACAGGCTCAGAAAACGGGCGGACAAAAAATGTGATGGTGTTTAACACCAAAATATGCAAGGTACTCCACCTCGGGAAGAAAAACCTGCATCATGTTTATAGGCTTGGCAATGCTACGCTTGCTAGCACCACAGCCGAAAGGGACTTGGGGGTCATGATAGACCACAAGATGATTATGAGTCACCACTGTGATGTTGCAGCTGGTAAAGCGAGCAAAACTCTGGCTTGCATCCACAGATGTTTCTCTAGCAAATCCCAGGATGTCATATTCCTGCTGACTTGGCTTTGGTGAAGTTGCATCTGGAGTACTGCATTCAATTCTGGGCTCCACAATTTATAAAGGACGTGGAGAAGCTTGAGAGCGTCCAGAAGAGAGCCACACACATGATCAGAGGGCAGGAAAACAGGCCTTATGATGAGAGGCTGTGAGCTATGGCACTCTTCAGCCTGGAAAAGCGCAAGCTCGGGGGGGGACCTGGTGACTTCCTATAAGTATATAAGGGGTGTAAATCAGGATGTGGGGGGAACACCTGTACACCAGAGCACCCCAAGGGATGACAAGGTCAAATAGTCACAAACTCCTACAAGACCATTTCAGGCTGGACATAAGGAAGAACTTCTTTACTGTCTGAGCCCCCAGGGCCTGGAACAGACTGCCACCAGAGGTGGTGCAAGCACCTACTCCGGGCTTCTCTAAGAGACATTTGAACATTTATCTTGCTGGGATCCTATGACCCCAGCTGAGTTCCTGCCTCTGGGGAAACGGGTTGGACTCGATGATCTTCCAAGGTCCCTTCCAGCCCTAGTGTCTACGAAATCTACGTTCAGCTGTCATTGGATTACTCCATGGCAATAATACAAATTCAGGATTATGATGGGGTGTGGGGGCTGGAACTGACAATCAGCCGAACCATGGTATACCTGAACCAAGGCTGGTTGAAGACTCCATTGCAGTGCAAGGGCTGCAGCACTGCAGAACCAGCAGTGCACTGGAACTGGTTCAAGACTACCAGTGGCAGAGACCCAGCTCACCCCACAGATCCGGTGGCAGAAGCAGCACCCTCTGGTGGGCTCAGCTCCCCATGCCTCCCTTGTCCCAGGAACAGAAGCAGAGACCTGGCTCTCCCTGGCATGCTAGGGGCAGGTGGTCCCAGGCTGGGCAGTGCTGGCCACATGGTGGGAAGGTTGCAGAATCTGCGTATGGGGACTGCATGTCCTTGCAGGCAGACATGTGAGCTGTGGTACCTGATGCCAGGGTCAGTATCTGGGGGGAGGGCACAGATGGCTCCACCCTTGTTTAGAGTAGGTTGAGACCACAGTGGGCACATCTACACAAGAAGTTTAGTGCAGAGTACACTAGTTAGCTCTGCAGTAAATGTCCCTTCGTCTACACATGCAGGGCTATTAGGCTGATAAACTAATCAACTCCACAGCAGGGTAGTACTTGTAAATACAGGTACTAGCCTGTTGTAGAATTTTTATTCCACAGCAGCACATGTAGACGCTGACCTGGCTGGCTGGGGCATGAGGGTGCTTCAGTGCCGGAGCTGCCTGCCAACGCGCCCTGTACTGAAGCACCCTCATGCCCCAGCCAGCCCCTCTGCAGCACCCTGAGCCTGATTGGAGCAGCCCCCAGCTGGCAGGCTGACCCTGCCAGGACCCCTGCCTTGTGGGCTGCTCCGACATGACTTAATGTGCTGTGGTCCTGGGCACATGTAAATGCAGCGTCCAGGAGCAATAAAATCCAGCAAGATAAGCACCAGAATTTATTGCATCACATTAATATGCTTGCGTAATGTCCAATAGCATTAGTGTGTGACTGCTCAGAGCATATTCTTCCTTTTAATAACTATTCTACCTTTTAATACAGCACAGGAATGCTTCCTATGATTTAAATAAAACATGCTGAACGTCCCATGCTACAAGGCCCTCAGACAGTGTGCTTCTCTTTCTCTCCTCTATATTCACACCCCTTCACATTGTCTGCAACAGTTGAATATTCGTAACAAAGGCTAGGGATGAATTGGTTTGTCTCAAAAAAGAGTTGACTACCACGTTCACTCCCAAATCAAACTAAAACTAAAGTGAATCTATCTTATTTTTGTATTTGTACCTTTATTTCATTGGATCATTTTCCTTTGTTTTTTTTCCATTTTCTCAATATACCTCTGAGCTTCCTGCCTTTAGTTAGGAAAGTAGCAGAGAACTGTAGATACGATACAAATATCATTCATTAATATTTATACATATCCTAGGACATGATCTTCAGTTAACACAACAAACAATTGAGCATAGGCAGGTGTCTGCTATAAAGTTGAAATGATACAAAATTTGATGTTTCTTATTAAAAATTCTGCTTAGGTTGCCCTGAATGTCCCTGGGGTACATACATGATGACCTTGGCATGGTTTTAAGTAGACTGGAAACCATTTGATCACCAAAATCATACAAGTTTATCTGCTTTGGGGATTTTGATGCTAGAGTATTGAAAAAGTCAGGGGCCTGAAAAAGTTTCATGGTGAGGCTATTGGGCTATACAGAACCAAAACCGTAAGCAAAACTTGGGAACCACATCTATAGCATGGTCTTTCTTCAGTTTTGACAATAGCTACTCCAGTCTAACAGCAACCTAAATCACAAGCGTCTCCACTGATGTCAACGGAGCTCAGAATTAAGACCAATGTACGATTCTCCACTGCCTTGAACCTTATATCATAGAAACTTGTGCAAAGTCAGCATAAAATGTATTAAACCAGAATTCTCTACCTCCTCGAGCTGGTGGTGATGTGCTATGCCTGCTTTGCACAGGTGGAGACAGCTACCAGCAAGGATGCAACACAGCACCCAGCCCCTTGTCTCATTTCTTGTAATTTGGTAGTTTATTAGGCCAGGATCTGCTCTCAGTGGCACGGGGTCCCAGTAAAAACATTTTCTTTCTTGAAGTTGTGCTGATTCAAAGTACAAGCTATTGCTCTCCCCTTCTATTTAGACACTGGTCAGGACATTAAGAGCAGCTTAGACTTTAGATAATAAACACTGCTGTGAAAATCCTCTTAAAATATTCCAAGGATTATTTCACTATGCAATTGCACTGCTGGGACTTAGTGACTGTTATACATCAGAAGGCTTCGCCTGTAATTCTGATACACGTGGCTCCAAAGTTTTCACAACCTATCTGCAGAAGCATCTTTGGGAGAGCTGAAGAGAGCTCTTCCTGGTACTTGGAAGTAAACAGACTTGAATGCAACCTATGTACACATTTAGATCTCACTAATCTTACTGCAAGAGACTTGCTAGGACCAGCGCTGACTTTGAATCGGGAGGTGTGAACACTCCCAGAATATCAGGTCAGTGCAAGTTATGTTTGTTTTCTACAACCACCGGATACAAAAGCACTACAAGCACAACTATGTTGCAGCTTACGTTTTACTCTTGGCATGTAATGATCATGTACAATACATCACCACTCAGACTGGACTCACCGGGTGCGTACAAACTTTTATGCGGCTTGCTGGGGAGGTGCTCCAAGTACGGCGCTTCACAAAGCTCCCCCTGGGAAGCGGACCTGCTCGTCACACACTCCTTCGCCCCCGAGCTGCTGGACGGTGGGAGCCTCCTGGCTGCTGCACCTGGAGCTGGGCTAGGAGGGGGAAACCGGAGTCCCCCCCAATTCGCAGGCACAGTCAGCCTCCCCCCAAGACCCCAGCTTGGGTAAGCTGGGGCAGTCCCGTGTGGTGGTGGGTGGGAGGCTCCCTTCTCCCCCACCCCACCATGTGAGCTGCTTGATAGCGGCACCTGGAGCTGGGGTGGGATGAGGAGAAATGGAGCGCCCCAACCCACGGGCCTGGTTCAGCTCCCCTGCAGATCCCAGCAGAGGTAGCTGGGCTGGGCCTGCGAGGCAAGGTGGAGCTTGCTTCTCCCCCACCCCCAACATAAGCTGCTTGATAGTGTTAGCCTCCCCCAGCTCAGGTGGGGAGGAAACAGAAACCTCCCACCTCATGGGCACAGCCCAGCTTCCCCCAATACCCAGCAGAGGTAGCTGGGGGTGGGGTGGGGCTCCCTTCCCCCCCGCCTGGCTGCACAGGAAGGAGACAGCTGCTTCCATCTCCCCTCTGTGATAGCCCGGGGACAGGGCACCAGCTCAGCCCCGCAAGCGCCCCACGATGCAGGCAGAATCAGCCCAAATTAACCCTCAATGCACGCTCTGCCCCAGAGTGCCTTCATCTGATACCACATCAGATGAGGGTTAACTTTTTATGTGATCTGCCATTTTTAAAGCGCTCCGCAGCTCCGAATGTCTGTTATGTTAATGGCTATAGAGCACTTTTAGCACATGAAACATGTAACATCTGTGCATGTCTACTGACTGGAGCATACCCGCTCCTCTGTCCTTCCTCATTCTCACCCCATGAAAGGCCTGGAGTTTCTTTGCCCATTTCAGGTATTCAGTCTTCTCAGAATCCCTTTGACCTGTTCTGGTAGCACAGCTCCATAGGCACTAGGTCAAAGTTTAATGCCATTCATACTGGAATAAATCCTGAACATCTCCACTCGAACCCTCTGGTTCAAGTGAGGAGAAATCTCATTGAATGGGAATGCAATATTGAGTAGGCAATTTTAGATGGTGGGCACTAAGGCAGTGCATGGACATTTCCAGATGAAGGAAATGGGCACTGTATGAAAATGTGGATATATGGATATTTACATGGCTATCACGATAAATGGATACAGCTGAACAGACATAACAGACTGTCAGGAATCAGGGCAGGCAGCTAACCAGCTGTATTGCCCCCAACTGATCCTGGTTGCTTGCACAGGTATGGCTGCCTGCTTATATACAGCAGCCCTTTCAGTGCCCAGGAGGTGATTCAGCAGGACAACTCTCTCTCTGGTTAGCCTGGGGCTTCTGCCTCCTTGTTCCTGGTTTTCTAGGCCTTGTTCCTGTTTGTTCCTAGGGCCAGTTTGTCAGTTCCTAGATTCCTGTTCCTTGGGTCCTGCTTGTCTTCCTAGCTTCATTCTTGTTCCTGATTTTTGCCTGCAGACTCCTTGTCCCAGACTTCAGCCTGATCCCTTCTTCTCCAGACTACCTTGCAGACTCCTTACCCCTTTTACTCCAGGTTCTAGTCCAGACCCCTGTCCTCTGGCAGCCAGCTTCTGGTTCATGGCCTAGCTTGGCTATAGGGATATCTGGCCATGCTAAGCCATGCTCTGCTCTGCCCCTCACCTAGTAAATATAAACATGAAATGTAAATATTATTATGTTAAAGCACCAAGGGGGCTATTCAGAGTGTTAGAAGGGGGGAGAAAATGTAAGTAATAGGTTGAAATTAAGAGAAAGAGAATGCAGCAGACTGAGTAGGAGACTGGTATGGCGAGGTCTATCGAATGGCATCCCTAAAGAAGTGAGGGAACCCTCCCACTGGAAGTGTTTCAACACAGATTAGCCCAGGAATGGAAACAATCCTGTAATCTTGCCCTAGCTGGCGGAAGGCAGGCTGACCTAGTTGTCTTTTACTTCTCACTAGCCATTAAGCAGTACTGTAGAATTCAACACTAAAACTGAAATGGAGTCAAACTTTGCAACGTGCACTGAATGTCTCTACTCACCAGGCTTTGGGGACCTTTAGCACAGAAAATACATTTGAATTTATTTTTCTGTTTAAAATCTTATCTCTCTGCCTTTATTTCACTCCTCAATCCCTTGGCACATCCTAGTTTGTCACAGCACTCTGCGACATCGCTGATACCAGAATCCCCCTGCAAGCCCTGGCATCAACATGGTCACAGAATGATATATTCTAGGATATTTATGCAGACGGGGAGGATTTCACAGCAGGAGGACAAATTCAATTCACGAAAGGTATTTATATGGTGCAATAGGTGTGCACAGTGCCTTAGTGGTATAAAACATGAGAACCCTGCCCTAGGGGGCTTATAATCTAACAATATATACTGGAGAAATTAAAACATACTGCACTGCTGTGTTGAATGCCCACCACAGACTAGTTCGAGGAGCATGCAAGGCATATGACAAGGCAGAACTCAATTTTCATTTTAGATTTGCGGTTTGCCTTTAAACAGCCAACATTCGCCAACCCCCAAGTGAGGGAGAAATTTATCAGCATTATACCTAGGGGGAGGTAGTATTCTAACAGAGGCTCATTTATTAATTTTTATTTATTATCTGTTAAACAAGGACAGTGTGTGCAGCAATAGCACTCTTTTTTCCGGATTAATTGTTGCTGTGCGATTCCTAGGTTTTGTATTTTTAGCAGCACTGTTATACTCTAGCCTATTGAATGAAGGTGGGGGGGGGGGAAAGGTGGAAATGGAACAGGCACTCACACAATTAATGTAATGAGAGTAATTAATTTGAAAATAATACCCAGGGGGTGGGAAGGCTTGGGTTTTCTTTTTAAAGAAATAAAAGTCAAACCAAAGCTCCTGTGTCCCTCAGGACTCAGTGTTACACTGACTGCCCTCGTTATGTTCACATTTGAATACTCATTCAGGCACATTCCTCATGCTGTTATTTTACCACTTCCTCGTTGTTGTATAACCGACCCAGTCATTGCCACTAAAAAGCCGACATTCACCCACAGAGGTGGGCAGAACACCAGGAAGTAAGCTGGTGGGTGGCTTCACCAGTCAGGGCAAGGAAATAAAGCTCCAAGCCGCAGTCCTTTCCACAGGGCTTGTTCATTGTCTGCCAAAAAAAATAATCACAAAAACACAAAGGGAATCAACCAAAAAGCCCCGGACAACAATTCCCCAAAACCTTCTCTCTCACTGACGGTGCACTCTGTTCCCGGCCTTCGCTGCCATCTGCTAGTCCGGATCGTAAGAATTTCAGCATAGCCTTTTGCTCCTTGAGCAATCAGGAAAAACAAGGCATGCAAACCTGATTCAGGTCATGCATGAACTGGGTGCCCATGACATGTCAAGCATGAGCTGGGTGACCAAGACAAAACTGCTTGGGGTCTACTTTGACTTATTTCTCAGAATGCACTGAATACTTTGGGTCACGATTATAACAATTATTTTATTTCCTTTATCCAATAGCCTACCAAATTAACCATTTTTTATATCTCAAGTGATGCAAAGCATCTGTTTCAGTTCGTGACACTTCATGAAGACCCCTGACTCTCACTTGGCATTTGTCCCACCTTCTGCAGAGAGGTGTAGTTCTGAAACCATATAATAAAAAAAAAAATGTTGTCCATTTGTGTGCATGTTTCTTTCTACAATCAATACTGCACTGAGGGCAGTGAAGAAGGCATTAGTAAAAGGGAATTAGAGTTTGCCCAAAAATAATGGATGCAGGCTGCGGACCTAGGAGAGACGGATGTATCAAAGAGGTGAACCGAAGGCTCCAGCGATGGTGCTACTGAGAGGATTTTGATCGCAGCACGCACTTCAGTGACAGAGGTCTCCTGGGAAGGGATAGTATCCACCTCATGCCGAAGGGGAAGGCTCTTTTCTGAGCCAGGATGGTGGACCTCCTGACAGGGCTTTAAACTAAGATCACCGTGGGATGGGGGGACAATGAGTAGGGCAAGCCCAGAGGCCAACCAACAAACAACCAGTACAACAGGAGACGACAGGAAGGACACCACAGCACAAGCTGAGGGAATGGAGCTCCCTCAACGTGACAGGAAACCAAGGACCTCCAATGGAGGGCTCAAATAGTTTCCAGCAGGGACTATGATATTGTAGGGATAACAGAGACCCGGTGGGACTCCCCCCATGATTGGACCATAGCTATGGAGGGCTACACCCTGTATACGAGGGATCACATAGGGAAGAAGGGTGGAGGTGTAGCTCTATATATAAAGGAGCAGGACACCTCCTTGAAAGCTGAAATTAATACTAAGGAAGGGTAACTTGAGACCCTCTGGGTCAAGATACTGGGAGGAGGGATGTGGTAAAAGGGGCCTAGCTGTGGAAATATATTACAGACCTCCAGATCAAGATGAGGAACCAGATCTGGAAGAGGCTGCAAGAGCATGGGATACGGTTGTCATGGGTGACTTTAACTACCCAGACATCTCCTGGGAAGAACAATCGGCCAGATCTGACCGGCTGCATAGATTCCTGACTTGCATTGATAAGCTCTACCTGTCTCATGAAGTAGACAGGTTGACCAGAGGAAATGCACTCCTAGATTTAGTCCTGGCCAATGTGGGCAACCTGGTGAGTGATCTGAAGATAGAGGGTAACCTAGGTGACAATGACTACAAAACTATCACTTTCACTGGCCGTCATAGGGCTGGGAAATCTGTCAGTAAGGTACAAATTCTTGACTTTAAAGAAAGCTGACTTCAATAAGCTAAGGACTTTAGTGAGCAATGCCCAATGGGACCCTGGACCACAGGGAAATGTGTGGATGAAGAGTGGTTGTTTCTCAAGGACATGACTGTGCACAGAAGTTGTCCATACCTCTATGCAAAAAGGTGACACGGGGGCTGGGAGTCTATCTTGGCTTGATACGGAAGTTGCAGATCTTCTGAGAAAGAAAAGGGAGGCTTGGCAACAATGGAAGCTAGGAACAGGCCCCAAGGAAAACTACAGAAGATTGGCCTGCACCTGTAGAAGGCAGATTAAAAAAATAAAAGTGGTAACCAAATTCAGGTTAGCAACCAAAATCAAGGACAATAAGAAGTCCTTCTATAGTTATGTAGGTAACAGGAGGGAAAAAAATCAGTGGAAACTTGAAACCACTGCTCAATGTATCTGGACATCTGATCACTAACACCAGGGAGAAAACCGAACACCTGAACGAGTACTTCGCATCTGTATTCCACCAGTCTAACAGTGATAGCCTGCCGAATGCAAATATGACACAGAATAGTCATAGTAGGGATGGTCACCTGGCAAAGTTTGCCACTGACACTAAGCTGTGGGGAAGTGCGGCTGCATATCAGGGTAGGCTGATGATCCAGGAGGACCTAGACAGCTTAGTTAGATGGGTGAACCAGAACCAACTGCTGTTCAACACTGAGAAATGTAAAGCGCTCCATCTGGGGAGGAAAAATCTACAACAAACTTACAGGCTCAGTGGTGCTATGCTAGCTCACCATGTCTGAAAGGGACCAGAGGGTCATAATTGACCATAAAATGAATATGAGCCACCAGTGTGATGCTACATTTAGCAGAACAAACAATACACTGGCATGCATCAACCAACATATCTCTAGTAAAATTAAGGAAGTTCTTCTCCTGCTCTGCTCGGCATTGGTGGGGCTGCAGCTTGAGTGCTGCATCCAGTTCTGGGTGCCATACTTCAAGAAGGATGTGGAGGTTTGAGAGAGTCCAGAGAAGAGCCACTCATACGATTAGAGGCCTGAAGAGCAAGCCGTACGAGGAAAGGCTGACAGATATGGGACTGTTCAGCCTAGAAAAGAGAAAACTTTGGGGGATTTGGTGGCAGCTTACAAATACATCGGGGCTAGGTGAACAACTGTTAACCAAAGTGCCCCAGGGGAAAACCAGGAGCAACGGTCATAAACTCCTAGAAGGAGGTTTCAGACTAGATACAAGGAAAAACTCCTTCCCAATTCGTGTGACCAGACTCTGGAATAGACTCCCAGTTGGGGTGATGCAGGCACTTACCCCAGAGATCTTCAAAAGGAGACTGGACACACACCTTGTTGTGGTTATTTGACCCCAGCAGTCTTTCCTGCCCAGAGCAGGGGGATGGACCCAATGATCTCACGAGGTCCCTTCCAGCCCTAAACTTCTGTGAAGCAAAGACCAGAGGTACCGAGTAGCTGGCCAACCTTTCAGAAGCAAACATTGTTTGAATCTTTCCCAAAACAAATTCTGTTATAAACTACAGAGCGCAGATGCCTTGATGTCTGGAAGTGATGGGTGAAGCTCCCATGATTTAGTCCAGGTTCTCATTTACAATACAGCCTCTTTATTCAGCTCTATCCGTGTAAACCTCTGACTTCAAGGTCCCTCACACTGCCAAAATGGCATAAAAAGGTCCTTGTATAAATGAGGGTGTGACGTTGCAGTTCAGGTATGGTTTTGATAAATGCTCAGCATTCCAGTCGCTTTTCAAGGCTCATTTGATCCATGTGCACTTCTGGATGTGCAAAACCAGTAGAACTGTTTTACAGCCACTCCTCACTTAATGTCGTAGTTACGTTCTTGAAAAATGTGACCTTAAGTCAAACGATGTTAAGTTACATTACAGTAATTACCGATGCTGTTTGGCAGGCGGTAGCCAAACCACGTTATAACCGAACATCGTGCAACTTTAAATGAGCATGTTCTCTAACAGATCAGCAACGTAATAATGAAACAAGGTTAACTGTGACGATGTTAAGTGAGGAGTACCCGTGCAAGAACTCCTTTCCACTGGTATTTCTGCAGTCCCAATACTGGCACAAGCCACAAAAAAGCAGATGAACATGAGAACCTGAAATCTGGCAGAGATATAGTTCATAGGTTGAAGATGTACCTCAAAATCAGATTTGGATCAGAAACAGTATAAAATATACATTCTGAGTGTGCACTGTATTTTGTTAAATAATGAAATTAAGGTCTTTAGGAATTTCACTGGAAATGCAAATGAATCCTTATATAAAATAACAGAATTTTTTCATTGAATGCACTGTGTGTCCAGATTGTGTTGATCGTGCAGCTTTAAGCATAACAGAGTGCAATTCCTGTCTTTGTACACAGCCAGGTGTAGCATATGAACTGAGAGGGGGTATACATGCAGGTTGGCAACATCCAAAACAGCTCCCTTAGTGTGATATAGGAAGCAGGGGGAGGGGATGGGAAGAATACTGAATTATGGCTCAATGATTTAGCCACTAGACCAGCATGTAGAAAATCTTGGCTAATTTCCCACCTCTGCCATAGATTTCCTATGTGACCAGCATCAAATCACTTAATCTCTTGGCGCCTCACTTTCTCATCTGTAAAATGGGGACGCTGTTATTTCTCTAGCTAAAGGCAACATTAGGAGTACACATTTATTAAGGTCTGTGAGGAATGAAGGTCCTATGCTGACAGGCCATCTAGAAGTATCAAGATAGACATATAAGCATGGCTGAAGAAAGAAGCAAAGCTCTGAATATTCTTGATTTTGTTGATATGGTATAAAATACGTGCAGCATAAAGCAAGAGCTACGTTCCCATGGCATGTCACACAGAGCGTTCCACTGCGATCTAGCAAATAGTCGAACAAGACGACTGTCACTGAATTGGAGGCGCTTTGTAATAATTTATGAATCCTTTATGTTGATTTGATTTTGAGATGTTTACTGTGTATTGATTTAGTTTAATAGGGGGCTGTAAGGAAAAACATGCAGAAAGGAAGCAGAATGACGTCAAGAGAAGTCAGTTCTCTGCCAGTGCTGTTAAGAGACAATGACTGCAATTACAGAAAAAAGCCAGGCACACCACCCATCAAAAGGACGGTAGTAGTTTTAAAAGGGATTTTCTCTCATAAAAGCATAGGTGTGTAAGGGCATGAAATAGAGACACAGGAATTTCTTTGGGGTGTTTGAAGAAACTAAATCTGCGTGGGTCCTCATCGCAGGATAGCAGGGCTGTAAATAAGACAGAGGAGGCATATGTAGACTGTTTGCTGTTTTTGAATCTCTTTCTCTAAATACCCATTATTTGTTGATTAAATTGTTTATTGCTGAAACAATCAATTATTTTAGGAAATCTGTTTGGTCACTATACAAACCCCTGAGCACACACTCAGAAGAAAACACAGATGTCCAACCTCAGTCGGAGAACTGTGGATTTCCATCCCGACAGAGGTAAAGCCAAGAAGCCGGAGACCTAAAGGGAGACGGGTGAAACTAGACACAGGGCTAGCTGCACGCAGGGCCCCGAACTCCGACAACCACATTTCTGTGCCTGTTCATGTTCTTCTCAAAAGGCAGGAAATGCCAATAACGCAAATAAAGCCCACATCAGAAGAACGTTACTATTGTAAAGTGCAATATTACAAATCAGGAAGCAGCAAAGCTGGAGCTCCCTGTTCAGTTGCAATCCTGCCCCCTTCGTGTATCCGCAGCATCTAGACCATGACACACTCTGTACACATAATACGTATATTGAATTGGTAAAGAAGTGTCCCAGCCCAGGCCTGTCTTCTACAACGATAAAGCCAGCGGTAATTTACTTGCCCCAAGTTAAACGTTGCCATGCTGATTTACAGCATCCTTCTGCGTCCCCCCCGAGCCCCATGAGGGTATGGCGCTGGCACAGGAAAGAAAATTTCCTGTTCCACAAAGGAAGAAAGGAACTGGAGCCCTGTCTGGTACTTGAGCTCACACTGCTTAATTGCTTGGTCTGCCGGGCTGGGAAAGCAAACCCGTTCATTGGGAGCCCAGAGGGTTGACGCCACAGAGAGGGGTTTTTTTTGCTTCCCCCCTAATTTAACCCGATCTTGGTTTCGGGTTGCATTTGGTGGTGGTCGGGTTGGAACTTTGTGCCCAATGTTCATTAGCAAAAGTGACGTTTCTGGGGCCAGGCGGCCGACAGAGGCAGCTAACCGCTCCCCGGCGGAGGGCCCTGTCGCTTGTTTCCTTAGCAACTGCAGGCAGGGGAAACAGAACCTGTCAGATGGAAAATGTCAATTACGGCGGCGCTGGAGAGGAGCGGAGCGGAGCGGAGAGCGAGCCGCGGCTCCGCGAGGAGGAGGAGGAGGAGGAGGATGTGGCGGGAGGAGGGGGTCAGAGCGAGGGGCCGGCGGCGGGGGGAGGGATGTGCGGTGGTGGAGCAGATTTGGAGGGAGGGGGCGCACGGATGGAGAACCGCGGTCTGTAAAGGAGAGAGGCTGCGACAGCAGGACGGGTGCGCAGCGGAGCGGGGCGGCTGGCGGGGGAAGAAGTGTCGAACAGCGCCGTCCTGACGAGCAGGATGAGAACGATAACATCCCGAGGCAGCCAGTGACTGCCAGGCTGACTGTAACACTGGTTCATCGGCAGGTTTGCCAGCCCGAGTCCATCAGCACGGCCATCCGACTGAAGCCCCAGACAGACAGGGCGACAGGGGGCTGGGTCGCAGCCGCTGAAAATAACACATAAGTAAACAAATGCATAAGGAAAGGGCGAGAGAAGGAAAAGGAGCCAGGCAAGCTGTGCCTGCATTTTGGACATCGATCCGCATCGCCTTGTGTACGTAGCAGTGGATCAATGTCTGGCTGACAGAGAAATCACCTGCTAAACCAGTTGGGAAAGAGCTACAGACACAATGTTAATATTAATCAAAACAAATCCTCCCTCTGCCCCGCCACGCTGCCCAGGAACCGACTGAGCCACAGCAAGCAGCGGCGTCTGCCGCGCAGCCAGAAATAGGGCAGCCCTGGAGGAAGCGGGTGGTTAATGAAACCATCGCCAGTGAAGTTTGTGGATGCCTCGGAGAAAGAAAGGAGTGGCCGGCTTGAGCATGTGTGTGCGTACCCAAGTGCAATTAATTCATGCTGCTTTTTTTTTTGCAGCTTTCCCATGCGGGCTTTGCTAGCTGTTTAGGCTCTTCCAGGCAGCCACAGGAAGCACAGAAAGGCACTGCAATTTTTAAAATTTAAAAGGGGAAATTTAAAAAGGGTCTTAAAGGGAATTGAGATTTTCAGGTCTTCAGAGGGCAATTGCTCCTTTCTCCAAGTGTTCCCCCCTCCCCGCCAATACACGCATGCACATGCACACAGACTCCTAAAGTCTGACTTTTAGGTTATTAAGGTGAACAGAACTGAGAAGGCCTTGTGAAGTGTGTTAGCCTCATTTGGGGGAGGGGGGTCGAAATCAAGCTGCTTTCTCGAAATAACACCTGACTTTACAGAAAAGCCAGGGGATAAACATAAAAAAGGGAAAATCCTTGCCAGTGTTGTTGTTCTGCAAGGGCTGTGGATGAGTTTGGGGGCTTGGGGCATTGACTACATCACTTCCATTTATGTCACTGCAAATTGCAACAGCTAACTCCCTGAACATTTCTCTGCAAACATCCTCTTTGGTATTGTGTCTAGCTGAAGAAAAGGTGGGCAGAATTTATTAGCCTGCGATTTTATCTGCTCTAGAAAGGACTAGTACAAGGAGTGTGGCATCATTCAGGATGCAGGACAAGTAGACAGATGTAAAGGATAAAGAGAAACTATAAAGAGGACCTAAAATACTCACTTTCAGTTGTGTCCAGGAATTAAACAATCATTTGTGATAAAACAAAAACCTTGCCAAAACTCTCCAATTCCTACAACTGAATTCAAAGTTTCCCCTTGTAAAAAATGATTTTATAAAAATGTTGTGCATTTTGTGAACTTCTGGGTCCTCTAGGAACAACATGCAAATGATCATGATACCTGAAAAGTTACAGCACAAAACTAATAATCCAATAGACAAGTCTCCCTTTTGGATCTGCACCTTGGTTTTATGTGAAGGAGGAAGATATCAAATTTAGGTTTCTCAACTGAAATGGAAAAGACTTGAATTGAATATATATCTCTGGCATCTTCCTGTGGGAGCTTGGGTAATCACTTAAACTGCCTATGTATGTCTGTAAAATGGGCAATATAACCCTTCCTTCCCTGACCCCATGGAGGAGTTCTGGAGTTTCATTTAGACCTCCTTTCTGAGTTTTTATTAGTATCTGGCATCTGGAGCTGTGCAGATGCCAGATACTATGAAGACGTGCCATATTAAACCCTACACAGGTAATAAAAGAAAGGAAACATATGCATTAGGACTCTCATGCTTCATGTTTACCAGGAGGTTTCCAGAACAGTGTTGGAGACCTGAGGACCTGGTTAAATGGTAATTCTCGGTGGCTCATGGAGCTCTTAACCCCTGGACTGTCCGCACATTAACAGTTTCAAGTGGTTTTAAGTAGGGCTGTGTGAAGCTTCGGACAGAGCTTTGGATCTGGAGAAGCTTTGGATGCTTCAGGGTCTGAAGCAGCATGTCCGGGTCGAAGCGCTGGCCTCATTAGGTTTCCCAAAGCACTTCGGAGCCACCGCAAAGATCTGGCCATAGGGTATAATGGGGAAACAATAAAATATCTATAACTTTGTTGTTTTTGTCCAATTCAGATGAAATTTTCAGGAGTGGTAGCCTCTGCTGACAGTATGAAGCCTGCCAGGTTTCAAGAAGATTGGTCCCTGGGTTTGGGGGGGAACTGCACCCCAAATTCTTGAAAGCAAAACTCCTGTCATCTCTACATGTTACAACACAAGGGGTCAAAACTGCAGGGGTGGCTATGCTGAGGCCACAAAGCCTGCCAAGTTTCAAGCAGATTGGTGCAGGCGCTTAGGGGGAACTGCACCTCAAGCTGCGGACAAGCAAAACTTGTGCCACGGGTGACCCTGGATTTGTTGAGGTGCAGCGGGGTGACAGCTGCAGGGATGGTAGCCCCTGCTGTGGCCACGACACCTGCCAGCTGTTGAGGAGATCAGTGCAGGGGGGTTTTGGGGCCCTGCACCCTTAGCTGCTGATGGACAAAACTTGTGCCATGGCTGTGTGTGGGACTGACTGTGTCTGTCTTGGGACGTGGGAGACACTACTGCAGGCCTGGCTGCTAAGCTGTTGTGTTACCAGTTACCAATCAATCATGATTCACTCAGGAATCAGCTCAATACACAGGACCTACCTAATGTAGCCAGTTCATTGCCACCAATTAGCACCTACAAAACCAGACTAAGGAGAGGAAAGAATCAATACAGACAATCAACTGCCCCAAGAAACTTGGCAGGTTTCACACTCTCAGCAGAGGCTACCATCCCTGCAAGTTTCATCCAAATAGGACAAATAACAACAAAGTTATAGATATTTAATTGACTTCCCATTATAACCTATGGCTGGATCTCCAAGGCGGATCTTGGCCGGATCGAGGCGGAAACCCGGTCTGGAGCTCCGGATTGGATCGCTCTGGTCTGCCCTATGCAGCTCCTGTTCCATTAAGGTGGGGCTACTCTCCACAGATGCGGCGCCCAAGCTGAAATCCTCCATCATCCCAGTATCTCTCACACCCGCAACCATAGAGCAGGGACCGAAGCCTGCTCTGGCTCACCAGCCCTCTAGTGGCAATTCACAGCTACAGGTCCTAGGTTTGCCCCTGCTCACCAGGCCTCTAGTGACAAGTCAGAGCGGTGCAGGTAGAAGGCAGTAAGAGAAGGTTTCTAGACTAAGGGTGTGACTGGTCTAAACCCCAAGCTAGCACTAACACCAATCAATATTTCTGTGGCTCGCTGTAAGGTGAAGTAAAGCCCTGAGATGCATCTGAATCAAACTAGGACTTGGAGCACTCTGCACTTCACTCATCTCAGTTCATCATATGAGCTGGACAGGGGTTGTCAACTGGGGGTATGTGTACCCCCAGGGGTACTTAAAAAGGTTGTAGGGGATACATGTGGGTGGGCGGGCAGGGATGGAGTGCACCCTGGTGTGTTGGCCTCTTACCCAGGGGAGGGGGAGGGTGGTCCGGGCACTGCCAGCCCCGCGCAGCATACCACAGCACCTCCCTGCCCCCCACCCCAGCTCACTGTCCTGATTGGCTGCTACCCCTGCAGCAGAGCTAGGAGGGTCTGAATGGTGAGGGGTGGGGTGGGGGTGGGATCAGCATGCTGGGCAGGGCAGGGCAGGCTGCCGGCCATTGCAGGTTGGGGCCGGGGCAGCACTGGGCTGTTCCCAGCGTGGGTGTTGGGCCAGGCTGTGCTGGGAGAGGGTTGGGGGAGCTATAGCAAATTTTGGGGTGGCTGCAGCCCCTCCTGTAGCCTCGCTCCCAGTGCCACTGCTGCCAGATTGTCGAGGGGTGCAGGCAGGTGGCTCTCGCATGGGAGGGGGACATGTGCTGTGTCCCTATGCCATGCCTCATGTGCCGCATCTCACGTCTGTCATGGGATGGGGTCCCCAAGGGTGGCCGTGTTACCCCTAAGGCCCCTCGACCTTGCCAGTTCGACCCAATGGGCACCCTCTATTCTCATCCACCACATCTTGATATAATTATAAAAAACAGGGAGGCTGCCTTCAAGTCTACTTGGACATGGTTCTGATAGACCCTCTGAACCCTGTGGGTTCCTGGACCTCTTGTGGGTCCCATTTCACAATGGAGGTCTCAGGATACCCCAGCCTTATGGGCTATATGCATGGCTCCAAACCTTCCCTTTACCATGCCCCAAGCCTTGCAGATGGTATTGACACAACGTCTCTCTGAGGGCTTGGT
Organism: Caiman crocodilus; assembly: GCA_030014935.1. Taxonomy (NCBI): domain Eukaryota; kingdom Metazoa; phylum Chordata; order Crocodylia; family Alligatoridae; genus Caiman; species Caiman crocodilus. The sequence goes on from JAGPOW010002173.1 coordinate 14,338,206, forward strand.
CTCACTTGGCCCTTGGGTCGTTACAGGACTCTCTGTGGCCCTGTCCCGGTCTCTGTGCCCATGCTGGTGCTGGGCTCCCTGCAGCCCTGTCCGAGTCTCTGCACCCACACTGATGCCGGGGTCTGTTCACCCCCCAAACACTGCACCCTCTAGCGCCAGGGTCTGAGCACCCTGTATACCGTGTCCACACTGGCGCCAGGGTCCCCACACTGCAGTGGGCCCCTAATGAGGCCTCATCCTTCCCCAAGAGCCTCACCCAAACCACTGGTCTTATAAACAAAAGTGAAAAATGCAAGCCCCTTGGCTATACCAGAACTCAAGCTACATAAGGTGTGCTCTCTGCCCCTTAACATTACCA
>JAGPOW010002173.1:14348174-14412061 GCA_030014935.1 Caiman crocodilus
GGGGGGGGAAGTCCCACCATAAGTCCAGGTCAAGTTAAGTCAAAACTAGAATACAATATATGATCATTCAGCTTAATAGTGGACAGATATTAGCAAACACTAGGGAACTCAAGACGAACACAAAAATCTATAGGCCATTGTATGCCTGTAGTTTTCAGTCTTTATATAAAGAGTCAGGCCATGCCTCTCCACCTTTTTTGAATTTGGTACCACCCAGGTTGAGAACCACTGCTGTGCAGCCTCAGCTTGGCTCAGTGGTTCTCAAGTGAGTGCCACTGCTGCTGCCAGGCAAAATTGCCATGCACGCATACCTCATACACAGCCAGACTGGGAAGGGCTGCAGCACGTGCATACTAGGGCTGTGCGAAGCTTCGGGTAGTGATTCAATTCAGGGAAGATTCAGCTTGATTTGGTGGCTGAATCTCCGAATCCAAATCAAATCAGGGGACCAAAAAAGGTCCAAATCGATTGAAAGCTCTCTGAATCTTCGGCAAAGATTTGGAGCGTTTTGATAATTTGGGCAGACCCTGGTGGCTGCAGCCCCCTGCTGGTAAGTACTAGGGGTGGGGGAGGGGACCATGGGGGGACCCCTGCCAGCTCCCCCATCCCAACACCCGACCCTTGCTCACCCAGGCTAGCTGCAGCTCTAAGAAAAAAAAGCTGAGAAATCCCTGGGACTCACCACTCCTACAGCATCCTTGGGGCTTCAGGTGCTCATGCAGCACCCCCCCACATAGGGGGGCGGAGGGCAGTGGGGATTGCCCCCCCACTGGTAGGAGCGGTGAGTCTGGGGGTATTTTCGTTTTGTTTCCAGGGCATCCGTGGGGGAGCCAGGGGGCTTGTGCAGAGCTCCCCATGCATCATGGGGCAGTGAGGGGCAGCAGGAATTGCCCCCCACCCGGCAGTACCAGCTGAGCCGGGGCTTTTTTCCCCCCAAGTGCCAGGAGCTGGGGCAGGCGGGGTAGCCATTGCCGGGCTGGGAGAGCAGGTGGGCGATGGGCCTGGCCTGACTGATTCAGGGATTTGGCAGGAGCTGAATCTCCGAATCAGATTCACCTAAATTGAATCAGGACAGTGATTTGAATCACCAAATCAAATCCCTGTCCCCCAAATCAGCCAAATCCAAAACTGAAGTGAATACTAGCTGCTTTGCACAGGCCTAGCATATACTCTCCTGCCTCATTAGCCTTCTCTGATAAGTCTATTAAGTAGGAGAGGAGCTTGCTTGCAGCCCTTCCTGGTTTGATTCTGAAAGGTATCTCCTGGAAAGAGAGGTGTAAAGGGTAGGTGGAAACTATTTTGCATTCCTGTATTTCCAGGAGGAGCAGATCAGGAAGGGCTGCAGCACGAGCCACTCTTCTTCCTCGCTTAGGTTTATCTGAGATCCCTAACAAGCGTGGACATGCTGTACTCCTTCCCAGTCTGGCTGTGCACCACATACGCTGCCTGGCTGCCATGGTGCCAGGGGCAAAGCCTACGCTGCAGCACCCTGGGGAGAGTTGAGAACAACTTAGAGCGGCTTAAATAACTGAATGGAGCAGACATGGGAACAGGGTTATTTCGAGCAGTCTGCAGGGACGAATGGAGGCTGAGAGTGGCTGAAATGAGTGAGATGATGGGTCTTTACCATCGCTATTCTTTTTGCATTTATGATTCAGCAGTACAATTATTATTATCAGTATAAACAAAGGGCAGAATAGCAAGTGTCTAGCGAGGGGCAGACTTTCTCCCCAAGTGACAAATGCACAATGAGGTACTAAACAACAATAAATAATAATTAAACTTTCAGTTACTGCATGATAGCTGTATTTTCCCTTTGATCTCTGAGCAAGTCATCTTGTGACACCGGTGGCATTCCGTTTTATATGGGATAAGGGAAGAGTCCTGAATTTATAGTGCACCCAAAGGAGCACAATTAAACACAGAATGAGGGGGAATGAGTTCAACACCTCTGTTTTATTACATCCTAATACTTTCCTCAAGCCAAAAGGACTAAGAAATAGATACATGTGAGTAGAAATAGTATTTACACTGTTCATCTCTTTATGTCTTGTAAAAAAACCCCAAACCCCATCGCAGCTGTTTTCTGTTCTATAAATCAAAATATGCTTCAGAAATAAAAGCTTCCAAATTACACCAGGCAAAATGAACCATTACCCCAAGAAGAGCAAAGATGGCCAAAGCATGGCTGTGGGGGATTAGAGCCAGAGTTAGTTTGCCTACATAAAAAATGCAACATCAGCAGAGGCAGCTGAGAGAGTCATTCATCAACTCCAGGATTAGAGAGACATCTTAAAATAAGTGCACCGTTTATACACACACAAATTGTCTGCTGTGGAAGGAGAAAAGAGCAGCAATCTTTGTGCCGTGTAAGTTTCTTCTTAGTCCTTTGGGTAAATGCAGGGCCAGAATGACATTAAGCATGGAAAATAAGAACCTTGCTCTTGATAACGGGGGTACAGCTTATGTGAGCAGCCGACATGGAAAGTAATCTAATACCACAATTTCAGAGAAACAATATAGTCACTCACATACATCATGATTAATGGCTGGATACCATAGTGTGAAAACCATTTAAAAAATGGCATTTTTGTCACTGACAATGTTACACGTATAGTAAAGGTCATACATGATAACAGCATTATCCATATTTCTTCTGCAAACATGCTTAACCTTGTAGAGCACAATTCCCTGGAAGATCAGCGATCCATCTCTAGCAGCAGAACTATACTCTGCAGAAACGGAGAAAGCCATTTTTACGTTATTCATATTATTTTTAACCTATATAAAAAACACACAGCTATAGCTACACTTTTTCAGTTTTTTCCACACACATGCACATACAGACACTGAGAGAAAGAGAGAGAAAAAGACCAAGGGGGTGGGAAACTTGCATGTCTTTCCCACTAAAAAGAAATGGAAATGTTGTACAATAATGCCCAGTTTGAAGATTATGCTAGCTCCAGATTTGTCATGCTGCCAGTTCATACTGGAACTCATGCTGCATTTTGTGTCAAGGCCACCCTCGAAAGAAAGCCAATCAGTGCTACACAAGCATTTCATCGAGGAGCCTGATTTTGCCACCCTAACTCAGATTAAAATAGCACCTCTCTCCACAAGTAGTCCCACTGAAATCAGTGGGTCAATTCACAGAGTAAAATTTTACTTGTTATTCATAAAAGGGGCAGAGTCAGGCATTAGATTAGCCTGTTCCGATTAAAAAAAAAAAAAAAGCCAACCAGACTTTTACTCTACACTCAAACTTAGTCTTTTTCTGAGGTTCAAATATTTTTCATCAATCCGTTACACAGCTATTAGAGAGCACTTCTGCACCTCTTGATGCTAACTGGGAAGCAGAAAAGCAGATCTTCCCCAGACACTGATCTCAGGGAGTTACAGACCTACGCTGCATCCCCAAAAGGAGTGAGTAGTTAAAAAGTAATCTAGGTTCTCAGTGAATCTTGGAGGATAAAAGGAGAGCTTTTGGTAGCTCAGCCAATAGCTGTAACCTTATTTGTACCAATCTCATAACTGCCCACCTTATTCACAGGACCAATTCATTTACCATGTATTTTTTTTATCCAAGCCATGTATTTAACCATGCCTAGATGATTAATCATTGTTTAATTACATAGTGTTCCACATAACTTGAATCTAAGAGGCCTTTCACATACTCCAAACCTCTTGATTAAGTCAGGAACAACTGTAGTTCACAGGCACAAGCCATGTAGGTGAAGAAGGCACAAGCCTGCAAAAGTACTGCATCAAAATGTATTATTTCTCAAGTAAATAAATGCCTTGAGGAAAATAAACATCTGTGCAGAGACTCAGTGCAAGGACTAGGCACAATGTAAGATCTAATTTGAAGATTTAAGTGATGCCTAGGTGCTGCCTAGGCTCTTTGTGCAGGGATAGATATGAGTCTGGGTGAGTGATCCAGTCACCTTGTTGGCTGGTTCAAACATTCAAAGCCCTTCAATTCATTATCACCCAGTAACCATCCACAATGATGTGGTAAGAGCAATGCAAGCCACTGGCTCCATCCATGCAGCTGACGGCTTTACAATCCCATTTAGACAAGCAGTTGCACAATGTAACTCAGAGGTACTATTCCTCCTTCCTGTATAATCTCGACAGCAGTTGCCAGTCTTGTTTTGTTTGGGTGGAAAGAAATGTTGTGTTACGGTCATGCCAAAGGAGATTGCTCCAGGATGTCCCTGGAAGTCTCGCAGAGCCCCTGTTGTTCTAGCAGCCAGGCAGGGGGTCAGCCTCCCATGCTGTCTTCAGTGTAAACAGCTCTGAAATCACAGAGGCACTGCTGTGCAATCAGGAGCTGATTGCATTAATTTGTAGATTTCCAGGCTGACATTCTTAGCTTGTCAGATCCTGTGCGAACAGCACAGCCAGCCAAAGCACATCATTCAAGAAGGGAAAGCATTTCCTCAGAGACGTTTGCCAAGGCTGACTGGAACAATTTTTTTTCTTTTTTTTTATATGGTGTTTTGTAGGGCTGTGCAAAACGGCACTGTTCTGTTTCGCCTTCGGTTTCGACGGTTTGACACAACGGTGTTCCATTTCGAATTTCAGTGCGAGTTGAAGCAGCTGTTGCATTTTGTTCCCTCAAAACAGAAAGACTGTTTTGATGCTGCTTCGACATTTCACAGGGGATGGGAAGTCAGCCCGGCTAGGCTTCTTCCCCATCCCCCATGCTAGATTGCATGGGGGGTGGGAGGCAGCCCAGATGGACTGACTTTCCATCCCCAGTGTATGGTTGAAAAATTTTGACTTTTGAAATGTTTTGACTAGCCTCATTTTGTTTCGAGCCTACTTCAACGGCCTTTGTTTCATTCCAATTGTACTGTTTTGACCTTGAAATTGGTCGAAACAGTATCGAAACGAAACGATCAGTGAAATTTTACATAGCCCTAGTGTTTTGTGGCTGTGGTAGGTGAAAGGGGCTAAAGAGCTTGATCCTGTGGATACTTTGCACCTGTGCTCACATAAATAATGCCTCTTTCTTGAAGCCGTCTCCCCCTAACAGAAGCCAAGACACCACTAATATGACTAGAAGCCTATCTTCGGGGGCATTTCTTCCAGCAGTAGAGGCCAACCTCCTTGGCCAGCATGTAACAAAGTGAGCCCCACTCTCTCCTAGAGCACCACTCCAATCCCCTTCTGCCTCGTCCCTTGCTCTGACTCCCCTTCCTGCCAGATCTATTGCTCTGCTCTCCTCCCTGCCATATCTGTGCTATTCTCTCTGCTCATCTGCCACATGCCAAACAAAGCAGCTGGGTACTGCTCACATGTCATCTCTGATATGTTTTGAGGGGAAATAATGGAGCACAGCTAAGTAGGTGTGGCAGCACCCACCTCACTCCTGAGCTGAGTTTTACTCTAGCAGAGACAACAAGGACTCAAAGATGAACTGCATTCATTTTGTACTTTTCAAGATTACCAGTAGCTTTCTTAGTATGGAAGTCAGGGAGTTGGCTTCTTAGCTCAAACCACAGACCTGGCCTTCTGCAGTGTCTGGTTCCTGATGCAAAAAAGAACTTCCTTGATGTACCTCTAATGGAGCTGTCCTGTGGGGGTGGTGGTCTTCATAGATTCCTTCCTGACCACTGCAGGAATTCATCGTACGTCTTGTAGCAAGTGGTTTAACTTCACCCATAAATTTGTTGTTTTACATAACCACAGATGGAATTAATTGCCAAAAGTATTTAGGCCTTTCAGAAACCCAGCCAGAACATTTATCTCAATAAACTCCTTTATTGTCCATGCAGTCAACTACACATGAAATAAAAAGATTGTTTCTTTTCACTCATTTAGAATGAGTGCCTTTGAGAGCTTACTTTATGGCTGTCCATTCACTGAACACTTTTGCAAATGGAAAATGCTGCTGGTTGAAACTAGCCTGAAAGTGTAGCCCAGGTAAATTGGGTATATATTCCCCTTCTCCAGTTGAAGGGGATTGTTAGCTGGCAGGTGTGCTGTGGGGGGAACTGCAGACCACACAGTTTCCCTCCATCCCTGTAGAGCCAGGCCAGGGCAGTCAGGGGACTTACCTATATACACATTTATTTACATTAACTTATCGCAAGGGAAAAGAACATGGCTATAAACATATGTGTGATATATATATATTTACAAGATATCTAAACCAGTAACATAAACAATACCCTCTGAGTAAAATTACATCAAATCTTATACCAGTATTCCAGATACAGGTAAGTCATAGGTAGGTATCTGATCTGAAACAGAAAACACCCCAAATAAATATAGACCGCCAACAGATAAACTATAGATAAGTATGGATGAATAATAAACAAGCCACAAATAAATACTAGTAAACAACAGGTGAAATAATAGCAACAGGGGTCCCAGCAGAGCCCTAGGACTCTACTTATCTACTAATTTAGAAACGTGAGAGTTCAGAAAACAGAAGGCATGCCATCACACCACTTATGGCCCCAAAACCCCGGAGATGAACTTAATCCCAAGAGGAAACCCCAATGCCTTTGGGCTTTTCCCAAGCCCTAAAAGGAAGCTGGTAACTTTAGGGGGGGCCCTCCCAGTGGGACCTCCACTTTCAGGAGCCCTTAACTAACCAGGGGGGACTCCCCCTCCCCTGTGGGAATCCTCTTTTCCCTGCAACTTATGGCTCCCAGGCCTGGAAGGTGACCCTCATCCTCTGTGCCAAGCTGATCCCTCGCCTGCAGTGGGCTTTGGGGAGAGGGAGGGTGGTTGCTGTCCCCTGGAACAGGGCTCCACTACTCAGGACTTCTGGGGCCTCTGGCTTGGCCCTGTCTGTTGGCTCAGTAGCCCAAGCACTGTCTGGCTCCCTGGACTCAACATTTTGCTATGGGTTGGAGGCCTGGGCTGCCTCGTGCAGCACCAGGCTCGGTCTGCTCCCGGACCCTCCATGCAGCGCCTTCTGCACCGGGCTCCCAGCCTCATTCTGGGGGTTGAGGACCTGGGCCTCCCAAGTGCTCCAAAGGTCCTACTTAGTGCACTGGTCTATGCACCGTGTCTCTGGCCACACACCAGAAGTTGCAGACCTGAGCCGCTTCACGCAGCTCCCAGTGTCCAGTCACCATGTGCCGTGCTGCACCCTGAGAGCCTAGCTGCTGGAGCCATCCACCGTTTCCCATTGATGGAAGTCTTCAGAGGCAGTTCTGGGCTCCTGCTGAGCAGCTTCCCTCCGCTCTTCTAAGCTCCGCTCTTCTCTGTCCCCGACGTGTTCCCTTCATACTGGACATGCAGCTGCTTTTATACGCTCCAGGGCTCCGCCCCTGAACTCTTCCAGACCAGAGTGTTGCAGTCTTCAATCAGGTCCAGGGGCTGGGGGAGAACTCCTGTCCCCCTCCCCTCAGGAAAGGGCATGGCTTCACTCCTCTTGCCGCCACCTGATTGGTGGATTGTCTCCACCAATCAAAACAACAAGATTTCAAGCCTGGGACTCAACCCAAGCTCCAAAAGGCAAGCCCTGCTACAGAAGGAAGATAACAGGCCAGGGAGAATAAGAAGGGTCTCGATGCAAACTGGCTGATGAGAAGGCTATAATTTATAACCAGCTTAACGGCATAGACTTGGACAGGAAAAGCCAAAGGACATTCCCAAAGGGGCCTAGAATGGAGATAGCAGGCACCAACACCTTTAATACAGAAGATGATGGAGCACTCTGTGTAATCCTGGTAGGCTGACTGTTGGTTTTAAAGACAGAGATGGCCTTCAAGCTACTCCTTTTTATGCAAATTAGAGGGAGGCCTGTGGGGACTGCTAAAAGAAGCTCCTGGTTGGACAAAGCTTGTGATTCTCTGTGGACCTGAGGAGTACGGTTCATACTAAGGCTGTGCGAAGCTTCAGGTGGTGATTCAATTTAGAGAAGTTTCAGCCTGATTTGGTGGCCAAATCTCCAAATTCGAATTGAACCAGGGGACCCAAACCCCATCCCAACCACCGCCCACTCCCCAGCCCCACATGGCTGCCCTGCTCGCCCCAGTTCCCGGCTCTCTAAAAAAGGGTCCCAGTGCTCACCAGGTGCTGGTGGGGGGGGACTCCCACTGCCCCATACCACAGTTGGGGGCTCTGCCATGAGCCCCTGACCCCTCCCTCACTCCCCAGCCCCCATGGGTGCCCCACCTGGGCCAGCTCCAGCCCTTTAAGAAAAAAAAAAAATGGAGAAAAGCCCCTGGACTCATCGCTCCTGCAGCAGCCTCAGGGCTTCAGGAGGCTTGTGCAGAGCCCCCGACATGGCACAGGGCAGCAGGAGGAAGTGGGGATCACCCCCACCCGGCAGGAATGGTTAATCTGGGGGTTTTCTTGGGTTTTTTTTCCTTAAAAGGCCAGAGCCGGGATGGGCGGGGCAGCCATGGAGGGGCTGGGGGAGCAGGAAGGGCAGGGGGCTCGGGCAGTGGGGGGCAGTGGGGATGGCCTCCTGCCTGGCAGCACCCGCTGAGTTGGGGTTTGTCTTTTAACAAGTGCCTGGAGCTGGGGTGGGCAAGGCAGCCATTGCTGGGCTGTGGGGGGACGGGCCTGGCTGATTCGGAGATTCAGCAAGTAGCTGAATCTCCAAATCAGATTTGGCCAAATCGATTTGGGACAGGGATTTGAATCACCAAATCACCTGAATCTTTGGACACCATTTTGGAAGTATGTTTGGTTTTCATTTACTCCCACCTCTTCCTGGCAAACTTATCCTGAAGGCATTGATGCTGTCAGCTCCCCAAAGTCTGCCTCCTGAACTGGAAGTAGCATAACCATGTCTGCATGGCACCACAGGCAGGGTAATTAGCATGTGGGTGAGTTAATTGGCCCTGTAACTCAGATGTGCCAATTAGCCTGTCTGAAACGTTATGCCAATGCAGCCAGACTATTTCAGGTTCAGAAGGCAGTTCATCTGGAGCTAAGTGGCATGTTTGAGGGTACGGCTTCTTGGCATGATGAATTTACTATGTAGACAGTAGCATAAATGTTTGGGAGCGAGTGACAGAGTATTTGTGTGTGGGTGTGCGTGTGTGTGCACGCATGCCTGTGTGTGCATGTGTGTATGCATGTGTGTGTGTGTTCACATTTACTTAAAGGCACAGTTCAGTATGTGTGCATATGTTTGCACAAGAATATTTATGTGCAAATGCACACTGAGGTATGCATGTATGTGCCAGGCTGTTCATGTGTGCAATTCTGCATATGACTGCATGCAGGAAAGTGTTCGAGTTTCTGTGTGCATGCAAGTATATGTATTTTCATTCAGCTACATACTATTTATAAGAACACAGTGTTAACTGCTGTAAGCACTCTGCCATCTTTTGGGGGTTGAGAACCTGGAACGCTGCATAAATCATTATTCTTGCTAATTACCAGGAAACATCAAACAAGACAAGCATTTTACTCCTCATCACTGAATTTTGTTATGCTAATTAGAGTTGTATAAGCTGTTGCTATTAAACCTGGAGAGTCAGAAAAACATTTGCATTAATACCCACAAATCTGCTTCAAAACCTAGTTATTAGTATTTCAATGAGGTTTGGGTTATCCAGGAGCTGCTGCCATTTCAGGGGTTGGTCTGTTTTTTTTAAGTCCTGCTGTGAGCTAAAATATAAATAAATGTGGAGTGATGCAGTCTGTTTCACGCAGACAGCACTTACAAATAAAGAACAAAAGGAAGGAAATGGGTTGATCAGAAACAGATAAAAACAAGGACACAAAAATATTAGGGTTTACTAGTCCAAAACATAGTGCTTTTCAGCTGAGGCTCTCAAAAGCATGGAAGCCAACATTTTTTAAAGCAGCCACTGACTGTGGTTATCCAAATTCGGCTTGACACTTATGGTAGAAACAGATATCACCTGATGTCTCTTATGGCGGCAAAATGCAGAGCAAAGAGACATTGATACCCTTTGTTGCACCGAATGAAAAGAAAATCAGTGGCGCAAGAAAAGGAGATGATAAACTCTGCTGCTTTATTGCAGTGGATGTCTGTCACCTCTGCGGCAAAACTGTACAAGCAGCCTGATCTGCTTTCGTTCTCCAGCTGCCACCGGTAGGTGCTCTAGGAGCTTGAGGGGCCCTCAAGCTCCCAGAGCACCTGCCTGCTTTCCCTGCTTACAGAGACATCTCAGGGCATCTCAGAATGCCTCTGGCAAAGCCAGGGTCCCCTGCTCAGCTGGACCTGTCCTGCCAATAGTGGAGCAGCAGGTCGGGCTGAGAGGTGGAAGGGCTTATCACCACCTAGCCAGACCCATGCCCCAGGTGTGGCTGGGTGGGAAAAAGCCCTGCAGTCAGCCCTGTCCCTGGTGATCGCTAAGGACAGGTCTGGCTGAGTGGAGAAAGCAGGAAAAAAATCACATGGCCCTGCCCCGCACTGAGGATGGAACAAAAGGTGACACATGTTTCACCCAACGTGTCATGGCACAGCTGATCCTTTTCATTCAGAGATGCCAGTTTCTAGCCGTAGAAGTTCTGCTCCCAAGGCAGCCAGTGAGATGTCAATGTGGTCAGTATAAGGCTTGACAGTAAGTGCTCAAAATCAACAAACATATTTTAAAATGTTGGCTGCAGCAAACATGACTAAGATTCAGGATGGACAAGGAAGACATACAGGAAGGTAAAATGAGATAAAGAGAAGACAAATAGCATCTCAGCTCTGAAGAGTGACTGTAAAATACTCCCTAGTCACTCAGGCAAACCTACCCAGGATCAGATCTACAGACATTAGGGTTTACCCCAGCAGAGCTAACACAGCGATCAGAGAATGAGCTGGCTTTCATTCTGATTCATGCATCCTTTATAAGAATTGTTAACTAAATGCAAATTGCATGGTCAAATTCTGCCCTCACTTATACCCCATGCATCACACTTAAGGTAACAGAGGCTTAATTCCCTGGTATGTGACAGGTCTCTTTTCAGTGGGAGGCACCCACCAGGTGAAGAGAATGCTTAAGGATGTAGTTATAGTTATGAGTAAGAGTCCTTAAACCATGATTGCAGTGTATGTTGTTACTGGGTTGTATTTGATCTTTGTAACAGGCAAATGGCCTGTTGCGTCTGCCAACTGGTGTCCAGATATACCGAGTAGACTACATCAATTAGCAGAATAGCCACATGTTGGCTGGATTCACTGTGTATCTTTCAGGCTAGGACACAAAATTCCCTTCGCTCACATTCATTTCTCAGTAAAGAAAAGACCCCACTGATAGCTGGCTGTCACTTAAATAATTCAGCTTGAAGTATATAAAACCCACTGTGCTCTTCTATTGACTGAGCTACAACTTATCAGTTTTTAACAGAGCATTTGTCAGTTGCAGAGCAAAGTCCATTCTGACCTATAGTGTATTCCTGTCCAAAAAAACCCCTCCTCTATTCTCTTTTTGAAGTGGTTAAAATACAGGTCAATTTAGTACAGCTATAAGAGAAGAGCTGTTGTAATGATAATGAGATATAGTGGTAATGCTGCTTGCCCTAGCCCTGACCCACAGCATACTCCACTCTTCCTTGCTATTAAACTCTTCAGCTTTTTTTGAGCAGAGCTTCCCAGTTGCACTATCTTACGTGAGGCTCTTTCTGAAGTGACCTAACCTGGGATTAGAACCCGTTTTCCTCAAGGTGAGAAACTGCAGCTCCGTCTTGCTGTGCATTCACTAGCATTAATCTCTTTCATTTTCAGTGGCATCTGCTGCTTTACATTTTATCTTGCCTCATCTCCATTTGCACATGTCCAAGAAAATCAGCGGAGTCCCCCTCCCCCTGCATTTTCTACCTTGATATGCATCAGTATAAGAAGATGGGACAATTGCTAGGAGAATGCCACCATCCTTTTGGGGCCTAGTCTAACTTCATTCTCCCTAATCAGAGACAGATTAAAAGAGAACTAAATCCATAGCAGCAAAGCTATGGTAAAAAGAACTCTAAGAAGCATGAGGAAAATGAAGACACTATGAAATGCAATAGATGTCAACTTCTACTTATTTTTTAATTTCATCTCTTACAAGCTTTTTGGAAGCTAACATGATTAAGTTCTTCACACAATTTATTAGCATCGTGTTGGAAATCCAGCAGTATATTACGCTGTCTGAGTAATCCAATTAGTAAAATGTATTTATTTAACTAGAATATTAGCTACACACAATTCCAAATGAAGTACAATCCCTGATCCTGGAGCTCTTTTCAATACTTGGAATGTATTTACTGGCTACCGAAAGGTTTATTCTAATTAAATAAATATTATCCTTACATTTGTGGAATAATGGTAAACCAACCACATGTCCTCAGCTGATAGTTTTTTGCAACAGGCATTACTTTTATGCAGATTTTAATTTAGTGATGCAAGGGCTTTCCTTGCATGTTCTCTCCTCAAAAAAGACAAGAAAAAAAATCTTTGCCCATTTGAACAAATGTAGTTGTGCCTAACTCATGAATTCCTTGCATTTACACTCCCAAATGGGATAATGTAATTTTAAGACTTTTGCTTGATTTGCCAGACCTTTGAAATAAGCACATTGTGAGAAGTGAAGGGTCTTAATACTTGCACAGTCAGATTTCCTTTTCTAATGAAAGGGATTTGACTGACAGCCCTGGAGGCTGAAGCAGAACAGAAGCTGCATGGGCACTGTAAGCTTCATAGATTCATAGACATTTGGGGCTGGAAGGGACCTCGCAAGATCATTGAGTCCAGCCCCCTGCCATAGGCAGAAAGTCTCCTGGGGTCAAATGATAGATAAGATCATTTGACCCTGCAAGATAAGCATCCAAATGCTATTTGAATGACTCCAGAGTAGGTGCTTGCACCTCCTGCAAGCACCTCTGTGGGGAGCCTGTTCCAGACCCCGGACACTTGGACTGTAATGAAGTTTGTCCTCATGCCCACTCTAAAACAGCCTTCCAGAAGTTTATGGCTGTTAGATCTTGTTATCCGTTGGGAAGCCCTGGTGGACAACTATTTTCCCAGATCCTACTGCTCCCTACTTATGTACTTGTAAGCTGCCACCAAGTCACCCCTGAGCCTTCTCTTCTCCAGGCTGAAGAGTCCTATGTCCCTCAGTCTCTTCTCATAAGACTTGATCTCTTGGCTTTTGATCATGTGGGTGGCTCTCCTCTGGACTCTCTCAAGCTTATTCACATCCCTCCTGAAGTGGGGGGCCCAAAACTGGACGCAGTATTCCAGCTGTGGCCTCACCGAGGCTGAGTAGAGAGGGAGGATGATGTCCCTGGTTTTGCTTGAGATGCATCAGTGGAACCATGCCAGAGTTTGGTTTGCTTTGCTGGCCACGGCATTGTATGTTCATTTTGTGGTCAATTGAGACCCCCAAGTCCCTCTAGGTTGTGGTGCTAGTGAGCGTAACACTGCTGAGCCTATAAGTATTATGCTGGCTTTTCCTCCAAAGGTGGAGCACCCTGCACTTCTCTTCATTAAATGCCATCAGGTTCTGATCTTCCCACCTTGTGAGCCTGTCCAGGTCAGCCTGTATCCCCAGCCTGTTCTCCAGCGTGATTGCCTTCCCCCATAGTTTAGTGTCTGTCATCCGTGAACTTTGCCAGTCTGCATCTGACGCTTGAATCCAGACCACTAATGAAAATGTTGAAGTTCCCCAGAACTAGCAGCACACATACACATAGGCACACATGCACACTTTAAAGTGGACGATTGGGACAAAAGGAATCCTATGAGGTTCAACAAGGACAAGTGCAAAGTCCTGCACTTCGAATGGAACAGTCCCGTGCACCGGTGCAGGCTGGGAGCTGACTGACCGGGCAGCAGCTCTACAGAAAAGAACCTGGGGGCTACAGTGGACAATAAGCTCAATATGAGCCAGCAGTGTGCTCTTGTTGCAAAGAAGGCTAATGGCATAATGGGCTGCATTGGTAGGAGAGTTGCCAGCAGGTCTAGGGAAGTGATTATTCCCCCTATTCTATTCAGCACTGATGAGGCCACATCTGGAGTATCATGTTCAATTTTGGGGCCCCCTACTACAGAAAGGATGTGGACAAATTGGAGAAAGTCCAGCGGAGGGTGACAAAAATGGTGAGGGAGTTGGAGGACATGACTTATGAGGAAAGACTGAGGGAACTGGGCTTATTTAGTCTAGAGAAGAGGAGACTGAGAAGGGACTTAGTAGCCTTCAACTACCTGAAGCAGTGTTCAAAAAAGGATGGAGCTAGACTGTTTTCAGTAGCGGCAAATGACAGAACAAGGAGCAATGGTCTCAAGTTGCAGGAAGGGCAGTTTAGGTTAAATATTACGAAGAATTTTCCCACTAAGAGGGTAGTAAAACACTTGGAACAAGTTACCCTGAGAGGTGGTAGAAGCTCTGTCCTTGGAGGTTTTCAAGACCCAGCTAGACAAAGCTTGGTTGAGATGATCTAGTTGGGGATGGTCCTGCTTTGGGCAGGGGGTTGGACTAGATGACCTCCTGAGATCCCTTTCAACCCTAACTTTCTATGATTTTCTCCTGTGTTTGCACACTGACTATCCCACTGGTGTCCTGATTATAACTAGATCTCCTATCTAATATGCATTGTTGTCATATGTCCCACTTAGTGAAGAATCACAGGATGGAGGCAGCTAAGAGATAAATATGGCATGGTAGGTGCACTGCACAAGTGATTGAGAAAGCCAGTGTGCCAAAAGCAGCCTTTTTCCAAAAATTCTCATTTCCACATGCCCTGTAAATGTGATCTGCTGCTCCTGTTATTTCTTTCCTCCTATGAACTTGTCTATCTTATTGGTAGGCCACCACTGCTCTACCTGCACCATGCCTACCTGTACCATGGCCATTTGCACACCAAGCAAGATTCCCTGTCATTCACTGGGATGATACTTTGGACCAGGTGTCACTTAAGAGAATCCTCAAAATGTTTCCTAGGGCAGCCATGCTTCC
The DNA here is from genome assembly GCA_030014935.1 of Caiman crocodilus. NCBI lineage: Eukaryota > Metazoa > Chordata > Crocodylia > Alligatoridae > Caiman > Caiman crocodilus. Next base: position 14,363,051 of record JAGPOW010002173.1, read on the forward strand.
TTGTGCTAAGCAATAGCTCATCATACAGCGGCTGTTTGGGAACATCATCTGTACTTCATACATCTGTACTTCATACCCAACACACCTGAACCCATGCAATTAATGCTTCACTACTTAAAGCAATCTGTGTACAAAGGAATCTCAGCATTCACTGCTCTAACTTACAAAGTAATCTGAAGAGAGAGAGAGCAAAAGACAGAGAGATGCAGGAATCCCTGATGCAGTCTCTCTCTTTGTTGGATGAGTATCAGCCAAATCTCACATTCAAGTAGCCACCTCATTAGAATAACTGTCTGGATGTCCTTGACTGTAGTAAGGAGTTGATCCTTCATTGAACCTATACTCGTTGAACCTATAGTAAAAGCCACACTAGATTTCTGGACAAGTGAACTCATCTTTTCATCAACATAGATGTGATCAGCCAGCAAAATTCTGGGATTGGTGAATTCACAAACCATGACCTCTTCATTTCTGCCTCTAATTATGGAAAACCATTCCTTCTTTTAAGAGTTGGCCGATGCATGACCTCAGGTTTCATGTAGAGTTGAATTTGAAGCAGTTCAGTCATATCTGTGTCACTTGTGCACAGGTAACTATTAGACTAGTGGTTTTCAAACTGTGTTCCACAGAGCCCTGGGGTTCTGCTACAGATTATCCAGGGCCACACACAGAGATTGGGAGTAATGGCGGAGTGCACCTGGAGGAACATGCTGCCATTGCCAAGCTGGGTCACCTGCCTCTGTGTCAGCTCATGTGGCCCGCAATAGATGGGGGTCAGGGCTTTGCAGGGAAGAAGTGATATGAAAGGGTTCTGTGACTTTAAGAAGTTTGAAAACCACTGTGTAGGACAGCTGCTATGTGCCCTAGAGCAGTAATTTCCTCTCTTCTTTTGAAAACCCTTCAAGTGTACATTTGTCCATGCCTTTCTTCTTTACTCCATTTGTAACATGGAAATGTTTGGATAGGCCATAAACAATCCCGACCTTGCCAGGCACACCATTGCAGAACTGTCTGAGTGCTGTTAGGAACTTCTCAGGACAGCTAACAAGGCTCCATAGACTGACCTGACTGAATGTATCAAACACTTTGATGACACCAGTAAAAGCCAAATCAAGACTCTCATTTTATTCCTAGCATTTTTGCTGGATTTGTTGGACAACAAAGATGATATCTACCATTCTGGGTTGGAGCCTGAAATCACACTGTGGCATTAGGATTTTCCTATAATATGCAGGAGGAAACAGTTGAAGAGGATCCAAGACAAAGCACTGCCAGCTGTGGCAAGGAGAAAGACAAGTCATTACTACATTGAGACATCTCACCTTCGCCGATTTTTATAACAGCTGCATCGTGAGATCTTAAGGAACCCAGTCACTCATTCCATATTCAGCAAAGACCTGATGATGTAAGAGTAAAGATAAGGATTCTGTACACGCTTTTATAGATGAGGTGTAAGGGAATGGAAAACCAGAATGTAACATAGCTGCCCCTTACACCTGTGGTGTTGGTATCCAGGTGCTTGCATATCAGGTTTTTGGGGTCCTGGCCTGCCCTGTTATACCCAACTCATGCAGATAGCTCCTATGTGTGAATGGTATGCAACAGCCATATCCTGAGAAATGATTTTGACTCACTGGATAACTATGCACATGGAATTGTTAATAAGGGATAGTCATAAACTCTCAGAGTTTGACTCTCATTAGTACACAAATCACTAATGGGGAAACTAGTGAAGGACCCACTTGACATAGGTCAAGAGAAGCTGAGGCCCATAGCTGTGGAGTCCTGTGCACAGGACTGGGTCCCAGCCTCTCATACTGGATTAGGCCATCACCCAATATACTGGGGCCAGCCCCAAGCCCGGCCCCACACACACAACCATATCATATGACCCACAGGGCTTGGAAATTTGGTGATGGGGGAACGGTGGCAGCACTAATTACCATTGCTCCCCTGCTACCAATTTTCTGAACCATGGGGGAGCCCCATGAGCCAAATCTGTCCCACAGAAAGGAGGTTGAGCTCCACTGCCATAAACAATTAGCTGACAGTGGTCAGACTGTATACAGTGGAAGTGTCTACTGTCTTATGATGCTTGGAACAACTTTTCTGATGACCACAGACTATAGCCCTATTTCTGCCTGTCATTTCATCTTAGAGAATCAGTACAGCTTCCAGATGAACAGAAGAGAGTATAGTACTTGTGCTGTATAAGCCGTGATCACTTTAATCCACACCCATGCAGTAAATACTGAGATATGTGATGAAAAAGTTCTGTAGTGATGGGTTGTCGACAAAGCCACAAGCACAATGCCCTTTGTAATCTTAAGTCATGAACCCGCATGCAGGTGGCCCAATGCACAGTCACTGAATGATAAATTTGGCGGTAACAGCATTTTCTTTGAACTTCTGGCTGATTTGGCAGTCCTTCTTAGGATCATACTCACCCCAAATAGGAAAGAGGTTAGAAAAAGTACTCTAACATTGCCTTTTTTCCATGACCTAGACAAGATTACTCCATATGGCTGGTGACTCTATGCAGTCAAAAGCAAAAAGTAAGGAAATTGTCAATTATGACTACACAGAATATCCATACAATGTTGGAGAAGCCAAATGCCGCCTGACACAGTGGGTGCATCTACACGTGCCCTTACGGTACCATTGTTACTGCATCATCATTTAGTACTTCCTTTAGAAGTAGTGTCTGGTGTAGACACACCCATAAAGAAGACAACATTAAGTTCAAGAGAGCTGGTCCAGTATGGATAGCTGTAGAGTGCTCAGTGAGACAAGGATAGGGGGTGAAGGTGAGCAGTTCGCTGAATCTGATACAGGCTATTAGGGCTGTGCGAAACACCTTTGTGCTGTTTCAATGTCCATTTAACCATTCTGAAAGGACAATGTATTGTTTTATCATTTTGTTTCATTACGAAGCACTGTCCAGTTTTGTTTCATCAAAACTGTTTCACTGTTTCAATGCGTTTCAACATTTCGCTCATAGGCTATAATGGGAAATCATGAAAATGCCTAAAACTTTGTCATGTCTTGCCTGATTCAGATGAAACTTGCAGGGATGGTAGCCTGGTGGTGGGAGGCAGAGTGCAGCCCTGGCTCTGCCTACCTCCCATCATTGGGTTGCTCTCCATGGAGCTGCGGAGCCTCATTGAGCTCAGCCTGGTGGCAGGAGGCAGAGTGCAGCCCTGGCTCTGCCTACCTCCCATCATTGGGTTGCTCTCCATGGAGCTGCAGAGCCTCATTGAGCTCAGCCTGGTGGCGGGAAGCAGAGTGCAGCCCTGGCTCTGCCTACCTCCCATCATTGGGTTGCTCTCCATGGAGCTGCAGAGCCTCATTGAGCTCAGCCTGGTGGCAGGAGGCAGAGTGAAGCCCTGGCTCTGCCCGCCTCCCGCCGCCCCACAGAGTGCAGCCCAGCAGTGGGAGGCGGGCAGAGCCAGGGCTGTGCTCTGATTGGCTCCACAAGCCCCGTGGAGCATAGCCTGGTGATGGGAGGTGGGCAGAGCTAGGGCTGTGCTCTGATTGGCTCCACAAGCCCCATGGAGCATAGCCTGGTGGCGGGAGGTGGGCAGAGCCAGGGCTGTGCTCCCCCTCCTGCCGTCGGGCTGAGCTCCATAGGGCTGCAGAGTCACTCAGAGTGCAGCCCTGGCTCTCCCCTGCCTCCCACCGCCAGGCTGCTTCAAAACTCAAAACGTTTTGAAATGTTGCAAGTGCCCTCATTTCATTTGGAAGTTTCAAAATTTTTGTTTCATTTCAATTTTGCTGTTTCAAGCTCAAAATTAATCGAAACAGCTTTGAAACAAAACACTTGTCGAAATCATGCACAGCTCTACAGGCTATCACTTTTTCTGGTGCATGTCCAAGGAGTATTGTCTTGTGCCATTACATTTGTGATGCATGCGGATATAGCCAGAAAACCTAGGAGCCTGCCTAAGGGCATAAATGACTGACTGAGGCACGTGTGGTTTCCACTTTCACAATGGGTAATAGATTATGATTATTAGCGTATAAAAGCACTGACTGTGATGAGCTTAGGAGGAAAAGGGAGTGAATTAGACCAGTGGAACGCTGCCCTCCCAATATCTGATGAGCTAGTTGTTGTGAGAAACTTTAATGGAAAAGGAAGCTGTAGCTTGGTGATGTGTGTTAAGTAGGCATAGACTTGGTACTGCTAATATGAGTGGCTACCTGCTTCTTAATCTGTGTTTACATTGGATTTTACACATAGAAAGTTCTGAGTAACAAAAAGAAAAAAAGAAAGAAAATTCATCATGGATTTGCCCAAAGTCCTGATAGTGGCACCTTATTGGATTACATAATCACACAGGGGGGGAAAAAAGACCTAAAAGATGTCAGGATAACTTCTGCCATGTGATGGCCTGAGTGCTGGACAGATCATGGCATGCTGCACTAGATGTCGTCCCCGAAAATTCTGCTAAAATGCTGCCAATCAGCAGCCAGGCCACCACGCAGACTGAATGCAGAGAACGTACAAAGTGATGTAGAACTGACTGCCCTGTCAGGCTTTAACATGCTCCGTGTAATACTACATGTAATATTAATATGGCACAGAAAACTATCTGAGACTCCATGTACTGTCTTACAGAGCAAAAAACGATCAGCTTTGTGTCCAGGCACCGCTAGGAAGCATTTGTGGAGATCCATACAACTAGCTAATATCTGCCCAAAGGCAAAAGGAGAGCCCACCAAAACCTGTTGGCCCTTCTGACTATCAGACTGGACTAGAAGGGCACTTTTACATGTGCTCCAATGTGCTCTGACAAGAATGCATCAGAACCGACTTGATTAATCGAGTAATCAACTACTTAGAATGCTCCAGCGTGCTGCGGTGTCTCATGTATTCAATTCCCCCATGTTTCAAAATGGTTAAAGTGCCCCTCCTATCATTTTGAAATGTGGGCCGCTGACTATATGAGACGCTGAAGCTCTCAGGAGCTGCTCTAATTAAAATGCTGCCCCCCCCCCCACCCCAGAGCACGTATATAGGTTCCCTGAGAGTTTTAGTCACAAAGTACGGAGCAAGTGTTGACAAGGAAGAAGCACTGTTATGTTGCCAAGGAAGAGCTTCAGCAAACTGCTGACAGGCATCATATGTTGTGGTCCGACACAGCACTAAAAGCATACCGGGTCCAATTCATGATGTGAAATGACTGGTAGAGAGAAGTGATAAGAAGCATGGATAAAAAAATCAGTAGGTATAAGACAGTGGTGGCTATAGCAGTTTCAGGAGTTATTCTGCATTGAGTTGAATAGTGCTGAGGACACATTGCATAATATTGTGCAGGAAAGACAAACGGATGCCTTAGAAGCACTGTCATCTTTGAAAGCAATGGAAATAGCCATGGCAAAGTAGCAAAACATCCAGACCAGACCACAGGAACAATTAATAATAATTGGAGTTACTTCTTCATCTCAATTCAATCCAGACCTTCTGAAAAAAAGTGTCAGTTACAAAGCTTCTTCATGGCAAGTGCAGTGGTGGTTTTTGTGAAGCACGAGCAGCAATTTGTCCTCATTCATTTTTTCTGTGACTTACTATCACTTAATAATAGAGCACTGATTTCTGGTCACTTGTAAAAGAAGCTGGATTTGAATTAGCAGTCCACCCCATTCTCTGTGCCTGCCAGATGTCTGCAGATGGCGATTCTTTAATTGGCTTCCTTTTCACATTTCCTACAATTTTAGTCAAACACATGAAATTATTAGGATACAGGTTCTCAGCCCAGAGGTTACAACTTCCAGGTGAGCCACAAGCAAGTATAGGGTAGTCACAGCCACTCTCCCTTTCTCTGTAGCTATACAGTGGAGGGGAATCGTGACAAATTTTCTGTTGGAGCAGTGTCTGTCACAGAGAACTAGCGCACCTTCCTCTTCCCACTATGCTAGATAGGTCTCTTTAAGTTTGCTAAGTTCAAAAGGTGGGGCCTCCGGCTAATTTTTGGGGAGTAGAGAAAAAAAACAGTCCTAAAGTTTCCCACAAACTACCAGGGAGTTGGGACTGGTTTGCTTCCAGCCTTTGTAACCAAATGCTGAGTTCAATGTGCAAACCAAACGCTACAGTTTGAGTCCTAGTGAGCAATGTATTGTATTGTGCACCCTGGTCCAAAGGGCATGAAACCTTGGGCACAGACAGCCCCCACGTGCCATCAGGTGGAAGCGGTCCTGCTGAAAGCATGTCATCTAGAGGAACAAGTGAACAATACTTTTTTCCCCCTCCCTGATATTTCCCTCACAGAGCAGAAGTGTCTTCATTTTTTGTTTTTTTAATTATTCCAAAGTTACTGTATCAGCACATGGGAGATAGGTTTCCTAGGGCTTGTGTTTTGGAGGTTTCTTATTAAAAGCTACAATAGTCAAAAGGAGACATCCTATTCATACGAGTAAGACATTTCATGCGCTATGTGTCTCTGAAATGCCAGCACCACCAGACAAAGGACTGAACTTTTCTTACAATGCATTTGTCATTTTGTGCTTACATTTTAAGCTGAATAAACTTTCCATTGGTATACAGAAAAATTTCTGTTTTACTGGTTCAGCATTTGTGACACAACCTGAGAGAGAATCTCCCACAAAACAAGTGGGAATGATACATAAATTTGAAATGAATAGATCCTTAGGTATTTGTTAGTGTTGGGGCTTTTTGTTGCATAACTGGGGTATACTGTGTCTAATGCTCAGATAAAGGACTGGGAGTCAGGATGCTGGAGTCCTGGTCCTGCAGAGACTCATTGGCTGAGTGCCTCAGTTTCCCCATCTGCAAAGCAGCTGTAGCAAGTTACCTGCCTTTAAAAATGCTGCAAGGTTTATTCACTGTTTGCATGTTTTGGGCTCTTCAGACAGAAATGCTGCAGGAGTGCAAAGCATGAGCAGCTGATGCCTCCACAGGCTTATTCATGAGGGGAACAAGCTGCGACCTCCAAAGCTGCATCCAATGATTTTCCTCACAAACTGCCAGGGATTCAATCCATCAACCTCCAAAAATCTCATGTACAAAACACATGCATGGCTTTTATTAAGCAGTGTTAACAAAGTAACAATCAGGTTTTTCTTTTGCCTCTACTTCTACTCACAGGCTTGCTGGCAGCTGATAGGCTCTCTTGTACTTCACCTGTAACAGGATACTAATAAAAAAGCCCTCTAATTCCACACTTTGTGATGATGATGATGAGTCAGACTCCATCTCCCAACTAAGGCATCTTCTACAATATCCCCTCTTCAGACTAATAGCTGACAATGTATGCCTTCCACATTAATGATGAGGATACAAGTGGAAAAAGGCTGCTCCCCTGTTTCGCTGACATTACAGTCTTCTATGTACCCACCAACATACCCTAAGGCAACAGAGCTAGTAATAGGTTCCTCTAACTGCCTCCTGCATCAAATTTGACACTGGGTGCTTTTTTCTCCTTTCCCACTGCTCGGTTTATGACTCCTTCATCATCATTGATTTTGACTTAAAAAAAAAGTCTTGCAATGCTCTTCTGACTCTAAGTTAGTAAAGTGCAGCCACAGTGGGGAAGCTGGAGCAGGAAAGAGGTAGGCAGAGGGGCTTGCTCTTGTGGTGCATGCATCTAACACGGGGAGAGACCAAGTTTGGATGCCTCGCCCACCTGGAGTATTGCACAGACAGTGCCCCATATCACAGGAACCTCCCCTGTCATAAGATTTACACAGAGCCTTGGATGGCAGGCACAGTCTCCCAACTCCTCTGAGATCAAGATTCAGAGGTACAGGGCCCACCAAGATGCAGTTTCCCTGTAGCTACCAAATATTATTCTGGGGCTGATTTTTCCAGTGATGATGGGGTTATCATGTTTCAGACTAGTGGTAAAGGCACTGGGCAATTAAGAGATGGGTGCCTTATCCACCTCTGCAGTCCCAACCTGAAGTTAGTTCTGAGGTTATCCTCATCTGCCTAATACAAAGGCTTCCAAGTAGAAAGAGAAGAGAGGTTCCTGCAAGGTCTCTCCTCCTCCATGCTCACGCACCAGCTCTTCCTCCACAGAATGCCTGCTCTAAGGGATGCTCTCCTCCTCAGCGACTCGAGAGATTATCTACCTCTTGACAGCCCGACGTGGGAGATCTTGAAGTTAGCCATCCCTTGCAGTGTAGCATACATAATAATAAATGTTACTTACATCAAGCACCCAGGACCAGCTGTTAGGAGTGTGCAAAGCAGACCTTATTTGATTCAGATTCAGCCTGAATCGGGGACAGTGATTTGATTTGTTGATTCGGATCACCGTCCCTGATTCAGTTCGGCCAAATCCGAAAATTCGATGCTAATTTGGACATAGACACAGCTTTAAAAGTTTTTTTCTACATACCTTGAGGTACCAGGCTCAGCTCGAGAATGCTGCGATGCTGGGGCACACGGAGCATCCCACAGGAGAGCGGGGGTGGAGGGCCAGGGCCCTCCATGTGCTCGGCAGCAAACCCAGAAGTGGACTGGAAGTACTTCCAATCCGCTTCCAGTTCCACTGGGAAGCATGGGGGGGCTCCCCATGCCCTCTCAGCTTGGTGATGGGGGGACACCTGGTGCCCCTCACACACCTAGGAGGTACCAGTTGCTGAGCTCAGGGACCATGGTGGGGGCATGTGCTCCCCAGCAGACCCAGAAGTGGACTGGAAGTGCTTCTGCTCCACTGCTGGGTCTGCTGTAGAGCACGCTGATGGCCCCCCACCCCTTGCACATCTGTGGGACACTCGATGCACCCCAGCATCGCAGCATTCACAAGCCGCCTCCTACCTAGAGGTATGTAGAAAAAACACTTCAAGCTGCGTCTATGTCTGAATCACTGAATCTTTCTGAATCTCTCCGAATTGATTTGAAGGGTTTCAATTTGATTCGGAGAGATTAAAGGGTCCTCTGATTCGATTTGGATTGGGAGATTCGGCCACCGAATCGGCCCGAATCTCCTCCATATCGAATCAGGGACCAAAAGCTTCACACAGCCCTACCAGCTATATAAGTGTCTCTACTTTAGAGTGAATATGAAATAGGAGGGAGGCTAACAGTTTAGGAATTGGGACAGAAGTGCAGTGCACATACTCCCTCAGCTTCTCTGTGGCTGACTGTAAAAGGGGCATCACACTCCTTAGCTCAAAAGGGCTTCATAAGATTGATTTTGTGCTTGCTGAAATCTTTTGATTAAATATTTGATCTGCTTCATTCTGTAACTGAGCTGCTTCCTTGTATCTGTGACTTTCCTCAAGAATCTGGAGATGGGCATGCCCCAGGCTGTGGGCTAGAAGGAAGGCATCTGTCCAGACCCCTGAAGATAGCCTAAGTTCCCCTGAGATCTCCACTGGACTACCATAACACTGACTCTAGGCTTACACCGTTCCTCATGTTATGGAAACTGGCTAGTGGTGGTTACCCACAGAGTGGTAAATGAATTTACTTTGGGGAATGGTATGAAGTAGGGGTTAGACTAGTAATCTTACTGGGAATCATATAATCCCAGGAGAATGTGGGAAACCATCAGGCTGTCAAGGAATACAAACTTCCACTCACTACTAATACAGGCTGTGGATGGGCTGCTGTGGCATGAACCAGTCAAGCACTTCATGCACATGGAGCTTTTCAGGGATTCAGCTAATAACCTCTGATTTATGTTCTGCACAGTTCCTAGGTAAATCAATGAGCAACAATTTCTAAAAGAATGAATATTTAAATATACTGCATATTTTCCCTGTATCCTCCCCTTTCCTCGCCTGAGGAGCCCAAGATGGGAGGAAAGCCTGGAGGTGGCTAACATAAGCTAAAAATAAAATATGTTTTTTCTCTTAAAGAAGGCAGGGTCACTGACAGATGTCAGATCTAACACGTTGAGGGGCAGAAGCTTTAGTTCTCCAGGGGGCTCTAGCCTAGCTCCTGTACTACAGCTGACTGCTTGCATTGGCATTACCAGTTGCAAAGAGACATGGTGATGGATATAGTGATGCTTAGCCTTGCTTGGAACAAGTAGAATCCACAGTGGGGGTGCAATCTAGGTAGCATCCGTTTTTGTGCGCACAGGATCAGATCCTCAGCTGGTGTAAATTGCTACTTGATTCATTGGTTTTATGCCCATTTACAACTGCAACCTATTTATCCCATGGTGTGCAGTGAGCATGCTCTGGGAGGCAAATGGTTGTTGGCATGCCAGATTTTTTCAAAATTCCTTTATCATGCTATGTATCAGAAGAGGTCGATCTGAAAAATTCTGGGCAAGCAGCAGTCATGTCAAATCTGGGCTCTCTGTAGATACCCAATAACAAAATAGATCCCCAGATTGCGGCTGACCTGCAGCTGGTGTTTTCTTTGATTAATGTCACAGTCTATTTATGTTCCACGCTTAACACAATCCAGCCCATGTCAGCAGTAAATGAAACTGGGCAGCGTCCAGCAGCTGCTTGCCTGCTATGTGAAATGAGTTTCACTCCAGTTCTTAGCAAACAAGAGTCCTTTTTATCGTAAGGACTACTGTACTCTTGTTGTCAGCCTCAATGGTGAAGTGATTATGAAAGGCACAGAGAAGTGAGCACTATATTTTAAATCTGCGAACTGTGGAAGCACATTAATGTTATTTTCTTTTAGACACAGCAAATAGTATATTATTTTGATTAAAAGTCTACCAAATATACATTTTTTCCCCTAAAAAAATCATAAAAATCACATTCAACTTATATAGGAGGTCAATCTATAATAGGGCCCCCTGCAGTCCTGACTTCTGTACTTGCAATAATTTTGTGCATGCAATAAAAGTACCAAATCAGAAATGTATTCAGTGAAGCTTTTATTTGAGTATTTTAGTGCCTTTAACCTTTTGTTTCCCCTTCTTGGTTATTTCTTTTTCCTGTGGGACTTTGTAATAGCAATAATAATTCAAGTTTCTAATCTGTAGCTGCCAACTTTTTCCTAAAATTGAAGCTGAAAATATAGGTTGATGTATAACCAGAACAATTCAGTATATCTAAATAAAAGCTTGAGTTTTAATTGCAAAATGAAGTTCATTGCAGACTTAAAAGTTAGGTTGTAACTATGCTGTACTTCTCATTTGGTTGGTATAGTCCACCAGAGAGCTCTTTCATACACAGGTCCCAGGTAGCTTCTGCCATTTTAACTGCCATGTTCTCTAACTGCTCCAAGCAGATCTACCTGTTAAAAGTATCAGAGGCCCTTAACTTTTACCTGTATTAAAGTGCCAATCATCCCCACCACCACTGGAGCTGTGGGGGTGGAGAATGGTTTAGAAAAGAGCGGAAGCCTGGGCAGAATACATACTTAGACCAATGTGAGTGGTGTCAAAAAATAGTAGGCAGGGTCTAGAAACCACTAAATAGAAGAAACTTCACCCAACCCAGTCCAGAATCACCCCTGAAAGAATCAGATGTAAAAGTCTTCAGGTGCTACGATACCCCAGTTTAGGTATCTACTGTCTACACCCATCCTTGAGAAGCCATTGCTCAAGGCAACCAAGCTGTTACCCGCTCCCCTGCCACCCTGCTAAAGTGCAACTCTAGCCACCTTTTTTGTGTGCTACCCTGCAATAGATGCAGAGCGGTGTGTTCCAGGCCTTGGTGTGATTTACACTGGTATACAAAACCAATGTGAATTACACCAGAGAATACCTTAAGTCTGTCCATGCCCTGCATCACTCTTCCATGCCGGTGGCTAATTCGCGTGTGAAGTTTTGTGTGAATATTCCAACGAAGGAGTTAACTGGCAAGAATGAATGTGGAAAGAGCGAGTGGTATGTGAATATCTGAGAACATTTGCCCAAAGCTATTTTGAATTCATTAAACACAACTGCAATAGGTGGGCTCATCCAATCAGATAACAGAAAAAATACCTCGTGATATATTTGTCCGACTGAAAACTAATGAACACAGCTTGACTTTTGAATATCAAACTGACAACACACTGCTTGCAAACAATCTGCAGACCAAAGGTAATTCAAAGGAATTATTTGTGAAATATTTCTAAATAATTAATGAATCTGAGAAAACCACAGGCTATTCGTAGATAATTCTCTAACAGAAAAAAAAGCTGAATTAGCTCAATGGGTGATTCACTATCGATTATTTCCTGAGCTCGAGTGCAATCTTATTTAAAGCATTAATACCCAGTTAGACAACTCGTCATAATTCAGTCTATTCTAATCTGTTATGAAAGGAAAAATCTTTTAAGTATCCAGCATTGTACAGTCTGTAAGAATAATATATTGCTTTTCTTTGGCAGAACTGCCCGTCTGAAGACCTCAAAGATTTTCACAAACACTTTTTGCCTACCAGAATCCCTAGAATGGAGATAAATACAATTCTCCACATTTTAAAGATGGGAGACACGGAGTGTAAGACACAGATGGGAGACATAGGGGCACGTGTTTCCAATGTGGTCTTAATTTTGCCTGTGCAATTTGAGACACCTCCAGCCTGATGCTGAGATCCTGGCTGCACTGTAAGTCATGGCGACTCCTCACCTCTGAAAAACCAGGCCCTAGCTGACTTTAAAGACTAAACCAACCCAGAAGTGAGAACCCACTGTTGATAACGTGGGATAATGTTATGTGTCCATTAGACCAACGTGAAAAACTGAGTGTGAGAAACTGGTCCCAGACCTCCTGCCTTTCAGGCACAGATAGCAAACATAAAATTGCATCTGCAAGGGCTCAGCTCTGCAAAGCCCAAGTAAGAAACCAGAATCCCTCTTTCTCCCCAATATTTTGCCTGGGTGGTCTCCAGACTCCTCCCCAAGATGCTCAGCTCACAGGGCTCCTTTAGAGCTAGGGACAGACATTACACATAAACCAGTTTAAGTGATCAGAAACTACCTTACAGCTATAACAGAACACAAGTTCATTACATATAAATCATTTTCAAAATGGCTGAAACTGGTTTAAGATAAACCTGGTTGAATGTAGTATCAGACTTAACTGATTTGGGTCAAACCGGTTTATGCAATGTGTTTCCCAAACCCCTTCCTGGTTTAAGTTAAAGCAGGCTTCCCCAGCATCCTGGATACTTTGCAGCCCTGGGCTCTGCTTTCTGTTCAAGAGAACAGAGATGCCCCACACCTCTGCTCCCTAGCCAGAGAGCTCCGGCAGAGACTACAGGCACAGCAGGGTCTGCCTGGGTCCTCCTGCCCTCCCTCCTTGCTGCTTACTGCTCAAGCAGGGATCCACACACCCCTCCCCATATCATGGACTCCAGCCCCACAGACCCTAGGCACGTGATATGCTAGCTAATGCTGAGAGGTGCCTGTATGTGGGTGTCTTCTATTCCACTGGGACAGGTAGACAGAACAGTGTCCACTTAGAGCTTTTGGAGCTAATCAACTGGTCAGCTGGTAATGTCCCTTTGTTCCTTCCTTGGAAAAAAATGTTTAAGAGTTTGAACTAATGAGAGAGGCTTTTGTTTTATTGAAGGGCTGATAAATGCTTTGTTATCAGCTCCCTGCTGGCTCCCTTTCCTGTCAGGCTTGCAGACAGCATGAAGAAGCAGGGAGAGGGAGATTGAAAAGCTCAGTATAATCAACAGATGCATGCACTGCTGAGTGCTCACCCCCTCCTTTGCCTCAGAGTGCTATCTGGGAGTTGGGGTCTGGCAACGCTCCTGCCCCTTGAGCAGTGATCAGGAAAAAGCCTGGGATGGTGCAGGCAGGGTTGCAGTTTCTACCCCACCCTAATCAGAGCTTCCTACCAGGTCCTGGCTATCCCCACACCCCACTAGCTCAGCCCTGTGGAAGGGAAGGGAGGGCTGCTCTAGTGCTCCCTGGCTTCTAGCCTGAGCCATTGCATGCATGTGCCTGCATTTTGTTAGCCCAGAGAGAATGTCTTCATGGTTGCAAACTGGTTCAGCTTAGGTAGGTTAGATTAACCTGCAAAGATTGAATCAATTCAGGCTCAGGCTTTTTGAATGTCTGTCTCTAGCTTAAGGTGCTTCTGCATACCCTGAGCTCTGCTGCATTGTGACCCCTATTACTGCTCACTGATGCCATAGGGCAGCAAAAGGCAAGGAGCACCCTGCAGCTCCTGTGTGCTCTTGCAGCTGCAGAGTGCTGCTGGCTGAGCCAGGCAGCAAATGGGGGAGGGTGCTACAGGGCACTCCTTATGGACACCTCCCTTCCCTGGTGTCAGAAACCACCAGGCAGCCATGGAGGGAAGCTGGAGAGGGCCCTGCAAAAGTCTCATTTACACTAAGGTTGGACCAATCCAGCCACTGCCTTTCCCTCACACGGCCCTGGTGGCTGAAAAGCAAACCAGCTCTGCTCTGAGGTGAGGTGAGCCAGGGCCTACACCCTGCCGCGGATACAGTGGGCAGGCATAGTGCAAAGCACCCTCCTGAACCTGATCTCTGTCCCATACCCTAATCTCTGCCTCATTGTTGTTCATTGTTATTGCTCCTGTTCTCTATCTGTACTAAGGGACATGCCTTGTCTGTAATACAGGGCAGTTCTGCACAGCATAACATCTCCCCTAAAAGAAAAATAAAGGGATCTGAAAGGGCTCCCCATTTCCTCAGCTATAGTCAGTCGCACAGGACTTGTGGGTTGGTTGCAGTAGCATCTAGCATGCTCCCCAGAGAAATTCCTCCCTGCATTTCACACACCACAGTGGATGGGTGTTCACCATACCTCTGCTAGGGAGACCAGCCTGATTGAATCCAGTTTGCTCAGAACAGGACAGGAGATCTGGGCCAACAGATCTCTGTGGAGGTACAGGTCCAAACTGTACTTCTTTCCAGGATGGACCTGAATCAGCTGGGTAAATTTATATGGAGGAAATCCAGTTTGGATTTTTGCTTCCCTCTGCACTCACTGCTGAATTATGTCATATTTGGATCTCAGTTCCTTGACACAGAACTGAGTCTACCTTATGGATGGGGAAATTGAGGCACCTCCAAGTTTAGGAAATGTATTCAAATCCACCCAGTTGAGCAGGGTCAGGAGCCCAGATCTGGGCAAGTGTGACAGTGCAGGAACCCTTACACCCAGCTACCTCACACCTCTAGTTGATACGGTCCCTAGTTTCTGTGGCCTTGATTCAACTCCAGGGGAAACAAAGGGAATGTTTCTGTAGGGTCCTTTGGAAGCTGGCTCAGAACCCAAGTCTCTCACTCACTGTGGGCCAGATTTTGATCTCCAGTGTAGTTGTGTAAATCAGGAATAACTCCCCATCTCCACTCGTACAGCTAAAACAGAATACATCCCTACTGTTTAAAAATCCTCTCTCTCTCAAGCTTCTTCACATTGAAACCTGTGCATACTACCATGCAATTCCCACTGGAATAAAAGTCACAGACCAAGCAATTAAGTAATAAAATCAGCTATTTCAATTGGGCAAAGGGAAAGCATATTTCCAAGAGAAGGCTGAGTATAGCTGCCCTAATGTTCCAGCCAGGCAGGCCCCTAAGGGAAGCATGTGCCAAGATTCTGGGTTGGAGATGAATGGTTAAGGATCTCCCTAACTCTGCTCCCATGGCACCTCATCTACAGTGTGATAAAAGCCTTTCCAGAGTGTCGGTTTTCTCCGACAGATGAGGTACAGCTGATGAGCTGAAAGCCTTTTGTATGTTAGTTTACTCTAATGAGCGTCCAGGAGAACCTCTAATGAGTGAGATATTTTAGTGGAAGGGGAAACATATACCTAAATATATGATCACTTGTATTTTTTTGCTGCAATCCTTTTAAGACCCCTAATTTTGGACATCATAACTGTTCTAATTTCTTGTTACTCTGATTAAAGCCTCAAAAATCATGTGTGGTACTACTGCCTGGAGCTTTAGAGGGTTATTGCTGATCACAGTTTAGTTAAGGAAAAATCATTTAAGATGCAGAGTGCCTGCACCTCACATTGACTTCAACAGTTAAGCAAAGTCTCTCAGGATGTGGCCCTACAATAACAGTAAATATCCAACACTAGGTCACCAAAGTGTAAGTATAGAGAGAGTAGCATATAATGGTTTCAAGAATAAAAGAGGGCAAGACAAAGCTAAGGCAAACTATGACTGTAAATAGTGAGATGCCGTTAGAGCTCTGTTCTGCAATTATTTTGCATACCCAGACAGTGTTAATTATAAAATAGATTCAGTTACAGTAGATGGCTAACGATCCTCTCTGTGAATAACATATACTGGTTTATCACAGGACATAAACCATAAAATGGTTTATCAAGCAGGGGATATTTAGGAACCTGTCAGGCACTAAATTAACCAAAGCCAAGGGAAGAGTACATCTTCAGAAGGCGGAGGTGCAGAGGAAGTGGGTGCCACTTCTTCAAATGGATAATTTACATTCATGAGGAGCAATGCACCTCCTAAAACATCCACTTCATTCTTACGTTAAGGTAATTATATTCCTTTATGATGGTAAGTCAATCTTTGTCAGAAGGTACCTGGGTTCAGCATTTGCATCACCTGGCTAACTAGGGCAAAGTTCTGAGATCCATGTGTGAGGGTCTTCCTCTGGGCAAAGACATTCTCTAGCACTTTCAAACAGACTTGTGCTTTTCCCTCTTCATGTCCTGGGAGAAAGAGGCTCTGGGGTAAAGCTAGTCTATGTGGTCACTGTTATCTCAGTCAACACCTCTTTATCGAGTTCTTTATTAAATGACAAGAAGCTTTTTGTTCTACTCTCACTTTATGAGTTGGAGGAAGTCCTTCCTGCCTTTCCCAACCTGGAATTTAGGTCCTATTCTTGGTCCTAGAGGCAAGGGACAGACATTCAAAAACCCTGAGCCTGAATCGATTCAATTTTTGCAGGTTAGTTTAACCTGGCTAAACTGAAAAGGTTTGCAACTATACTGGCATTCACTCTGGAGTGAGAAAATGCAGGCACATGCCTGCAGTTGCTCAGGCTAGAAGCTGAGAGAGCATGGGGGAGGGGTGCTAGAGCAGCCCTCCCTTCCCTCCTCCAGTGCTGAGCTGGGAGGGGGCATAGCCAGTCAGGATGCTCTGATTAGGGAGAGGTTCCCCTCACCCTGCTGCTCCTGATCAGCAAGGGAGCCAACAGGGAGTTGAAAACACAGCATCTAGCACCCCATTGAGAACACAAAACCCTCTCTCATTAGTTCAAGCTCTTCTTAAATAGCTTTGTCCAAGGAAGAAATGGAGGGGCATTACCAGCTGACCTGATGATTAGCTCTAAAAAGCCCTAAGTGGACACTGTCCTGTCTGTTTTACACAGACACCTCTCAGAATAAGCTAGCATATCACATGCTGGCTATGGTCTGTGCTGTGGAAGAGAGAGGGGAGGAGAAATCCCTCCTTGAGCAGGGACTGATGATGGGGGGGAAGGAGGGGAAGCATGGGGAAGCCATGCAGACACTCCTGTGCCTGCAGTCTCCGCTGGAGTTTGAGCTAGGGAGCAGAGGGGTGTGGCTAGCCCTGCTCTCTGGAGCAGACAGCCTAGCCAGGACAGCAAAGCATCTGGGATGCTGGGGGACTCTGGTTTAAGGAAGGGATCTTGGAAAGACATTGCATAAACCAGTTTAACCCAAATCATTTAGGTCTGATACTACATTCAACTAGGTTTATCTCAAACCAGTTTCAGCCATTTGCAAACTGGTTTATGTGCATTGAACATCTGTTCTGTTACAGGTTTAAATCAGTTTTCGATCACTTAAAGCAGGTATATGCAATGTCTGTCCTTAGCCTCAGAACCCAAGGTATGAATGAGCTCCCTTGGTCTAGAATAAAATCCCAGTACTAGCACCAGCAGGAAATATATAACTAGAATCAGTTAAGACATGCAGAGAATATTTTGCAAAAAGTTTTCAATTTTTTGTCAACATTTCAAGGTTGTAAACAATTTCAACAGCTCTGTCAGCTGGCTAAAAATCAGTAAACCCCTGCAACAATATTGTAAACAAATTTTGCAAAAGAGTTGTCAAAATTGCGAAAAATCTTATCAGCTCTAAAAATATCCCTTTGAATGACAGATGGTGCAACTCCCAGCTTCAAATAATATAAGAATTCGAGTCAAACTATTCAGATATTCAGAGTATAATACCACTGAAAATAAGACAATGATATGGAAATAGATACTTTTACATTTTTTCAGCTATAATATTATATATGCATTATATATACATGCTTTTGAAGGAAGATTTTTACCTTCTGAATACCCTTACATAGAATATATAGCAGGGGAAAAAAGTGAGAATTTGATACATACTTTTTACTAGAGATATGAATAAAATTCCAACACCTAACTTGTTTCAAACATTACAGTGCATACCCCAGGCAAGCCCATCCCTCCACTATGAGAGGTCCCACAGCATGAAAACACACAAGTGCTCAAGGTCCATGTCATCACAATATATGTAATCAGATCTCTTTGACATTGCCTAAACTGAAGTCCCTACCTGATCTTGACTCCTTCAACGGATGTTTTCTGGCAAGGATTTATTTGATGGTTTATTCTTTGCTAAAAAACAGAAAAAATAAAGAATTTAAATTAATACAAATCTGTGACTTTAGCTGGTAGTTATAGGACTTCCATGTTAGTATGGAACCTGTAGTTGTCCCCTTTAGGCCCATATAGTAGTTGTGGGACAACAAGGAATAAACAGCAATCTGCACTGATTTTATGTGAACTTTATTTACGTTAAGAAGTCAGGCATGATCACTTTATATATGCCAGTTTTCCCCCATTAATTGTCAGAAGTGAGGGAATGGTATCAGTTCATTGTAGAGAATGCAACAAAAGAATGAACCTGAATATTTTCACACTTTACAGGGAACAGCCATAGGCCCAAGAGCTCAGCATCCTACAGTCGGTGCTCATGAGACCAGCTGTGGAGCAGTAAGCAGAGAGTAAAGTCAAACCGAGGTGCTAAAAGTCTGTGGATCGCAAAGGACTCGCTATATTTATTAGCCATTCATCTCTAGAGATGCAGTGTACCAAATGTCTTGTGTATGCACATGAACCTTCCTCTGATGTCAACAGAAACATAGGAGTTGCCATGCCAGGTAAAACTGTCAAAGTCCAATTTCCACTAAGTAGTGGCCCATAGGTAATGCCTTAGCCTTCGCCTCCCTGACCCCAGGCATTAGGTACTCCAAAACACTCACTGTGTTTAGGAGCTCACTGTGAGAAACAATAATGTATCTCTTTGTACCTTCTAAAAGTACTGAGTATTAATTTCAGAGATAACTCTAGTTCTTTTACTGGGCAGAGTTAAAAAAGGTTAACAGATCAGTCTTCATTATAACTGTAACCGTGGTTTTAAATGTTTTGGTCACGTCTTCTCCATTTCTTCTCTTCTCTAAATAATGCTGTTTTGCAATTTTTTTCTGATGTGTAGTCTTGGATTAAATGCATCAGAGCTGCCTTTTTCTACATATTTTCAACCCTGATTTATACTTTTTCCACTAGAGCAAATGTCGACATTGTCCTCCAGATGAGGCGGCATACAGTATCACTGATTTAATGTGTCATGTTTTTTGTAGCATTTTGTCTGCTCGTATTAAAACATATTCACTTGTCTGTTTACAGTTTGTCCTTCTCCCTCTTCACTGAACTCAAATGCAACCCATGGTCTCTGACTTCTAGGCAAATACAGATGAATCTCAGACGAGAAATGTTTGCAGTCTGAAACTTGAACCTAGTTCATAAAGGTTCAGTGAAAGACCCCTCTCCGTTCTGCTCGGGGAAGGCTGAGTGAGGCATCTTGTATATGCCTCTGAGGCATCTTGTATATGCAGATCTGAGCTGCACTGACAAGAGTCATTGCATCTGCCTGAACCATGCATTACAGGTCTCTGTTCTATGCTCTCCTCGCCATCACCAAATATCATCCTAATATTTAAAACAAGTAATGTAGAAAGAAATGCTTATGCATATTGTGTCTTACATATGGAGATGCTGCAGGAGATAAGGCTGGGAACCATCTTTGATTTCCTTTGGAATAGGGTGCTCATCCCCCAGCCCATGAGCCAAGTCTGGCACCTGCTGCCATGTTACCAGGCCCACGGGGCTCTCCACAGATCCATGGCCCTGGATGCTAGGTAAGGCACACAGGGTAGGGTAGGGTACATGGGGCCCTGGAGACCAGCCCTGGAATATGTTGCCAGGCATGAGTGATGTGCATGGTCCAATCTGGCCCACAGACCAACCCCACACCATTCACCTGGTCCATGGGGTCAAAACCTTGAACACCGCAGTTGTAGAGCAGTGATTCTCAGTCAGGGTGCTGCAGGGCCTGAGAGTGTCACAAGACCAGTCCCAAGGGTGCCGCAGTGCCCAGCCCTTATTCCAGAAGGGAAGTGATTGCTCCTTTTCCCACCCAGCACCGAGCGCCTCAGCATATTGCAGACAAGCAGTGCCTGCTGCTGCTCCGCCACCCCCAAGCACCTCCTGCCTCAGTCGTTCATGCTCCGCTCTGTGCATGCAGATGGATGGATGCATAGCTGCAAACAAGAAACACCAATTGCTATTTGGACTTGAATGCTGCCAAGTCAAGATTTCTGGGTCTAAACCCCTCAGTCTATTTCAGAAAAGCAGAAATACCCTTGCAAGGAAATGGTCTTTTTGAACCAGATGTATCCCTGGCAACTTGGTACATCTGGTTCTCAGGCTTTGCCACAAAGAAGCTTAATATTAATTAGCAGATTTTTTTTTAAAAAGGAGTTTCTGTGTTGCAAGAAGTGTCAGAATAAGGATATTTATTAGGAGATTTTCAGTGTTTATACCGGCCAAAATAAATTACTGCCTGTAAGAGAGGTGCTTTCATAACAAGCAGAAACACAAAGCAGTTAATTGGTTACAAGTAGATTCTTCAATATTACTTTGGTTTTAGGGGCTGGAAGATGAAAATATTTATTATTTTCTCATTGCAATAATCAACATGGAACTAGATAGTCTATGATGTCCTTGAGATCACTATGTCCAAATGAACAGCTGTCCCATACAAGCTCCATTTTCATTTGGTATGTCACACTGCAAGGTGTAAATAGGTAAGGGAAGCTGATACGCAGATGTAGCAAAGAGTAGGATTACCAACCAGCAGTCTTTACTTCAGCCCCTCAGTCCTGAGCTTTTCTATGATTCCTAATCCTCTAATAAGGACTGAGTTTAGCCTAGGAATGGCTGAATTTGGTGCCTTGTCATGTCAAAAATGTCTAGATATTGGGAAGTCTGCTGAGCTGAGCAAAGAACTCAGAAAATATTTTTTTCAAATACGGGCTTAAAAGTAAATTCACTTTTTGGTAGTGTTGGAGTAATGGCATAGCTGTGATGGTCCAGGTGTGGATGATATCTTTTACTAGACCAACTGCATGGTTGGGTTAAAATTAGACAAGCTTTTGAATGCGTGGCATTCTTCATTGAGCCACTTTTTGCACATTTGCTTTCCTTCAGCATTCTAGCAAAGCTGGCTGAAAAAACAGCTCGTGATAAGAGTATTTGTGGAGAGCAGGTTTTCAGCAAATCTACTTAATTATCTACCCTAGCAAAATGATTCCTAGGAGTTGTGCTTCTCCAATCAGGGTACTTGTCACAGCGGGGCCTGCAGGGAGGGCCATGATCCCCCTTAGGTCCCTCGCACCGTGTCCAAGCTGGCCCAAGGACACCCTCTAATTCTCGCCTGCCACGACTTTGATGATTAAGATACATAGGGAGGCTGCCTTTCCCCTCCCTGGGCACGGCGTAGCGGGACCTCTGTCCCTGTGATCTCCCAGACTGTCCGATAGGTGCTCCCTAAGCACCTTAGGGGCTATGCGCGAAAAACGTTGTCCTGTCCAAATACAATGCCTGCCCGCTCCCCTGAGCCTTCTCTGTAAGCTCGCCGTCCCTTCCTGGGACTCTCAATGAGACTGCCCCTCCCTCGGGGGTCTCGATACCCACTCTGGGATTTCTAATTATATCAGTGCCCCTTCTGGGCTTTTTCTAAAATACCGTCCCCTTCCTAGGATCCTTGTCCACTCTGGGACATCCTGTTGAGCCCCAGTCTCCTAGGCCCTCTGCACGGCTATCCTCTCTTAGCAGCACAGAATGCCCTGCTCATCTCCTCTTTCTCTCGGAGACTACCACAGCCGCTTGCCCTTTGCTGGAGGCGCTGTGCTGCTAACCCTTTCTTTGGGCCCACCGCAGCACCCTGCCTCTGGCTGACGTCTACCTCTGTACTTAGCCTACAACTGGGCTTCCCACATGCGTTGCCCCCTGTCTAGGGCTTCCCAGTGCTGCCCCTCCTAGGCTCCTCAAATGCCCTTCTCTGGGCCTGAGGTCTCCACACCCTGTGTTGCGCCCTCACTGGCGCTGAATCGCACCCTCCCAGGCGCCAGGGCCCCTATGAGGTTATCGCGCCCTCTCTGGCACCCATGAGACTACTGCAACAACCAAAACACAAGCCTCTGGCTATAACTTAAACATCAGGCACCTGGCCATAACTACATAAGCCTCCTGGCTCCTACTTAACATCCTTGCTCCAGCCTCTGGAGCTCTTGTGAGCTGCACTCACATTGTTTCCCCGGAGCTCCTACCCCTCCGGCTGCTGGCAGGGAACTACCAGCCTGACTCTGGCTCTGGACTTTATAGGAGCCAAGCCCTGCCCCTTTGGTCAGCTGACTCTCATCAGTTGCCTCAGCAACCCTCAGCTGTGCTGCTATCCCACTGGTGGGACTTTCTCCAGCAGCCTTCCCACTCAAGGAGCGGTGCAGCGAGGTGTGCCACGACAGTACTGAAACACTACCAGGTGACTTTTATGGCAAGTGAAAACCAGCTAACACAGCTGAAATTTCAAAATTTGAACACACACACAAAATTGCTCATGAGCAATTTAAAGAATAAGAATAATTCACAGATTTTATTAGAGAGTATCTTAGGATGCATCCCCATGAGTGGGAATGTGCATTTCCCTGGGGATAAATAGCAGCGGCTCATAGTTATGCTGCTGCTAGTTGTTGTCCCTGGGAACACCCCTGCAAGCACACTCTGGCCTGCGGCAAGTTGCCTCGGGTAGGGCAGGGGGCTGGGACCAGCACCTGGGCTGGCCCCAGCAGCCTCACCTGGGGTCCTGGAGGACTCTTGGGGCTGTAGCAGCAGTGATCCAAGCACATGGAGCCTGGGAGGCAGCTGGAGCATGGCTCTAGCCAGCCAGGCTCTGGTTTTAGGTGGCACACACTGCAGTCATGTGCACCATGCTGCTTTTCTTGACACCAGGATCTCCCAATGTAAAAAAACTCCACCATGCTGCTAATTAGTAGCATGGCAAATGTGTACATGTGGCGTGTGAGGTTTACGGCACTACAGACACGTTTTCGGCTCTGCAAACCACATGTGCATGCTCATGGGGACGTGTCCTTAGCATAGCAAACATATCTGGGGAGGTAATGAACTGTACATGGATAGTTAGTTCACAAGAAGGAGAGGGTATGTTACTCAAATACATTTTTGCTATGAATATTTTCATCAACTCTGGAGAAGATTCTCGAGTTGTTATAAGTGAACTGAAGCATTATGATGCCACCAGATATTATTTAGCATCTCTACAAATGTGTGAAAACACATGGTGCCTCCCTTAGGAGCATGCAATCAGAGTACATCCTGTAAACACGGGGAAGAGGAATGGAAGTAGTAAAGAGGGAGAATAAGCAGTAAACTATAGTACACAGCTTGTAGTTCAGTGTGTTCTATTTCTTACAACTGTTTAATAGGGAAGACTGGGGTTGGCAGCCTATTTCATCACGTGGGCAAACAATATTTTCACAAAAAAGAAGTATAAGGTTTTAGCTGCCCAAGCAACATGATCCCCAAATTCTTTACAATATTTAATATCTGGTCATGAATACTAACTGATTCATCACTTGTAAACTTCTTGTGACAAATAGCTAGATCTGAACTAAACAGAAGTCAATACTGCCATAAAAGAGATGACTTGTGTGTGCAAACTAGTGATTAAATTCCTGCTTTATTTTATATATATTATTTATAAACTGACTATTGATGACTCAGCCCTTCTCTGAATCCTTGCCAATATTAGCCTTTTTTCTTTAACTGTTCTACTCTTGTGACCCTGGGAACTGCTGCACTGGTGTTGGTGAACTAGGTCTTGGGACCATTATAGATCACTTGTATCTTGATCAGATAGGTCTGAGCCATGTTAGATGACACAGAGTTTAAAGCCCCAGCAGCTTGTGCTCCTATTTTGCTCATGCTGGTGCTGATGCTCTGGTGTTAGGGACAATAGAAATGTTCAGAAATAGTATCTAAATTAGGAACTGCCAAAGATGTTATTCAAGGGTTGATATACCCAGAAGAGGTAACCACGGGCAAGCATATGATTTCTGAAAGGTTAAAATGAGTCTTAACCATGTAACCTGGCTTTCAAGCCTGTGTATACTAACCAAAGTTTGGTATGGGATGTAGGATAAATTTAAGACTAACAAATAAAACTGTAAAGAAGGGGAGTTGTATTGAACAAAAGGATTCAGGACTTCACTGATATTTGGAAACACATGCAGGACCTCCTGAGGCAGCTAAGAACCACACTATAGAGGGCATTTACCTTGCTTATTACCAGGGATCCCCAATTTTTGGTTAAAAAAAAAAGTAATCCCAAATACACATTTTCCATGATTTAAATGAAACTCATATATATACATACAGACATACATATACATACATACGTGTACATATACACACATACATGTGTGTGTATATATGCAAGCTTTGCATTAGCATTAAACTTACAAGCTTTGCAATAGCTAATCTTAACTAGACAATTGCCTGGATTTCGTGTGTGTGTGTGTGTGCGCGCATGCGCGTGTGTGTGTACGTGCGCCTGTATGTATATACATGTATACATACAGACATTTCTGTATGTATATGTGTGCGTGTGTACATATATAAATGGTGTTTCATTTAAATCATGGAAAAATGTGGATTTGGGATTACTTTTTTTTAACTGAAAATTGGTGCTGGTTTTTTTTTTTAAAATCAGAGAAAACCAGGATCCCTGCTTATTACAAATCCTGTAACTAAACTGTGGGGCCTGCTAAGTTGCCTGCTTTGTACTGATGTGATACATCATTATTGTTCAGTTTAACTATGGTGGCCAGAACCAGAGGGGTTACTATCATGAGCAATAAATATATGCTCCTGGAGACATCCAGGCAGTTGTCTAGCAGTTAAGATTAGCTAATGCAAAGCTTGCAGGTTTGCAACCTGCAAGTGGAATTTGTCTGTCACAATTTGTCCAAAGTGTTGAGTCTAACTGTTTGCACTGATCACGGGACTGACTAGGCCCCCAAAACAAGCAAACTACAAGATTAGCTGATCTAACAGGTTTTTTAAAGATCAGCCATAACAAGATCTGACCACCTAATATAATTAGCACATTCCAAGGAATCCAAGGAACAAGAAACCAAGGGGTTGAGTTGGGCAGAGTACTACTAATTTCAAACCTCAAAGTAATGTGGTGTAATTTGCTTATTGGGTGAACCCAAGTTCAGGCAGTAACCTTCCATGATAATTTCTAACACCTTTTAATCCCATAGGGTAACAGCCATAGGGCAAGATTGTGAGTGGCTCTAAAGCCAACAGATTAGCATAAAATAAGGCATAAAGAAACACGTGTATCAAGTGACCAGTTAGAAGACAGGACAGAAGGACTGTCGCTGTACCAAGCCTGGACCCCAGACTTCCAGTGTGAGCGAGGACTGGATCCTGACCAAGGGACCTTCCTGGTGACCCCTCGTACAGCGTTGATCAGGGATACCTGACTTCACTCGAACAACTTGGCACGCACCTGGCATAGAGGGACTGCTGATAAATTGCCAACCCCTTGCGGGAACTCTGTCATTCTGTCTATCTATTGTTATTATTCACTAATGGGTCTTTATTACTGTACTATCTGTTTGTCACATTAACCTTTCTGTTAACTGTTGTACGCTAAGCTATAAGTAAATTTGCCTTTACTTCACTCCTGACTTGTCTCCTTGATCCCGAACCCAGCAGCCTAACAGCTGATACACTCACAGTGCCTAGCTGGCCTGTGACATTTAACCAATTTTTATATTTCAGTTTTGTAGATCCTGTCACATGCCAAAAAATGTTTCTTATTTAAAATAATCTGAATGAAAGGTGTTGGTCTGAGTTGGAGTACTCACAGCTGTATAGAAAAAAGTTGGTATGGAGCAAAACCATCAAAATGGTGCTGAACTGGTTATACATATATTAGCCATTCAAGAGTATAATCTGCTCTTAAATATTAAGATCATTATCTCACAACATGATAGATACACACTGCAGAAAATATCCTGAAATGCTGATGCTGACATGTCCAAAGCTTGATAATGTGGAAGAGTTTTTACCCATCAGATCCTGCAAGCTATTTGCAGCACAATGGAAAGCCACAGATCAGTAATTGAGAAGGACACATCCTCTTTCTTATATTGAGTCTGTCTGTGAGTCATGATGATGGCAAGTTAATTAATTATCTCCAGCATCACTTTACTTGAAGATCTTTTTTTCTAGCAGTGCATCAAAGAAACCTGATAGAAGCCTTGATTAGGAGAATAATGAAGGAAATCTCCAATAGATTATATCATTTCTAGTCTATTTGCAGCCATTCTTAACTTGGGCTGCTTTCATGGTACTGGGATTCATGTCAGGGAAATTTTATAAGCGTGTAAAATCCACCTCAGATGTACTACTTAGGGATAAATTCAAGTAACTGTTCGGTTTATCACATTGCTGTCAATGGAGTGGAGGGGAAAAAAAAAAGAAATCAGCTGACTCAATATTGGGAAGAAATGTAGAGTGCGTGTGCGCATGTGCGTGTGTGCGCATGTGCATTTCCTACCTCTTGTTCATTCCATAGGAAAACCTGTATTTGGAGCTCAAATCAGAGAGTATAGACAGATCTTTGTACAATATAGGTAAAGCATGCTTCTATCGCAGTATAAATATAGCAAAACTTGCAATTCTAATATGGTTTTATCCAGTGTTAAAGTTACAGAAACTGAGCTCACTCGCACCCCTACAGAATATGACAGATTTACCAGTTACACCATAATAGCTGATGCTTGTTCCCTAGCTGCAGTGGTCCTTCTCCTCTCCTTTTAAAGCAGTTGAAAATTAAGTCTGTACACAGCCAGAGATAGCCTGGGATCCCTCACCAGGCTTGCAGTCCTGGGAAATAAAACACAAGCAAGAGAGTGGGAACGCTGGTGAAAAGGAAAACTAGGGATTCATATGCCTGGAGGTTTCTTACTACCATTAACCTTTAAGCAGAGTCTCCTATGGTATGGTTTGCCTGGTTCCTTGCCTTTTTCCTTCAGTAGTGCAGTTCATTGATCCCCTTTTCCTCTGAACCAAATTATTAGAGCCCCACACTGGGAGTGCTGAGATTACCTGGCAAACCAATGCCAGCCACTTGACTGGTGAAATAATAAGATGAAAGTAGCAATGAGCAGGACAGGGCATGGAAGAAAACTTGCATTTATTATATATTCCCCCCAGCCAAAGGGCACAGAAAAAAAGAGGCTGCATACTTAACAAAAAAACCAATCTACCTTTCCTTCTCCCGCACGGTGACTGTGAGAAGGCATATCAATAATGAAAGTAGCAAGGCAAGTTCTGCCTATTCTTACATCCTAATGGGATGCTATGGAGTTAAGTCAGTACAGTGTTTAGCCCAACAGAAGATATAGTGTGTCCAAGGGAATGCTCTGTTGTTTTGGCAGAACATGATTGGTACGCGCATGAAGGAGAGAAATATGGCCCTTTTTTTTTTTTTTTTTAACATATAACCTTTTTTCTAAGAGTCTGTCCCATTGCCTTTAGAAATGAAAATGAGCCTCCAGCACCTCTTTGCTAAGACCCTAAAGGGCATCAATAGTAGCCTGTGCTGTGGAATCATGCCATGTAGAGAAATGTCCAGTGGGAATAATAGTCACTACCAATTTCTTTCTTACAGGACACTGAACAGCTGCCATAAGGGTTTCTATTGAAGTGGAGTCAAAATAACAACTCAGAGATGAAAATCTCCCTATCTCAACACCATCCACCTTTTAGGTGCCCCCAGTACAAATTCTCTTTGTATTTAAAGTCCTCTTGGGAGATCCACGTTATTTTCCTGTTGCCCAAGCCATGCAGAGTGCCAATCTAATAGCAATGGGAAATAAACTGTCAGCTTCTGAGATACCAGTGTATTGGGCTTATCTCTATCTCTCACAGATAAAGCCCCAAGCCATTCCCAGGAAATCCCAGTGGCACATTTAAGCAATCTGTTTACTGTAAGATGAGACTCAAGATTTTTTCTTCAGCATTGAGCACCTACCAAACTATAGTTGGTAATAGTTAGATGGACTCAAGATGCCCAGCTACCTCACTCTAAGTTCATGGACAGACAGAAGCAGGAAAAGGAGTGACAATCTGATGGACAGACACACTGTGTAATGAAATGAAGTAGTAGCTTCAAATACAGAGAAAGAAAAAGAAAAGCCAAAAAAGAAAAAGACTACTACTACCACCACTTCACAGGAAGCAAATAGCTGACTCTCCTAAATGCATGTCCATCACCTTGTTTTTCACCTGGTAAATGGCAAGTGATAGGGAAATGCTGCTCTTCACACGACAGAGTGCCTGCCATCGGTCTCTGGAAGCAGTAAACTGGATTCATGCAAAGTATGGAGAAATGAGAGAGAGAGGAGGGGGAGGAAACAAAGTATTTTATGGGGTTAAATGTCCTGGTCTGAAGTAAAGTAATTTCCTTCAGTCTCCTGCCATTTCCTTGTGGAGGCTTATCATCTCCAGCTGGGACGATATAAAGCCCCATTTAATCGAGATCCATTTAACACTGAATCACGCTAACAAGATTACTTAGCCAGGGCTAATTCTGCACTTGCTGAAGTGCAGTATCCAGGGTGAGTAATCTCTATGTGCTGGTGGCAGGTTCAGAGACAGGTTAGCCAGGGGCTTACCATCACAGACAAAACATGGAAAGTACATGGAGGACCCTGACAATGAAAATCCAGCCAATTTAGTCTATTTGGCTATTTCCTTTCCCTCACTCAATGTTATTTGAGATCAGCGCAGAGAAGGTTTCCTCATTACCCCACAGGATCCTAAAAAAAAGGAATTATTTTCTTTGTCCTTCCTAGCAGATGAGCAGCCAAGACAGTAAAATCCCCTTCAGTCATTATCTGCTAAGTGCATTGCATCCTTTTGAGTTAAATGGCATGCTATTTTTTGCATGGGACTGAATTCAAAATGTTTTGCTTTCCACCTGGAGATAATTCAAGAACTGGGGGCTAGTTGAATGTGTTTATACACACACACACACACACACACACACACCATAGAATACAATTGGTATGGGCATACATAATATTCACCCTGGTGTAAATGAAGTTTACACCTGACATGGACAGATGTACAGCAGGTGCACCTTTGAACTGGTTCACAGAGCCCCAAGTCAGTGTTAGGCATGGAAGACATGTTCCAGGACACAGGTCTGGCCGGTCCTCCAGACATCCCACACCGCAGTGCTCTTCACTCCTCGCTGCTACAACCGGCTGGTTGGGTACACAGCCACAACCCTGCTGCCCCTTTTTGCCCTTTTGTTGGCCCTTTTTTTTTAAAAAAAGCAATGAGCTCCCTTGTACTACTTGGTCAATAAAAGTGATCTTTTTAACAACCAGCTGTGTCCTCACTCCCTGCTCAACAATGGCCCCTCATTATATCTCCCCAGGTTCTGGGAACCCCCTCCCAGGCTGCCCCAAAACAGGCAAGCACTGCAGACATCAGGCAAGTTCAGGCTACTCAAGTTTATCGATAGTGAATTCATGTTTGAGAGAAGGGAAAGCAGAAGAGCGAAGATGGCTCTCAGCTACAGGTTACCCACACACCCAGTACCAAAGCACAGGTGTCAACACTCCCCACCAACTCGCTTATTGTTAGGCATGCTGAGATAGGGGCTCAGTCCCACTGCACCTGGCACTGGAGCCACAGCTCTTCAGCGCATAAAACGTGGCTGGTCTATCTGGAATACTGGGGCAGTATATGTATGGACACCTTTGATCCATGGCAGCTGTGAACTGGTTCCCAGGGCAGTCAATGACACATGGGAATGGTTCAATTGTTACATATTTCTGCACACTATATTACTACCTAATAATAAGAGTTTCCCAGTGGAGGCTCTCAAAGTCCTTTGTACAGGCACATTGTGTAAAAAATGTCTCCAAATTGCCTAAAAATCCATGAGCAGAATTAAGGTTGTTGTAGTCTACCAAAATATTTTATTCCTACAAAATAAGATTAATAAGTTTGCTAATTATATGGACAGACTTATGATGTCCTTAACCTTCCAGTTTCCTTTTCAGTGTGTAGGATTTTGGAAGCAATGCAGTAATTAACGACACTGCTGTCACTTAGCAACCTAAACATTTGATTTGATTTTTAAATAAATTAAGCGTCTTTATTTTTGGAATGTCTTAGGTTACTTTATTCATTTAATTTTATATTTTGTGAGGGTTTTTTTCTGCTTGGGTAGACACATGAAGATACAATCTTTTTAAACTGTAAACAATGGAGATAGGCACTAGGCAGGTCACCAGATTGTTAAGAAGAATGGGTGGTAGTGATGAATATGGATTGTAGTTTTCTCTATTTAAAAATCACAAATTCTCCAATTTAAAAAAGCTACAAATTCTCTCATTAAAACCCCCAAAATTCATCATTTTCCATGATTAAAATGGAATGCCACTACGTGTAGGTATATACACACACACACACATACATATATATACACATACATATACCTATATATATGTGTGTGTGTGTAAGTTGACCACAATGTTTTATTGATATGCTTACAATTTTAAAGCAATTTGGAAGCCTACCAATGCCTCAATCACTATAATAAAATTAATTCTAAATACCTATACATTTTTCTGTTTGATTTTGGGCTTTTTATCATGGAAACTCAGAGCTACCCCTGCCTCCTGCACTCACCAGGACAAGGGTCAAACTGGCTGTTTCCCCGTGCTGCTTTGTGGTACTGAGCGGCCCTGATATGCTGTTGCCCTGCCCCTGCCCCTGCTATTGCCTCCAGCCCTGCTGGTGCCCCTCACTCCTGACCTACAGCCCTCTGGCCCTGCTGGGCCCCTCACTCCAAACCTGCAGCCCCTGGCCCTGCCAATGCCCCTCGCTTGGACCCACAGTCATGTGGCCCAGCGCCCCACTGTGGGTGCAGAAATCTCAGGGGCGCATGTGCCACCACCCCATTGCATCACCTGTACCCCCCACCCTCCCAATGTGTAGCCTGCACCCCTTCCCACCCCACACATAGCCTGTGCCCCTCCCTCCCTCGTCCCCATAAACTTACCTAGAGAGAGCTGTGGGAGCTGCTCTCCACTACTGCCTAGCTGCCACATGTGTGTGTGTATGCACACATTCACACGGTCCCCCTGCCTCTGACCACCTTCCTCCTGCTCCCCACAGCCCCAAGCAGAGCCTTGTAGGCTGCAACTCATCCAGCCTGCAAAAGCAAACCCAGGTTTCCTGTGTTTTTCTCCTTTAAAGGGGAAAATCCATGATTTTCTCTTTTAAAAAAGAGAAAATCCATGTTCCTCTTCATTAAAGGAGAGAATCCATATTTTCTGCAGCAAACAGAAAATGCGGATCCCTGGTAATGAGCTTAGTAACAGCCAATGTTCCCTCTAAGGAGTAGAGGTCTGTGAGCACGCTGTTTCGGTCCGCAAGTGTGCTGCTTTGGTCCATGAGCGTGTCGCTTCAGTCCTGCCTCCCCTTTTTGGCACGGTGCAGTGTGGTCCACCAGTAAGCGTCCCAAAGTAAGTGTCCAGGTGGGAGTGGGCAGGGTTCGGCCACCACCCTTCCCCATGCTAACTGCTGCCCAGAGTGGCGCAGTGAAGCACTGTGGGGCAGCCATGGGCCAGACACAATCAATCGATAGAACTGAAAGGGAGGCACCAGGGCTGCCGTGGGACACTTACCGAAGGTAAGCTACTCCCTTCTTATTCAGGGCAGGCAGCGGCTCCTCCCTGAGGTGAGGCTAGGTGAGGCGGGGACAGGGATGGCGATGGGGACTGGTGTGGGCTGCACCGGCTCCGGAGAACTGCTCCACTTCCCAGCCCTGATGCCATGTGCCTTCTTGCTCTCCCGCATCACATCGGGGGAGCAAGGAAGCACATGGTATCAGGGCTGGGGAGTGGAGCAGTTCCCCAACCCCAGCCCCTGTCCCCACCTCACCTTGCCTTGGGGAGGAGCCGCTGCCTGTCCTCCATGACGAGCTTACCTTCGGTAAGTGTCCCACGCCGGCCCCGGTGCCTCCACTAGGCTCCGCACCCAGCTCCTTTCTGGGCAGGTGCATGGCATTAAAAAGTTTGCGCGTGGCAAGATGTTTACTTGTGCGTGGCCACGCATGCGTGCAGCTTACAGGGAACACTGGTAGCAGCTACTACAAAAGCCTCCCTCATTCCAGGACTGCACAATGTCTCCTAACACTCGCATCAGCAGATTTTGAATCAGGCCCTCAACATGCTTAGCCAAGTTAGACAGGTACAGTGCAGGCCATTTTCATTTGAATATCAAGAACAAAACCTCGAAGCAAACCGAATGTCAGAGCTGCAGCAGAATTCATAGAAGATTCAACTTTTTGTTCTACGGACAATACCTGCTAGGCCATTAGTCCTGCTCTATGCATTGGCTGGCCTAAACAGAACAATCTGAAGCAAATTATACCAAAGAAACAGGCCTAGTGGCTAAGCTGCATGTCTGCCAACTCAGGGCTTTAATCCTGGCTCTACCACAAACTTACTTTGTGACCCAAAGGCCATGTCTACACATGTGCTTTACTCTGGAGCAGACCAATTATCTGTGAAGTAAAGCATCACCATCTACATGTGCAATGATACAGGACTGCAGTAAACTAATTTATGCTGGCTAAGATAGCATGGTTGGGACAGTACTATCTTATGCCAGAGTAATTTACTGTGATTAAATGCACATGTAGATGCTGACTACAGGTGTAAATTGTATCCTGTCAGTCCAACCAGATGGGGGCCAGACTCCTGCTTGCCACCTAGCTCTGTGCTTTCAGCACCCTCGTGCTCCAGCCAGTTCCTCTGCCACTTGATGCCACCACCCAGAACCCAGGGTTGACCTCTCCGTGTCCCCTGCTAGCCCGAGCCTGCTTTGCTCCAGCTCAAACTGCTGCTGTCCAAGGCACACACGTAGACATTGGACCTGGGAGTAGTTTACTCCAGCTGAAACTGCTCTGATGTGTATTGTTTCACATTAATTGCATGTGAAGATGCACCCATGGAGAGTTAACCTAGGGTAGCTTTTTTTCAAAACTGCTAAAGGTCATATGTGATAGGACTTAAGAACAAAATCCCAGCCTGTTCTTTCATTTTGTAAAAGTAGCCCTGGCTATTTTAGAAGGCAATGATAATGTATTCTTTGTTGCTATTAATCGCCTCCATCAATTCCTTGTCAAAGAAGCGTGTCTAGTTTTGAAATGATGCCAATTTATTTGACTTTTATTTATTTTTTTACAATCTTTAGCTTTGAAAAATGCCTCATGCACAAGCCAGTGTCAAACTCTACCTGCGTTTTGTGACATAATGCGATCCTGTTGGACACATAGAGGGAGGCAGTGGATCTTATATACATACCATGCTTTACACTTCAAGAAGGGGGCTTTCCAAGTCCTTAAATGTCAAAATATCCTTAACTTAGCCAATGTGTTCATCAAACTTTCTAATTTCCCAGGAGACTTAATCTGAAATGTTTGAAAACAACAGGATTTTTGTCCAAGTTATAAGAGAGAGACAAATCAACCTTAAAATGAGACTAGTTTACCTGGGAGAATCCAGAGCCTCCATTTCAGGCAGGCACAGAAATCGTTCAGGAAGATTCTTGCTATAAGTCGTACCATTTATATCAAATAAACACACCTTGTGCTACTTGTAAGATGAAAGCAGCCAAGAGAAAAGGACATACTCAGACATTCATACTGCAAAGTCAGTGAGGCCTAGTGGCTTGGGGATTGCACTGGGAGTCAAGAACCCCTGGCTTTATTTCTGGCTCAGACAATAATCTTCTATACTATCTTGGGTATGCCACTTCCTCTCTAAGCCAAATGGAGACATATTTGTAAACTACTTTGAGATCTTTGCTTTGGACTCATTATTTAAAAACTAAGCAAATAAACTCCAGACCTTCAGTGGTAATTAGTAGGTGCCTAACTGCCAGTGAAATCAATGGGAGATAAGTATCTAATGGCCCATGTAGAAAGTGCCTCCACCTGAAGATGGGGCCATATGTTTATCGTACTGTTAAGTTGTTGCCTTGCTTTGATATTGCGTTATTTTCTTTAATTGGGAGGGCAGGGGACAAAAAAGAAAGTGCTAGGTGTGTTCATGTGGACTTGTTACCCTGCCATGTTCTGACAGATTCTTTGATTTCTGCAGGTAAGTATTACAGTATCTTTGGGGATCTGGACTTGAGTGCCCAGCCATACACACAGTGGAGTCTATGGGAAATCTCTCACTGGAATCTACTGGAGCAGAAAAATATCCTACCACAGAACCAGGTAATAATTTTGCTTTAATTACAACATATACTCTTTATATACAGCCGTCATTTTCAGGATATATAGCTATGTGCAAAGTGCATGGAAACAACAACAATCAATTTCTTGAGATAGAGGGAAATGAAATCAAAACCTAAGACCAAGGTGATATACTTAAATGATTCAAAAAGAAACAGTTTGACAAATTTTCATTAAACTAAGCAGAAACATTCTCCTCTGCTTTCAGAGTAAACATTTCAATTTTCAGGCCAATCCAATTCTACAGGTCAAAGTTATAAGGAAAACAAAACAGATCGTTATAATGGAAGCTGGCTGCACCGTACATATGCAGAGGCTACCACCCCTCTATAATAAGCTAGTGTTCTAGGTCTTTTACTGACTTGAGCAATACTGAAACCATATTTAGTAACTGACAGATTAAAATGAGAATTGTGGAAGCATGAAGTCTTGTTATCTGCAAGATTTTCCACAGCTGAGGCTCAGACATGCACTGATTGGCAATTCAGATCATGAAGTTTGTCCCTGTGGAGCCTCCATATGTTTCTTCCCTTGGAGGAGCTATGAATGTCAATGCACCCCTTGGGGTGCAATGTGTGAAAATCCTCCAGAGGATGAAATGAGAACTGACATTAATCGGCCACAGGTGCCCTTCGTAACTTTTAAACATTGTCCAATTCTGCTAAGAGTCAGGAAATATAAAGCCGTATTTAGTGTTGCTCATACGCGTAGCGATATATACATACCTCCCTAAAGATTTGCTATATGGAAATGTAACAGCTAATGAGAAAAAATTCCATATAACATCATACAAAACAGGAAAATGAATATATAGATTTTTCAAATGAGCTGCCACTTAAGGATCTTTGAAGAATATTTGGTACTACACTGAGAAACTAGTCTAACACATTCCTACTGAACCAGTATTTTTTTCTGTATTTCCTTTCCTCATGTGGTTCATCATTATCATGTCCCATAATACTGGTGCATGAACTAACCACTTGCATAAAACTTTGTATCGGAGAACTGAGGGCTCTGCAAATGTTAGCAAAGCCTCCCAACACCCCAGCAAAGCAGGTTACTGTGGCTTAGAGTAAATGTCCCTGGTCATACACACTGTCCAAGAAGTGAGTTATCCCATGAGACTCTTGCTAAGGTCAGCAGGAATTTCTGGGTGGGAGAACAGAACATGAACTTGTTGCAGGCTAACCCTCAAATCAAAGGTGATCTCTACTATGGCTCATTGATGGGTCTTGAGGTGACTTAAGAATCCAATCCTTGAACTCTTGAGATATGCCTTCAATGTATTCTTGTAGCATTTCCTCAAGATCTCAGGCTGCAACCAAGCCAGGAGTAGAGCACTTGTTTTGGGAGTTGAGAGTCAGACATCTACACACAATATTCAGTCCAGGGAAGTTGGTGCTTGAGGATCACCAGCTCAATGGTCAGAAGCAGGCCTATTGCAAAGGGAGCAGCAAACTGTTATCTGTGTACTGTAAATAGTTGGATATAAGTGTCTGTACATAATGAAAGGTTGTTTCTACATTGCAAGGCTCAAGATACTACTACAGTTACTATCATTAATTACACTTTACAGATGGATAAACAAGAGGTATAGGGAGATCAAATACTTTGTTCTCAATCATACAGTTAACTAGTGGAAAAGACAGGCACAGATCATAGAGGTCCCATTCTCTGCTACCCATACTGCTGCCTTCTTTCTTGCATGCAGGAATATACCATGTTTCATCTGATATCATGCTATTATTTCTCATTAAAAGATTATTTTTCTGACAGGCTATAAGTGCCTGTGCTTTGTCCAAAGAGTTATTCTTTTGATAAAAAAAAAAAAAGATATTTGGGATGGAGTTGAAGCCTCTGAGAGTGCATCAGGGGGATTTCCAGGATGTCAAAGGTATGTGTTTGGTCCGTGGTATACTTGACTTTTAAGATTTTTCCTTTTTTGGCACTCAAAGTTCCAGTTTAAATAAACATCCAAATATTCTCATACTCATTATACCAAAGTGTCCCAAACTCCTGTATCTTCAAAACTGGCTGGAAAACTCATGAAAAACTCCCAAGAGGTATCTTCTAATTATAAGAAACCCAGGAAGTTTCCTATAATTCCTTTGTGAGATGGTGAAATGGTGGTGGCAGCAAACACAATGTAGAATCTGACCCTGAAAAGATGTAAAACACAAATTGTATCATTGAATCCACCGAGATTAATCACATGCATAATGTTGAGCACGCATATAAATCTTTGCAGGATTGTAGCTTGCTTGCCATTTATTATGGAGAGATAGAAGATGCTGTTTTTAATAAGGAAATCAAATATCTGGATGCAGCCTAAAATTAAAACAGAAGTCTTCAGCTTGTGTTCAGCGCAGTGGTCTGGCAACTGAGTGCAGAATCTCATCCTCATGTAGCTACTCTTTTCCCCAGTGCCACTCCAATGGTTTTAAGGGATCTTTCAATGCTAAAGGGGCTTGCAAATGTTCCAACTTTATTTTGTGGCCAGTTTCAATTCATCATACCTAACAGGACCCTCCTGAGATGCAATGTCTGGGAAGCTCAGCCCTTAATGGCACCATCCCCCATAACCTACCTTACTTTCCATACCAACACCTACCAATATTAATGATTAACACCCCTGACTTCCCTGTTATAAATGCTTACAGCCAACTTAACAGCTAAACTTAATACCGGTGTTCAATTACTGTTTGAGGGGCCCAGCATTATTGCTTGGACTGGTGGGACTCCCTCTAAACACCAGCACACTGCTGTTAGGAGGCAGCAAGTCCATATGACTGGTTTCTTTTCCATACTTGGGGCTCTGTTTTTTCCACCAGCATGGTGGTAGCAAAACATCAGACCCTGTGCCCATTATGCCTTTCTCATCCAGGATTTGAAGGAGGAATCACTTAATCCCCCTTAGCATGAGTCTGCCTGGAGTGAAAATTCCATATGACCGTGGAACAACCTCTTCTGAGACCGCTGCTGTTTGCAACTGTTATTTCCCATCACAGAGACATACAGCATCATTTTCATGAAGTGATGGCAGCTCCTGGGACCCTAAATCATATTGATTTTTTTGTTTTGCCTTATCTGTCTCTCTACTTCTGCAAGTCCCCAGTGACTCTGACATCAGTTTCTAACAGCGTAGGCATTCTTGTTTTCTTTTTTCTGTTGAACAAAATGTCAGCTGGTAACAATCCATGCTTCATTGGTGCCATTCTATAATTTAACAGTGCTAAATATGGATCAGATCTGGACTCTGCAGTTTTTTTTCAGTAGGTACTTTATTATTTTGACATCATTTTCCATCAGCCCATTGGATTGGGAATAATGGAGACCAGAAGTTACATGTCTAAACCTATATTTCATTCAATATAGCCAGAACTCATGCCCACTAAAGTGTGGTCTGTTGTAAGACATTATTTTATCAGGTATATTATGCCTGGAAAAGATAGATTTGATGTGCATAATACAGCTAAACATTTGATTAATTTCTAGTAAAGCTATCTCAGAAAAGTGAGAATAATAGTCAAAAACAAATCCACACTTTTTCCTACAAAAACAAAACAAACTTTGTTTCTGCATCCAATTTTACCCCTATTTGGCCTACATCTGGGGGGTATTTTTGGCCTTTGAAATGTTCTCAATTATTTTTTTTTTAATATATTATTCTGTTCCATTTAATTCCACCTAGTACTGGAAGCTCACCTTTAAATTAAATATGAGATGTAGGAAACTTCTGTACTCATTACCCTGTATTGCCTATTCATTCTAAGAAGTAACACTGGCAGCAAAGTCCACAATTCATTTGAACCTAGATAAATATTTTTTCTAACCTGATCAATGATGCATATAAAATCAGTTTTATGTTTACCATCCCAGTACTTTGGGACTGGACCTTTTAAATTATACTCTTTCAGTTTCCCAAACCCTTTATTAAGAATTGTTTCCCATGTCCATTGGTATCTTTGGCACAGAAGTGCTCTCAGATTACTAGCTTGGACAGTTGGCGTAAACACAAAATTTCCCATACAGCTCACAATCCAAGGAATCTCTGTACCTATTTCCTTGTCTTATGGGCCAGCTATCTGGGTGATAACCTCAACTTCATTGTGCTCAATCCATACAGCATCTTGTGCTAGCTTTCTCATAGGCAGGGTATCACCATTACAGGGAATTTACATTTTATTTTGCTTAGATTTAGCTCAGTAGCTCTGCCACTTGCCAAAGCTGTTTGGGACTTCTGGCCATGATCTTCTATGGATTTTATCTGAGATAAAACATATATACGTAGATCTTATTACCCACTGCACCATTGAAAATGTCTTGCATTTTCTAGTGAAAAATTTTGGGTGTCAAATTGTAACCCAATATGGAAGTCTTAGACTACAGGACTGAATGTGCATAAATGTGTGTTTTGGCTTTCAAAGGGTACTTGCTAGGCCTGTGTGAAGTGGCTAGTATTTGCTTCAGATTCGGATTTGGCCAATTTGAGGGACAGTGATTCGATTTGGTGATTTGAATCACTGTCCAAATTGATTTGGTCAAATCAGCCAGGCCAGGCCCATCCCCTGCCCCTCTCCCAGCCCAACAATGACTGCCCCAGCTCCTGGCACTTGTTAAAAGAAAAGCCCCTGTGCTCACCAGGTGCTGCCAGGAAGGGGGGCGATCCCTGCTGTTCCCCCACTGCCCCATGCTGCATGGGGGGCTCTGCACAAGCCCCCAAAGCCCCGAGGCTGCACCAGGAGCGGTGAGTCCTGGGGCTTCTCTTGGTTTTTTGTTTTTCTTAAAGGGACAGAGCTGGCCCAGGCAGGGCACCCATGGGGGGCCTGGAGGGATAGGAGTTGAGGGGCTCGTGGCAGAGCCCCTCATGCAGCGTGGAGCAGTAAGGATCACTCCCCCTGCCCAGCAGCACCTGGTGAGCACCAGGGCTTTTATTTTTAAAGTACCGGGAGTTGGGGTCCCCTCCCCCCTACTACTTACCAGCTGGAGTCAGCTGCAGCTCCCTGCCGCAGCCACTGGGGACTGCCCAAATCTTTTCAGAAGATTCGGGGAGCTTTGAATCGATTCGGACCTTTAAATTGGTCCCCTGATTCAATTCAGATTTGGAAATTTGGCCACTGAATTGGGCCGGATCTCCTCTGAATCGAATCACCACCTGCAGCTTTGCACAGCCCTAGTACTTGCCAGAACCTTGCTGATGCATCTAGCATAGACTATTTAGCATCAGCCACGTCCCCCACTATTTTCTGTTTTGTAGATAGTGTGCATGTCTACATGAGACTCTAAAAGTGCAGTAGACTAATTCTATTGTACATTAACGCATCACAGAAAAAGCTGTGCTAGTGCATTAATGCGCAGTAGAATTAGTCTACTGTGCAATAGTATCACTTAAAAGGCATACTACTACTACTAGCAACTACTAATAACTACTGCACAGCTATTACAGGTACTAAATTTAATGCGCTGTAACCACTGTGCATGTGTGTCTGTACCTAGTTAAACATGTACCCAGTGAAGAGTTCTGTCTCTTTCCTTTTCATACTGGCTGAGTGTATATTCTCCATTGGTTTTTCAACTCACTGTGATTTCCAGAGGAATAAGTTACTCTTATCCTTTACCTTGGGAAAAGGGAACATTCAGGGAGGAATGAATTATAAGATCATTCATCTTCTTCAGCTCAATTCTTTAAATACTTTCTCTGTTCCCTCAAAAAAATTCTCCAATATTTCTCCAGTTTTCTTGGTTTCCTGCCTTTCATATGACTGTATCCCACTGACGATGGCAATGGGTTGACTCATTTTTAATACAAATGAGTGCTTCCACCCCCCTGGAATATTGCGAAGTGTATCTTCTCCAATTTTTATTTACACGCATTTGTTCTGTAATCCTTTAGTCGGAATAACAGGATGACAGTAAGCCTGGCGTTTTACCCATTCATTTTAACTTTGTATTATCTGTAGCTACTCTTTTCAAGTTCCTTTGAATACTTCTGGCCACATAGTGTCTTGCGCATCAATACTGTACTTGTAATTAGCAAATGTCTCATTTTCTTTCAATGTGATTGTCCATCCATCTTGTGTTGCAGTGTGTTACTGCTTCTACAATGAATTCATTTAAGTTAGTGGTGCTGCCAAACTCTTTGTCAAAGCTGTGCACACATTGTTAGGGCTTACAAACTCTTGTAAAGTGATGTAATACATTTCTTGTATCTTTTTCCTATGCCAGAAATTGTCTCAGATTATTGTTGGTGACACTGACTGCATCTACATGAGATGCTGACTGTGTAGTAGCCCATAACTACTGTGCGCACAGTAGTGTTGCGTGGCAGGAAGCATGACACGGCGCTACTGCGCAGTAGTCATGGGCTACTTTGCAGTCTCTATGGCAAAAAAGCCATTTCTTGGCATGACTATGCAGTAACTCTAGTTACTGTGCAGTCATTTAGTACTTATTAATACAAGCACTAAATGACTGCACAGTAATGACTGCACAGTCAGCATCTTGTGTAGACATGGCCACTGCATATGAAACTCCATATACTTGCTTCCCTCTAACTTTGAGTTTCACATAACTTTCAGACTCAGGTCTCATCTTTGTAGCATTCTGGATTATCAGTCAAATGTACAGCGTCAGAGTACTATTTATACTTCATAAGCTACATTGTAACTTTTAGCAATTGATAAGCTCTTTGTCAAGGGATAAATCTCGATCTAGCACTTTTTGCTCCAAATGAAGGACAGGATTAGCCCTCCCAGAATTGTTAGTTTGGTTCTTCAGCTTCCAGGTGGTCACAAACTCTTCTGCATTTTCACCTTCCTTCTATACCCTCCAGATCTAAGCTGCTTACAGAAAGCCGCATAATTTAGGTTGATTCTGCTTTGGGCCTTTTGAATGCCTGTACCTAGCCTCTGAGTAATAATATAACTTTCATGCATATCTTGTGGAGTGTCCTTATATTTTTTACTACAATTTTGCATTTAACCTCCTGTTCTTAAATTAACTGAATGCTACTACTGAACACATGAAGTGCATCAGAAATAACTTATGCCAAAAAAGTTATCTTCTGAAGATCTTCCTTTTCACTGGCATGCATTGCTTGCAAATACATAGCGAAATACTTCCTTTAACTGTCTTCCACATTTCCAGAACTTCAGCTCAGCCAGAAGGGTTTTGCTTTTCTTTAAAAGGTCCATTCTTCCACTTGGAATTTTATTTTTGTTTTACTGCTGGGACCATGTTACACTCAGTGATTGTTGGGTGCTTACCAAACTTGTAAGAAATCTGCTTTGTTCTGTGCCTGACTGCACAGATGAGCAGGTGCTTCAAAGTACCTTGTCCAGGTACAACTTAAGATTGCCAACCTTAAGTTTAGGATGCTAGGGCATGTCTACACATGCACTGTTATACCCATTAGCCTATTTTAATGTGCATTAAAGGATCATAAAAAACTATGCTCTTTAGCTTATACAAATGCACTGGAGGTACTAAATTTAATGCACATTAACTAAGAATGTTAATATACGTGTAAATGTATGCTTAGAATTTTAAAGTTACAGTCCTCAATTTTCTGATTTTAAACCCCCCAAAATCTACATATATTTATTTCTCATATATATATATTTGAAACCCCTCCAAATCTACATATATATGTCAATTTTGGGGGGTTTCAAATATATATTATATATATATGAGAGAGAGAGGCATTTCATTTTACTAATGGGGAAATGTGCATTTTGGGGTTTTTTTTCAAATCAGAACATTTTGGATTTTTTTTTTAAATCAGAGAAAACCCAGTTTAGGAGGACCTGTGCAAAGAGAGAGAACCTGAGCACTCCTATCAAGAAGGATCAGAGTGCTTTCACACTGTCACATCTTACTGCAGGGTGGACCAATACAAACAGAATCAAAGTTTCATTTTGCTGAAAAGAAAATGAGCCACACTGTCTCCAAATCCACCTTAAACTCAGCCTTTTATATATCTAGACTGATCTCTCTCTTATATGGACTTCATTGTTGTGGTATTTGGATAGCTAACAAGTTAAAGGTATTTATCCTTGTAATATTCTGTGAGGAAGGGAAGTGCTATCATCCTCATTTTACAGATAGAAAACTGAGGCTAAGTGACATGCCCAAGGTAGCACAGGAACTTTATGGGAGACCAGAGACCTTAGTGGAAGGAATTCTAGTGGAAGGCTCAAGGAGACTAGAACATCTCATATTTTCATATCATAAATCAATGAAGGTATGAGTTGTTGCCAGCAATGGTTAAATTTCTATATAGCCTCTTCTAAAGCCTCAGCTGAGAAGAGATTATTCTAGATTATTCCACTATTACTATGACTCTGCGCCATGGATCTGTTTATGTTGCATTCTTTATTACTAATATCTGCACTCTGTGTGTACATACTTGGGGTTGCCCCAGAAAGCATAGTTACTTTCAAGACTAAACTTTTAAGACTAACCATCACTTTTACTCCCTTTTAGTAATTCAGGCCCTATTGCTGGAGCTACAGCTCAAATACTCATGCAAATTCCAGCAATCATGCAACAAAACTTCACATTATACAGTAAAAAATCCTACAACAAAGTGTCTTTAACATGGCAAAAAATATATGCAGAAAAGTTAAACCTTATGACTCAATATAGCAGAAATTCATATATAAACATAATGAAGGGAGAATCTTTAATATTTTCTGAGAAAAATTTCAAATAAGCATCCAAAATTAACCCCAGGATAGCTTTTAGAGAGGGGGAACAATACACAGCACTTCCCCTCTCCATTACACAACTTGAGTGAAAAACTATGATAGATGGCAATTTATAACTGGATTTCACTGCTAGATTTCTAGATTATGGTATCCAACAATAGAGGCATAATAAAGACAGATGGCAATGGATTAATTCTTCTTGCAGCACAGCCATTATGAGTTGTTCTACTGTAGTCACTAACTAAAAAATGCTCAGCCTCATTTAAAACTCAGTCCCACATCACCTAGCAAAGGATTGCTTGTTTGTTTAAAGCTCAGTGTGAGATACAACACAGACCAGACATCATGCAAATCACAGAGGTATTTGGTACATGAGAAACTAGAACTGAGCAACAGTTTTCAAATTCTGTATTTTTTCCCTAAACGCTGAAATTTGAAAAGAACATTTGGTACATTTTTAATGCATGTTTCCTCTGCTTTTCACCTACCTCTAACTGAAGGCCAGTTTAAAATTGGGAAGTGTCCAACTAAAAAATATGTTGCAATTTGGGATATTTTCATACAGAAAGGATTTTTTTTTAATTAAGCCAATTTTTTCCCACTTATACTATCAGATCTCACAGAAAAAGTGGAGTAAAGAAAACAATAGAGTCTCTATTTAGTCCTGAAACAACTCCTTTTTACTGTAAAACCACTGTGCCTGTGAAGTATAAATTTGATATCATTTAACAACAACATTGCTTCCAGTTTTGCTTTTGTGAGTCAAAGAGTAGATAAGAACTACATAGCCTTACATGAGGGGTTGGCATTTATGTCTATGCCCAACTCTCCACTGACCTCATGGAATTCATTCTGTGGCTCAGTTTTATCAAGATGCAAAAGCTAACTTTACTAATGTTGGGTTGAGGGTGGATGGTCACCAAGACTAATGACTTTGAGTTTGTAAAACATTTTGAGATCTTTAGATGGAAGAGTCTAAGCAAAGTAAAAACTTATCATCATTATAAAGAAAATGAAATTGCTAATCAAAGCTGACTCAAAAATTCCTTGCAAATTCAGCCGCCTATCTTCTGTTT
Organism: Caiman crocodilus; assembly: GCA_030014935.1. NCBI lineage: Eukaryota > Metazoa > Chordata > Crocodylia > Alligatoridae > Caiman > Caiman crocodilus. The sequence goes on from JAGPOW010002173.1 coordinate 14,407,433, forward strand.
GTAAGCTTATGACAGAAAACTGATTTCTGCACATACATTCAATATTCTGAATCATTTGTGGTCAGCATAACTTTAAGGCAGTTATTGGTTTCATTTTTACCAGTAATTTGCCTATTCATTACTCATTATTCAGGCAATATGATTGGTCATGTAAGTCACCCTATAAGTGTTTATGTTCCCCGACTGGATGACTGTAAGTTTATTAAATGGGAAAATAATGAAGAACCAATAGTGACTACTTTTGTTTGCATGTCAAGATGGGTGAAGAACAGCAAGTCCCTATACATTCCCTACAAAAAAAAAATTCCCATTCAAATGAATGTTCTCAGATGAAGGACAATTCACATGATTCAACAGAAAGGCTGGCTGTTCACTATTCTTCCAGGTCTACCTGCAAGTGTGCTTGAAATACAGTCTGGGACTGAATATCCCTGCTTTATACAGACAAGTCCAAACAGATTAATAATTAAGAGTTAATGAAAGCTTGAACAAGAAACTGAACTAATGAGTCATGTGCCCACCACCACTCTGATCACTTTGTTTGCACTGTGCTTTTCACCTATCTGCTCTACGTAATAGAAGCTGTTTGGAGCACTTGCTATGTTTTTCTCCATGCCTGAATAGCTCCTGATCAGTGAGGCCTGTGGGCACTCCAATAAAAAGGTGTATTATCAGCTGGGTACACTCTATGGGAATTTTAGAGCAACAAAATCCTATACGTTACCACAACTGTGCTTTGGGATGAAAATCAAAACCCAAGCAGCTACTCATGTTTCCGCTCCGTCTCTCAGCAAATGCTGGAAACCTTGAAACCTGCATCACTTAAATATGAAAAACTCCAATATACTCTCTGCTACTTCTGTTTTTGCTGACGGTGTGCTCCCCTTTGCATGCAATTATTTTGGTATGCTTGTGTTAATGATGTGTCCAGTTCACTTAGCCTGTTCATCAGTATTGTTGGTCATTTGCTGTTTCTTTGTTTCTTGCCTCCCCAAAGGTCACTACATCATCAGCAAAATCATGTATGGTTCATCCATTATTTATCAGGCCCTACGTCCTGCTCACCTGTCCCCCATTTCAACCACCCTACATTTTAAACCTAACCTTACCTCCAGTCCAACAGACTATCAATGTAACTTTTCCCAGTATAAAATATTTATCAAACAGAAATGCTAAACTGTGAAAATGAAGCTCATTGAGTTAGACATAGGATTTGGCCATTTCTTAGGTTTCCTGTACTTTTGATACTCATTCTGGGTTCCTGCGTCACACTGTGTCCTAAAGAATAGATGAGTGTGTACAGCAGGACATATGTGATGACCTATTGCTTACTGGGATTGCTATCTGACATAGAATTGCCCACTTTAATCCTAAATGTGTAGATCAGAGAAACCAGCCTGGTTTCTGTCTTTATCTTGACCTAAGCAGTCATCAAAGCCTTGCAAGGGCTTCCTGCATACTGATTACAATATTGACCATCTCCTCAGGAGCGATATCATAGAATAATGTCCCAAAGGGAGGCCCCGTGGACATTGTCAAATGCCTAGTGGAAAATCAATAAAATTCATCATGTATCCACCCTGGAACACTGGTACCTTTCCAATATACGTTCTCCATGTGTCAATCTGGCTAGTGCTGAAGTTATCCACATGCCTGATGCATGAGGTATCCCTGAGATTTTGGTGGTACAGATGGGACACAATGTTGTCAAAGTCTCATCAGCCTCCTGGGAACTTTCTGAACTTCAGCCTCCTCAGAGTGGAATAATCTTCCAGAAAATGCACAGGTCTGGATTATTTTATTTCTGTTACAGAGCAGACACGATATTAAAAATACAGGTAACAAGGACATTTAGCACATTCTTCAAGTGTTCTTAAAACCCTGGAGAAAGTCGAAGCAGAAATGTCCTGATTAGCTGCTAGAGAAGCAATACCAATGTCAATAATCACCAGTACACACATACATTACAGAAAACTAGTGAGAATAAAAACTGTTACTGAGAAGTATTTCTCACACAACACTGAGGTCACCCTATGTCAGCATTTGTCTTCTGTAACCTACCCCTGTGGATTGCTTGATGGCATTTATCATATCTATTGCTTACATGGAGAGAAAAGCTAGAAAAGTGCCTTCTAATGATACCTACCCTTCCACAAAGGAGGAGGGGGAGAAGTGCCACAACCACTTTGTGCTACCCCTTCTATTTGTCCTGGTTATCAGACTGGAAAAGATCACCAATTACCCTCTTCCCAACCACCACTGCTCCTGCCAACAAAAGATGAAAAGCACATTTATTTCTCTTAAGTGAGATCTTTTTGTGACACATAAGGACCCTTGTATACATGACAATTACTTGTAAAAAATGTCTCTCTGTCTACAGCACATCTGTAAATGGATTTAAGCCCATATAAAGGATGTAAAAATGACTATAACTGCCCCCACTGCAGCTCCCGAGAAGCTCTCAGTGTTTTTTTTTCCACATATATAAAAGCCAACAAAGAACAAAAAGACATGTCAGCAAAGAAAGGAAGATTTTCTTTCCTTTCCTAACTAGGGAAACAATTTTATTTATTTTTATTGACAATTTCAACAACTATTTCTCAATCATAAAAGTAAAAAACAGAGGCTAAGGCAGCCAGCCAGCCAGGCCATCATTTATATTTATCTTTTATTTGCACTAGAAAGTCTTAGGAGATGCAATACCTTGTTTGGAGAGAGACCCTAGTGACAACATTACATTATTCAAACCACCAAATGAGGCTTGTGTGGAATAATACAAACTTCCTCATCCTGCCTGTTATGAAGTTTGTGGCTCTTAACAAGCACTAGATCTGTGAGGTTGGGTCTCCCTCTTTCTCCCTCCCCCACCTAGTTTATTCTTCTAACAGATTTAATATCCAGGTTTTACATTTTAAAAACTCAAGCAAAGCTTTATTAAACAGACAAACATTTTCGCTGATCATGAATGACTGATCATCATCCAAGGGAAAATCCTGGAAAAACTCATTAAAGAATCTATGTGGGATATGCTCGTTGAGGGTAAGCTTTTGAATGATAGCCAGCATGGCTTCCTCGCAGGTGGATCTTGTTGCACCAGTATCATCTCCTACAAACAGGCCTCTCACCACCTGGACACGGGAGAGAAGGTTGACGTTATATACCTAGACTTCCAAAAGGCTTTTGATGTAGTATCCCATGGTCTCTTTGTGGAAAAATTGGAAGATCGTTGGTTTAACTGCTCAACAGTTCAGTGGGTAGAAAACTGGCTGCATGGTAGGACCCAGAGACTTCTCATGAATGGATCTGTCATCCTGGTGAGAAGCAGTCAGTGGTGTCCCTCAAGAGTCCGTGCTTTTCAACATCTTTATCAATGACTTGGATGTGAGGGCAAAAAGCTCAGTGGCCAAATTTTTGGATGACACCAGGTTAGGGGGGAGCATGGTCATGCCAGAAGATAGGCTGCAGATACAGGCGGACCTGGACAGGCTGGAGAGCTAGGTGGACCGGAACCAGATGAAGTTCAACACTCAGTATGTTAAGGTGCTCTGTCTGGGGGAAAACAATCCCTCACATACCTACAGGCTTGGTGGCAACAATTTGACTTCCACCATAGCTGAAAGGGGCCTAAGGGTAGAGGTCGACCATTGCGTGAACAGGAGCCAGTAGTGCACTGGTGTGGCCAGCAGGGCAAATAACACGCTGGCATATGTTAACTGTTGCATCTCATGCAAAACTAAGGAAGTGATACTCCCACTGTACTCTGCACTGCTGAGAACACAGCTGGAGTACTGCATCCAGTTTTGGGCTCCGCACTTCAACAAGGACATGGAAAAACTTAAGAGGGTCCAGAGAAGAGCCACCCGTATGATCAGGGACTTGCAAGACAAGCCATATGAGGAAAGGCTGAGGGACTTGGGCCTCTTTAGCCTACAGACGAGAAGGCTAAGAGGGGATTTGGTAGTGGCTTACTGCTACATCAGGGGAATACATCAAGAACTTGGTGAACAGCTGTTCACCAGTGGACCCCTGGGGAAGATGGGAGCAATGGATACAAACTCCTGGAAAGCCACTTCAGGCTCAATTCCAGGAAAAACTCCTGTTTTTCAGGGTGTCCAGACTGTGGAATAAACTCCCTCCAGTGATGGTGCAGGTACCTAACCTTGAAATCTTCAAAAGGGGACTGGACAGTCACCTTGCTGAGGTCACTGACCCCAGTTGTCTTTTCCTGTCTAGTGCAGGGGGACTGGATCTGATGATCTACAGGGTCCCTTCCATCCCCTAACAGTCTATGAATGTATGAATCAATGATTGTTACATCAAAAGATTTTTTCACTCATCCCACATAAATATATATTATTTTTCTATGGCTTATACTTATTGTCGCAGAGCAGTTTCCCCTTTCTTAGAGAGGGGAAACTGCTGGGGAAAGAGCCCTAGCAGGGAATAAGGAGCATAGCTGTGGGTTGCCTGGGGCAACCAGGAGGTCAGCTGACTAAAAGGGGCAGGGCCTGGCTCCTATATAAATCACAGGCAGGAGGCCAGCAGCAGTTCCCTGCCAGCAGCCAGAGAGGCAGAAGCTCCCGAAGTAAAGAGGCGAGAAGTAGCCTGACTGCAGGTACAGCTTCAGCT
>JAGPOW010002173.1:14412161-14440217 GCA_030014935.1 Caiman crocodilus
CAGCTTCAGCTGAGTAAGGATGGCAGCTCTGGGACATTGGAACAATGTTGTTATAGTCAGGTGGCTTATGGTTAAGTTGTAGCCAAGAAGCTTGTGTTTTGCTCTGTTGTTACACCAGTGGTTTGGGTGAGACTATTAGGGGTTGGAGGAGGCCTCACAGGGACCCGCAGTGGTGTGGGGGCCCCAGCACCAGTAAGGGCGCGGTGTATGGGGTGCATAAACCCCAGCCCCAGAGAGGGGGCACTACTGAGAAGCCCCAGTATGAGCATGGTGAGCCCCTGAGGAAGGGCATAGTACTGTGGTAAACCTCAGAGACAGGCGTAGCATTGCAGTAAAGCCCGGAGAAAGGAGGTAGTAGTGCGGTGAGCCCCAGAGAAAGGGGGTAGCAGTGCCGTGGGCCCGAGAGACAGGTGGCTTGGCCGAGAGAGCCCAGGAGCGGGGTGGCGTTATAGAGAAGGCCCAGTGGCAGCACAGAGAGCCCCAGGAAAGGGGTGGCATTAGAGAGAGAGCCCCAAGAGAGGGGCGGTATTCTTGCGAAGGCCCAGAGTGGGCACAGAGAGCCCCAGGAGGGGGCAGCAGTACTTAAGAAGGCCCCTGGAGAGAAGGCCCCCGGAGAGAGGATGGTGGTACAGAGAAGGCTCGGAGATAAGGGCGCGAGAGTAGACTGAGAGACCAAACACCATCTAGTCCAACTGCAAGGCTTGGGGCGTGATATAAGGGGTGGTTGGAGCCATGTATAGCCCATAAGGTTAGGGTGCCCGGGAAGCACCCATCATACAATGAGACCCACGGAAAGTCCGGGAAACCACAGGGACAGAGGTCCCAGCGAACAAGAGGGCATAAGGCAGCCTCCCAAACTTATATAAACATCAAAGACGTGGCAGGCGAGAATCGGAGGGTGCCCTTGGTTCAGCTTGGCACGGGGAAGGGGCCTTAAAGAGATCATGGCCCTCCTGGAGGACCCTCGCCCGTGACATTTATCAAAGTGGCACAAACTATCATGGACAGCACCCAAATATAAAACAATGATTAAATATAGATTACAGACCCATTCTTCCCTGGCCCTTCTCTCCACATAAGGACCTCAAAAGAACAGATTTTCAGGGATATTTGGCCATCTGAAGCTAATTAGACTGCCAAAACTAACTATGGTCTGTGGAAGTTGGGCACCTCACCTACACAAACATTTCTAAATCCCACTAGATGTCTGCTGCTTTATATACCAGTAAATGCCTTCATAAATATGGCCCAAAGTGCTTACTCTGTAGGAATTAGATGCATATAATCTAGCTGTCCCGAGTTTGGACTAAAACATCTTCTATCCTCTGGTGTATGCTGCATCAAGCCATGTATATTGAACCCCAATTCCCAAGCATCAATGGTTATTATGTACATAGTAGCAGCCCTTAGAGCACGGGTGGGCAATTATTTGGGCCCATGGGCCACATAGGCATTTCTGGGGAATGGCTGTGGACTGGTCAGCACTCCCCTGCCCTGACCCTACAACAGCCTGGAGCCCACACACTCTGCAGCTCCTACCTGTCACTGCTAATGGTGTACACCCCAGCCCTGACCCCAAACCCAACCATGGCTTGCCCTACACCCACTCCAGACTCATTCTGGCTGGAGCGGACCAGCTGGAACCCATGGCACATCCTCAACCCCGAGCTGATCAGTGCCTGTTACGACTGTCCACCCACTACTATTACTATTACTATTACCCATTGCTATGACTGTCCACCCATTAGGCTGGAATGGGCTTCCAAGAGAGGTGGTGCTATCACCTAGCTTGGAGGTCTTCAAGAGGAGGCTAGATAGTCACTTGGCTGGGGTCATCTGACCTTGGTCCTCTTTCCTGCCAGGGGCAGGGAGCCCCTCCTTCTCACTGCTGCCAGGCCCTTCTTGCTACAGCAGCCCAGAGCCCACACCTGGGCTGCCCTGTGACTCCTCTCTGGCATTGTCACTACTGCTTCCAGGTTGCGCAGCAAAGGAGCCGCAGGGCAGCTTGGGCGCAGGTTCTGGGTGGCTGCAGCAAGAAGGGCCTGGCAGTGGCGAAGGGAAGGGCTGCTTTTCCCCTGCACTGAGCAGCAGCTTCTGCCCAGCTGCCACCGCCACTGGGTGGGTCAGCTTGGGTGGGTGAGTCTGGAGCATGCGTGGGATGGGCCAGGGTCAGGGCTGTGCATGCAGGTTCTGGCTCATCCACAGCTGGTCTGCTCTGCTGGGCCAAATCCAGAGCGGATGTAGGGCGGGCTGGTGTTAGGGCTGTGTGCGTGGGTCACCGCCAGTACCACCTAGAAAGGCAGTCTGGCTGCAGAGCCGCCTCAGCCCCACTGCATGTCCAGGGGGCAGCAGGGTGGGCCTGGGCCATGTGGAACTGAGAGACCTGCTGCAGGCCAGACAAAGTCCCTCTGTGGGCTGGATCCGGCCCGTGGACTGTATTTTGCCCACCCCTGCCTTAGTGTCTCTCACTGGGTTTCAGAGTCCCATTGTACTAGGCAATATAAAAAGATTTAAAATAAAGATGGTCATAGAGCTCACAATCCAAGATTATTAATCAATTCATCCTCACAATAGCTCAATGAGGCAGGTAATTATTGTTCCTATTTTAAAGACTGCAGACCCCAGAAATAAATTTCCCTTTGGCAATGTCTTATTGACTTCCCTGAGACTAGTATTTTAGCTTCTGGCGTACAACAGAATTTTACTTATAGCGTGCATCACCATCTACATGATGCCTGCCTTGGTTTCCATGAATTCACATGGAACCGAGAAAGACTTTTTGCTCCTATTTGCACCATTACCCTAACAACAGTGCAGTGTGTCAGGTGTCTGGGAACTAAAGGCTCCCCAGTCTGTGGCATGATATTAAAAGTATATGCAATGAGGCTGCACCTTCTGTTTGCACTCTGTCAGTAATCCCATGTAGGCAGGTTTGCTGTTAACCTTCCTAATGGAAAGTGTGTTAGATGCCTTGCTGGCTTTTGCCTCACAGTTAAGTATTATCTGCAAAGATGCAGGCTGTTGATTTGTGAGCATCTTCTAAAGCAAGAGCTGCAGGGGCTCAATAGAAATGGCTCGATGCAGCGTACACCAGAGGATGGAAGGTGTTTTAGTCCAAACTCGGGACAGCCAGATTATATGCATCTAATTCCTACAGAGAAAATATCTCACTCTGGTTGGTCTTTGGGAGTAAAAGAGAGCTCGTATTAACTTAATTGCAAATTTACTTCTCTCTTTTTTCCCCATCTGATAAAATGAGGGTAAAAAGCCCTGCAAATGGCAATATCCAATATTCATTAGTGGCTTGTGAGAGAGACAGAGACACACAACTCATTACTGGGTTCTTCACCTTTACCCTTGACAATGGTTATTTACATAATAACCTGACCCTTAGGTTACTGTTCATTAACAAACACATGTGCAAACACAGAAGCAGCTGGCTACAACTCATAAATATATATTGTTAACCTTGGCTTAGAAGACTTACTTTCACTTACTGAAAAAAGGAGACACTGTTTTGCATAGCTATTATGTTATAACCTCAGTAAATGGTACAATAAACCAGAGGCACTAGGCAGAACACTGGTCGAGTAGCACTCAATGTGGGTTCACATAAGATTATACTGTTGGTTGGTTTTAAGCACAAGGATTGATGCTTTTCCCGTTTTCTGCTATACCTACTTACAGACTGTCTCAGAGATAGTCCTCCCTCACTGAGGTCCAGGACCAGGGCCAGATTAAGGCAGCTTTTTTTCAGACTACGGGGTGACTGCTTCTGCAGCATAGTTACATCTCTGCATTGGCTGGCAGAGCCAGGGAAGCCAGCCACAGAGATGTCATATGCTTAGCTGACGGAGAGATCAGGTTGACACTTAGTGCATCACCAATCTCTGTCCCCCTGGAGCAGTGGAAGAGGATTCAACACCCACATATCTATCACAGGATTATGGGAGGAGAGCCCTGGTGACACTATCCCAAAATGCCGTGAGAGAATTTGCACCGAGGGGTCCCCAGACAGAATCATGAGCTAATGCAAACAGGGGCCTCCCCAGAGGAGAGCGTTCCTGCGCTGAGACAAATATGGCCATTCCCTTCTCTCGGAAATGGTGTTGACTGTCTGGAGATTCACGCGGTTTGGAAGATGGTTAAACAAGATGACCTGTGCCACAGAAATGGAGCTTTTTATGAAAATGAAGGGAATAACTGTGTCTACAGGAAAAGTAAAGTAGCTGAAGTGCTGATGACTCTTGCCTGTCACTGGCGTCAGGTTTTAAAGTCTTTCTTCGCTCACTGAGCACTTGTTTAAAAACAAAGTTGGCATTTGACATCATAATATGACTCTAGGAACAAGGGCCCTGAGCATGTGCTAAAAAGTTATGCTTAGAAATGGAATCCCCTCTTCGTATACACAGCTCTGAGGTCAGGGTGGATCAATGACCGCCTGAACCATGAGCTGCCCCAGCTCTCACTGACCCACAGAAACTCTTCATCTGGCTTCAGCCAGGTATCCTAGTATTTCCTCTTCTTTCAAAAGGGCCATTTTAAATATAATTTGTCCCAGGTACATGCCATTTCTCTACTTTGCACCACCTGTAGGAAGTTTTGTATTGATAAGCAGAGCTTAAGTTCTGCAGCAGGGACATTGTCCCCAGGGCTTCTTCCACCAGTTCTCGCTATAGCAGTAGAAACAGTGTATTTTGGAAGGTACCAGTGGCTTTCCTTGACCAGTGGAGATCAACTTCTTTGGCATGCCACTCCAATCCTCTTCCCTTACCTGATCTGCTGCTCTGGTTTCTGCTCCTTCCCTGATTTGTGGCGTGCCAGGCAGAGGCTGCCTGTGCTGCTTGCAGTACACATGCCACAGGTTGGTCACCCCTGATTTCTCCCTGACAGGCAAGAGTCATCAGCACTTCAGCTACTTTACTTTTCCTGTAGACACAGTTATTCCCTTCATTTTCATAAAAAGCTCCATTTCTGTGGTGCAGGTCATCTTGTTTAACCATCTTCCAAAGCATCCTTATGATTGTGACATTGTACAGTGGAAGGTACTATGCTGCAATGCAAGTCAAATGGCCTGGGTTGTGTTCAAGTCAATATAGGATCTCCGCCAACGAACTTAAATTCGACGTACCTCATCTTTTCTATCTGTGCAAAAGGAATAAGGAAGAATTTCTTTACTGTCCAAGCCCCCAAGGTCTGGAACAGCCTGCCACTGGAGGAGGTTCAAGCGCCTATGTTGAACACCTTCAAGAGCAAACTGGATGCTTATCTTGCTGGGATCCTATGACCCCAGCTGACTTCCTGCCCTTTGGGCAGGGGGCTGGACTCGATCTTCTTGAGATTAAATACAACATTTGTTATACTCCAAACTGTAGAAATTCACAGCCAACAAGGCCACACCCAGCAAAATATTTAGTTATCGTGAAATCATAAATGGAACATTTTCTTTGATTTTTTTTGATTATGCCCTCAGGTGTGCAGGTAAAGGTGTGATGGGATCTAATGCATGATCCACACAATCACGCTTCCTGCACATGCATAGCAGGATGTGGGACTATGGGATCATGCATTAGATCCAAACACACCTTATTGCTAGTGTAGGGAAAGTCTGATCCTGGGCTTCCCCTGCATTGGCAAGAAGCAGGCACTCATGGCTGGGAACCCTTTTGCTGATGGAGCTCCCAGCCATGGGGACCATGCACAGCTGGGTCCCAGCTGCATGTGAGCTCCCAGCCATGGGAATCTGCGTCTGGACACAGAGCCTCATCAGCTATAGGACTTCGGATCCCAACTGCATGTGATATGCAGCCTGGACCTAGAGTCCCGTTAGCTGCTAGGTATCTAGGTCCTGGCTGCACATGCGGTGCAGCCCAGATTCAGAGGCCTACCAGGTGCAGGACTTGGTCTTGGCTACAGATGAGGCTCAGCCAGGACCAAGAGCCACGTATGGGCCTGGGGGCTTCATGTGCCCTCTGAGCCTTGGAGATCATGGCAGCTGTGATCCTCAGGGCTCAGGGGGTTCACCCCTCTGGCCAGGAGCCCTGCCAGCTGACAGGTTCCCAGCCACGTGGGAGACCCTGCTACTGATGCAAATGACAGCTCAATAGCAACCACCTATAAAATTAGTATATGTTTTCAAAGTCTAACATTATAACTGGTTGGAGCTTTTTATTGTGCGATAGCTAGCTTGCACATATAGCTGGTCTCAAGGTAACTGTACAATTAGCCAGTTAATTGTGCAATACCTATAACATGTAGAGGGGGTCTTAGAGAAAGAAAGGAAAGCTCCCACCTGAGAAACATTTTGGTTAGCAGGAAAGTAAAATACTTACAAGGGGCCTCGTGAGTTACATCCTTTGCCTTTCTTTTAACGGTCCAAACCCTGCATGCTGCAGAAAGCTGTGGGGACAGAGGTGACGGTAGCTACTCAGATCTGCCAAAAACCAGACAGTTGGCGACTATGTAAACACGCGGTGTTTGCCACTGTTTTGTCCAATTACTCACACTGCACCAAAGGTACAGTGATACCAAGGTCAAGGGTTCTTCAAAATGGAGTGTGCCCAGAATTTTTATGGCCTCGGTGAGTCCCTTTTGGCATGCTGTGATTACCTGCAGAAGGGGGCCCTTTCTAAATCCCACAGTAATTAGCTAAGAAACCAGCAGTGCTATTGTCCTTGCTACCACTCCATCTTGTCAGGTTTCAGAAACGGGGCTAGAGGAGTTTGGAGCTAGGCAGGGGAAGAAACAGTGTGCACTTGTACTTTACTGGAGGTTAGGCTGAAAATCTCTCATGCAACATGCATCAAATCACACACATGCAACGTTTGTCTCCACATATGTACCAAGTTGTTGTATGGATGTTATGGGATTTGGGAAAGGATCTCTCTTCAGAAGTGATCAATGTTTTCACATTTGCATTGTTTCAACAAAAAATGCTGCATCTCTCTGTACAGCAACTCCCAAGTCTTCATTTGCACAGGGTAGCTTTGCTGCAAGCAGGAAATATTCCCTGTTTGGGAAAGCAGGTGGCTGTGCTTTTCCCTGGAGGACCTGCCATAGCCCAGAAGCTTTTGTTTTCAGCTTGGACTCCATAAGACTCCAGCTGGTAAAGGGTATTCAGGTGACAGGTGAAATGGGGGCACCTCCTGCACCACCTGTCTTTCTTCTTAAATGGTACTATAGCTAGCTGTAAGCACGCTGCTGGAGTGGGCATCATAGGAAGCTCGCACTCGGGCTTTCCTTGCATCTCACTAAATGAGGACTCAACTTAAAAATATTGACTTTACAGTGATAAAGAGATTGTCCAAAGGACTCCATCCCCTCCTGTTTGAAAACTGCGTAATTTCACGGTGGTGACCAGAACTATTATATTTTCCTGTATACAACATACCCCCAAATTAAATATATACCCTGTTTTGGGAAAGTAGAATGTAGAAGAAAAGATTTTTCCAGAGTCATGGATGACAAAGTCAGTCCTTCTGGGAACAGAGTATCCAGGAAGCGCGGCATCCCCAGAGACCGTCTGAGTGAAGCAGCAGGAACTTCTTGCCTGGTGCCTCACTCAGACGGTCTCCTGGGATGCCGCACTTCCTGGATGCCCTACGTGCCCAGGAGCACTTATTCTAAGTCACACAAGGCCCTTGGAAGGGCAGTAGCAAGACTGTTACTTCTTTAAGTCGTTCTTCATATAAGTTCCTGCAAATAACATGTCATTCCTGCATCACTTGCCTCATTAAGATACTACTAGTAGCTCACTCTCCGCTTCAGGCACAAGCTACAGTGCTCAGCCAACAGCTACATCTGTAAAAGGGTTAACAGATTCTGACCCTTCAAGCTTGCGGAGCCAGACAAGCAGCATCCACTTTGCCAGCTGCATGGCCTTCACAAGTATCTCCAGGTGTCTGTCTTTTCCAGTGAAGAAAACAGCTTTCCTGCTTAATGCACGTAGCCCAGTTTGGTGGTGGGGACTGATTTTGGGGGGAAGGTGCATCATGTATATGAGAAAACATGGTATCTACACTGCAGAGAAATATTCAGAAATTATTCTCTCTCTCGTGCATGTGTGTGCATGTGTATGTATGCACGCACACACTTTTATAAACACACGCACAATTATCTTTATACTTTAAGATATGAAAAATAGTATAACAACTGGAAGTAAATAACAGAGCCATAAACATGTAACCAGCCATCTCTACAGACCACCAGTAAAAGGTCTATGGACTAGTTTGAGCTCTGCTGATAGTGTGCTTCTCACTGCATTATCTGAGTGCATTTCAAGTCCCCTCTCCCACTACTTTTTGCTCTCCCCCTGAATATCAGTCCATCATAACCTAGCTGCAATGATCAGACATTTTGGACTTGGTGAGCTGAGAGATTTGCAGAATACTAGCACTGGGCTGCCTGGAGTTTGACATCTGAGACACAATGGACTTGGAGAAACCATAGATAAGGATGATAGGTAATTCAAGTGGGGCTATATCTACAATTTACAGTGAAGAACTATTGTTTACATATATAAAGGCTGAGATTAACAGCTCAAGCCATGAACTCAGGTAACAAAACTGAACCCCCACATTAAAAACCATCTGTATTATCTCAAATGGACCCCTCAGAAGCCTTTTTACCTATTCACTCAGTATTTCCAAACCAATTACTAGCTTACAGTTTGCAAAGCAGGCTGACACTTGGGGTTTCAGGCAGGGACTTCCTTCAGTCTCACTACCAATCCAAGTATGTTTTAATTTAGTGAAGAGGGAAAACATATAATTTCTTAGCTCCAGGGAAGCCAGAGGCAATCACAAATATCCCTTGAGCTGAGTCAAATTCTTCAGTTTAAAGAAGCAGCCCATTCTATTGCAATAATTGGACTTTAGTGTCCCTTTCATTTAAAGAAACAATAGCTGATTTGGAGAGCTGATCACTTGGACACTTGGCTTTTCACCTCTGGGACCCTAGTTACAGCCCTAAATTTAATTGGAATCTACCCAGAATAGCAAGTGGTTTCCAAACATTTACACACACACGCACATGCACGCACACGCACACGCGTGCTCACACACAGAGCTAGTTTTCCTTCATTAGCATGCATCATCTGGGCAAGGCTGAGCCAGGACAGGCTTAGAAGAAATAAGGATTCATTTTGCTACAGAAGAGCAAAGCTTGGGAAATGGGGAGGATGTGATGACTACAGCACCTGGGGTAATCATCACCCACAGTGACAGTGAGTAAAATTGGATAAACAAAAATCCAGACTGCTACAGTAACAGGTCTGGCACTTCCCCCTATTTCTTCAGCAAAATTTCAGGGTAGAAGCTATTAGCCAAAAGACAGGTCCTTGGAGATGATCTCTATTCACCTAGGAAATACTAACAATACCTTTCAGATAGGGAGATGTATAAATTAAGCCTACTGAAGTAATGGGGTAATGTTTGTGCACAGACTGCAGCTGATGTCAATTGATTTAAATACAACTCTGGGAAGAGAGAATGAGATCAATAGGAGGTTCAGAATAAAGATACACTGGGAAAAGCCAAATAATAATAGTGTGCTTTTTGTAAGAGGGGCTCAAAAGAGGGGCTTTGTAAACAGTGGGCACGTGTAGATGAAACAGGGGCCCTAAACAGAAGCAGAGATGGGTTTTAAAAAACACCACTTCAATTTAGGGCTAATTAAACCCCAATGTGGTGCACACACCCAGCTGACCTACCTGCCTCTCTGGTGGGGAGGGGAAGGTGAGATGCTGGCAGGTGGAGCGGTCCCCAGCCTGAGGTGGGCAGGGGGCTGCTGTTCCCCTCCGTGGCAGGAGCGACCCCACCCCAGGTGGCACCCACGTGCAGGCACCCGGCTCAGGTGGTCCCAGGGGGTACTGCAGCCATGGAGGGAAGCACCGGGCCCCCATGCAGCTCAGGCAGGTAGGCTGAGGGTGGGGGAAGGATCAGGCTCACCACTTCTCTTGGGTGGAGCTGCTTTCCCCGGCTGCTGCCAGGCTGCCTGCAGGGCTTCTTGAAGGTGTTTTAGTTTGCTGCACCCCAAGTCATTTAAAGCACATTATGCCACCAAATTTCCTATAGTGACTGGAATTAATGTGCAATATGCCACTGAGGTGTGCAAACACCAACATCATTAAAGAGGTGCAAAAGCATTTAGCTCACTTTAAAGTGTTATGCACCCATGCCTCTCATTTTGTCTACACACGGCCAGTGATTGAATTGCTTCTCCTAGCACCACCGTGCAGGATAGCAGCATCATGACTCCCTTTTTGCAGATAGGAGTCAAAGAACAGAGGGGTAAAGACTTGCTGAAAGTCAACCAGAGCATAGGGCACACAAACAAGTTACATGAGGCAAAGGAAGACAGAGCTTTACAGTGTGCCAGCTGCTCTATGCTAATTGTCTGTTCATGCTCCTACCCACTTTGCAATAAATGAAGTGAACTTGTGACAGGGGTAGATTTCTACCTGGGTGTGAAAGTGCATGCCTGGACACTATTCGTGGGGCAGCTGGCACATTATAAAGTCCTACCCTCTTTGGTAACTTGCCTGCCCTTGCCCCCGAAGAGATAGTCGTAGTACTAGAAAAGAGTGTCCAGTTGTCCTAGGCTTTTACCAACAAACCCCATTTCCTCCTGTGTATAGCAAATGGCAAGCCAAAATTAGACACAGTAGTGGCACTTATAAATCCTAGTTGGAAAATGCCATCATGTATTTTTAATCCAACCGCCCCGTCACTGAATAATAAAATGAAAGGATTGCTGAGTTTGACTGGCATTTGTAAGTAGCATGTGAAAGGGGCTAATAGAGGGAGAAAATTAGCTGCATTTATCATCTTAACTACATTCATATTACACTCATGATCCAATTGTTTAAAAATTGAGCTTTTAGAGTAGTTCTTTTTTAAAGTTTAAGCATTCAAACAATCGTGATTTATTTCCTGAACAAACATTACCTTAAAAAGATTCCTTTTTAACCCACCAGTACCATAAAAGAGTGACCTTTATTGCACAGATGTATGTTAAATAGTAATCAATATTGGGCAAAACTTAGAATTTCTGTTTTGTACAGAATGTGAACGTTTCAAATCTAATATTGTTCTGAATCAGAAATAAATCAAATATTTTAAGAATTTCCTGCATATTAGAATTTCTGAAGAGAGTTATTTTCAGTAAACTTTTGTTTTGCAAATTTTAAATGTCAGGCTTTTTAAATTTAATTTTTTTCATTTAATTTGTAGTGCTCTTTTCATTATTATGTTAAATTATTTAATGGCATGTCAGTAGTACTATGGCACAATAGTACCATTAATATACTTAATGTCATAATGCTATCTAAATGAAATATTCTGTTTTTCATTTTAAAATTAAGAGTGGCTGCTACTTAGTACTAACTGAAACACCTCATCTTTCTATATCAAACTGTCCCTTGCTTTTCTTAAGTTTGTTTTGTAACAGAGTTTGAAAGTGAAAGAAAATGAAAATAAAAACGAATGAAAATGAAAACGTCAAACTCTTTCTTTACAATATAAACAAGAGATACTTTGATCTAGAGAAGAAGATATGATATTTCAATCAGTACTCAATAGCAGCTGCCCTGAATACATTTTAAGACGACAAGAATAATAGAATACTTCAGCTATTATATTGTCACATTGTGACATCCCTATAACAGTAATGCATACTGACAATGTCATAAAATAATGTAAAGATAAATATATAACATTGAAAATCTCCAAAAGATAAAATTCTAAAAATTCAGAATTTCAACATTTTCCAAAACAAATTGTTTCAATACTTTTTCTGCAGCAATTTCCATCGAAAGACGTATGATTTTGTGATCAACTTTATGTAATATAGATCAAGCAGGAAAATGAAAATCCCATAGCATTTGATTCATAATTTATATGTGATACTGTGTACAAAAGATATGTAATTATAATTTTTTCTGTGTACTGCAGCTTTTCATTTCTAAGGACTCAGCTTTTGCAAGACACTAGTACAGTTATACATTCATTTCAATACAAATCGGCACAGAGGAAACATCCACATTGTGCTGTCTTACAAACTCTTATTTACATAAGATTTATTTTACGAAACATTATTTTATTTTTACCAAGCTTTTGCCAGCACTCATCCATGCTCCAGTTTCTATCAAACAGTGCCAGACATGCTAGAGCACTGCCTAAATCCCATAGATTCATAGACATTAAATTGATGGAGCCAACTAGGTATCAGCAGCCTATTGAAAATACGTTTAGTCCATGCCTCCCTGCTAACCCTTCCAATGGTCCTACATACACTTGAACAAGAGGGGGGATAAGACAGATCCTAGCAAGAAGCCCATGTGAACAAACCCTCAGGTAAGCAGAACAATTCTCTATTTTGAACGAGCCTTTTGGGACCACTCTTAGGGATAGGAGTAAGGTCACTGAAGGACTTATTGTATTATTTACTCTTGTAAGCATTCAGACAAATCAAAGACACACCATCAAATAGCACTGAAAGCAGCTAGTCGGCACAACTAGGTGAACACCTGGTTTTCATTCATTGCCAGAAGGAGATCATTTACTGAAGTAACCAGTGCTACCTCTGCATGATATTCAGGTTTATGCTCAAGCTGACATCTAACAAGTATCAAGAAACTATGAAGCAACTGCATACGTTAGGATTGATTCGTTTCTTACTCATACTAGTGAAAATGTGGAGTAACTCTCGTGAAGTCACTACCGTTACTCGTATAAACCTAGCACAAATGATAAGGAAATCAGGCTCTAAGAGCTGTTTTGTCATAACTTTCTCAGAAAACTTAAGCCAACATGGAAGATCAGCTTCTGAGTGATAGTCACTTGATGCTTACTGCATAGGAAGTGTTGACTGCCTCCAGCAACAATAGTTAGCTCCACCCAGATGGCTTAACAGGGAGAAATGACATGAGTCCAGAGGGCAGGTTCTGAAATGAAGAACTCTCATTACTCCAGGTATCTCAGTGAGAATCCTTGGTTCAGTTTGAGACAACAACATTTTAAATTCCCAAGGAATATGTTGCCACCCGTATATGGATGTGGACAGTTCCATGAACACTGGTGTAACATTAACATGGAATTTCCACTTGAAGGGAAAGCCATTTATGAGTCAGCTCAGATGAACAAAGCTGTCCTCTGCTCCAAAAAATGCAGCTTTATAGATGCTATAGGGTCAGTAAGTTGTTCTTTCCCCCCAGTCTAGCTATGGGATAAAATTGCAGATAATCTCTCTGAGATAGTAAGAAGGACAGCTCAAGGCTGTGAAGGCTTGTTGAAAGTGGCCTCAAGCTTGACCCTCAGTGGAAAGTCACAGGGATATATAAAAGATCCAGTAGGTTTCATAGATTCATAGACTGTTAGAGGCTGGAAGGGACCTTGCAGATCATTGGGTCCAGTCCCCCTGCACTAGGCAGGAAAAGACCAGTGGGGTCAAGTGACCCCAGCAAGGTGACTGTCCAGTCTCCTTTTGAAGATTTCCAGGGTAAGTGACTGCACCACCACTGGAGGGAGTTTATTCCACAGTCTGGACACCCTGAAAAACTAGAGTTTTTTCTGGAATTGAGCCTGGAGCAGCCTTCCAGGAGTTTGTGTCCATTGCTCCTGGTCTTCCTCAGGGGTCCACTGGTGAACAGCTGTTCACCAAGTTTCATAGTTGGTAGGGTGGGAAAGGAGCTGAGCAGATCATCAAGCCTGACCCCCTGCCATGGGCAGGAAAAGATGCTGGGATCAAATGACCCTGGCTAGGTGACTGTCTAGCCTCCTTTTGAAGACCCCCAGGGTAGGAGCAAGCACCACTTCCCTTGGAAGTTGGCTCCAGATCCTAGCCACCCTGACTGTGAAGTAGTGCCTCCTGATGTCTAGCCTGAATCTACTCTCCATCAACTTATGGCCGTTGCTCCTTGTTACTCCCAGTAGTGCTCAGGGAACAGGGACTCTCCCATTGCCTGCTGGTCCTCCTTGGCAGGTTTATAGGCGGCCACCAGATCCCCCCTCAGCCTTCTCTTGTGAAGGCTGAAAAGGATCAGGTCCCGTAGCCTCTCCTCATAGAGCTTGCCCTGCTGCCCCCTAATCATGTGAGTGGCCCTCTTCTGGACCCTCTTGATGCTGTCCACAAGTGCGGTGCCCAGAACTGGATGCAGTACTCCAACCAATGTCACATAGAGCGGGAGGAACATGTCCTTGGACCTGCTCATGATGCATCTATGGATACATGACAAGGTGCAGTTAAGCCTTCCTGAACACATCCCCACATTGGCGGCCCATGTTCATCTTGGAATCAATAGCGACTCCAAGATCCTTTTCTGCCTCTGTGCTGATGAGAAGGGAGTTCCCCAGCCTGTAGATATGCTGCTGGTTCTTCCTCCCCAGGTGCAACACCTGGCACTTGTCCGTACTGACACCCATCCTATTCTCATCCACTCACCCTTGTAACCTGTCCAGATCTACTTGTAGCCTTGTCCCTCTCTTCTAGCATGCTCACTTTAAGTGCTTAATTAAAATAAAGATAAACTTTCCCGATGTAGCAGTAAGCCACTACCAAGTCCCCTCCCAACCTTCTTGTCTGTAGGCTGAACAGGCCCAAGTCTCTCAGCCTTTCCTCATATGACTTGTCTTGCAAGTCCCTGATCATACGGGTGGCTCTTCTCTGGACTCTCTCCAGCTTTTCCATGTTCTTGTTGAAGTGCAGCACCCAGGACTGGACACAATACTCCAGCTGCAGTCTCAGCAGTGCCGAGTAGAATGGGAGTATCATTTCCTTAGTTTTGCATGAGATGCAACAGTTAACATATTCCAGTATGTTGTTTTCCCTGCTGGCCACAGCATCGCACTGCCGGCTCAGGTTCATGCCATGGTCAATCATTATCCCGTGGTCCCTTTCGGCCATGGTGGATGTCAGATTGTCGCCACCGAGCCTGTAGGTATGTGGGGGATTGTTTTCCCCCAGATGGAGCACCTTACCCTTCTGAGAGTTGAGCTTCATCTGGTTCCGATCCGCCCAACTCTCTAACCTGTCCAGGTCTGCCTGTATCTGCAACCTATCTTCTGGCATGACCATGCTCCCCCACAACTTGCTCTCATCCACAAACTTGTCCATCAAGCTTATCACTCCCACATCCAAATCATTGATAAAGATGTTGAAAAGCACCGGTCCAAGCATGGACCCCCTGAGGGACACCACTGACCACTTCTCACCAGAATGGATCTGTGTCATCCATGAGAACTCTCTGGGTCCTACCATGGAGCCAGTTTTCTACCCACTGAACTGTTAGGCAGTTAAACCTACAATCTTCCAATTTTTCCACAAGGATGTCATGGGATACTACATCAAAAGCCTTTTGAAAGTCTAGGCACATAATGTCAAAAGACCTGTTCGTAGAAGGAGATGAGATTGATAAGACAAGACCTACCTATGACGAAGCCATGTTGGCTGTCATTCAGAATCTTACTCTGAATGAGCGTATCACATACAGATTCTTTAATGAGTTTTTCCAGGATTTTCCTTTGGATGGAGGTTAGGCTGACTGGCCTATAGTTGCCCAGGTCCTCCCTCTTCCCTCTCTTGAAGATGGGCACAATGTTGGCCCTCTTCCAATCCTCAGGGATCTCTGATTTCTGAAATAGTTTTACCAGGGGTTCTGCAGTGATCTCAGCCAGCTCCAACAGTACTCTCGGGTGCAATCCATCTGGTTCTACTGACTTTTAAGTGTCTACCTTTTCTAGCTAGTTTGTCAACAGCTCAGCATCCACAGTGGGAATGCTATCATTTCCACCATGCCCTCTGTGATCCTTATCTTGCTTATCTTTCCCCTAGGTCCAGTGAAATATCGAACCAAAGTGGGCATTCAGGAGTTCATTTTTTTTCCTTAGTGTTCATTACCTGCTGTCCCAAGGTGTTAAGTAGGCCCATGCTTCCATTTGTGTTCCTTCCGCTCCCTACATACCTAAAGAAAGACTTCTTGTTGTCCTTGACTACCTTGGCTAACTTAAACTTAATTGCTGCCTTAGCTGCCTCCTCATTTCCCTACAAGTGTTGGCCACTGTTGTATAGTCCTCCTTGAGGACTGTCCCTAGTTTCCACTGTGTGTACACCTCTTTCTTCTTTTTCAAGAGGACCGCAATGTCCTTATTGAGGCAGGAGGGCTTGCCAGCCCTTCTGCTACCTTTCCTCTTCATGGGAATGGTTTGGTTTTTTTTGTGTTTCAAGGATTGTGTCCTCGAGGAATGACCCATCGTTATATACCCCATTTGCCTTCCGTCCCCAGTCCCACATCGCCTCCCCTACTAATGCCCTGAGCTTGTTGAAGTCAGCATTTTTAAGTCCAGGACTTCAATCTTGCTAGTTGATTTATCAACCTTGTGATGGACAATGAACCTGATGAGATCGTGGTTGTCAGAACCCAGTGGTTATATGCCTGTGGCACAGTGGAAAATTCCCTTAGTTTGATACATATGGCACAGTGAGACATTCTGCTGGTGGCAGTAACTAGGTTACAGTGGAAAATTCTGCTATGCTAGAACCCAGTAACTATATGCCACAGTAATGGAAAATTACAGCTTAGAAAAAGTTCCTGCCAACCTTATGCAAACACGTACAACACCATTGGCCGATTCCAAGTTATTCATATTTGGCGACTAGTGATTGGCTCGCTAGCCATATAGAAGTTAAATCAGTTTCCGCCCACGTCGGAGAACTCCGTGCATTTCTCAGAGTGGAGAACTCCGTGCTTTTCTCAGAGTGAACTTGGCGGACTGATCACCCATCAACGTCTCCCCGTCACCGACCTCCCCGACGTACTCCATTTCCTGCATGCTCGTTAAGCAGTTCACGTACATCTCATTCTGTTCTCAGAGAGATCTTATCTCATCTCATTCCATTTACAACCATAACCCAAGTCAGTTTTCGTCTTGCATTGTAACCATCAGCAGTGTAAGTAAAGCAATCTTAGCTCAACCAATACACTTCAGTGCCTGGTTCCTCTCTGTCTGTCAAAAAGTACCCACCTGCCATTCTGGGCTACTGGCTATAGCCTCAGCCTGCCACTCGACTGCCACAGTGGTCACTGTCACCAAGGCTACCCTCAATGTTCAAGCCACCCAACCAATCATCTCCTTTGGCCAAGGCCAAGTCTAGGAGAGTGGTACCTCTGGTAGGCCCTTGTACTTCCTGGGTCAGAAAGAGCTCCTTGATTACAGTTAAGAAGCTACATGACCAATCTGACCTAGCTGAGTGTTTCTCCCAATCTGTGTCCACATAATTGAAGTCACCCATGACAACCAAGTCCCTTACACACATGGCCTCTGCCTGTTCTCGAGACAACTCCAGATCGAGCTCCTCCCCTTGGTTCGGTGGCCTGTAGTAAATGCCTACAGGTAGGTCTCTATCACCTTCCACTGCCCCCTGGGAACAGAAGCACTGGGAACCTGCCTTGATTCCAATAATTGATAGCAACCACCTAAAGAGCTTGAAACTGAGACAAAATCATCCAATGTAAATCACAGCTTTTCCTGTGTAGACTTGCCCAAGTTCATCTCTCTGCAATCACATAAATAGTCAGCCATCACCTGATAGGGAAGAATGGTCCATGGGGTTAGATTGCTAGGTTGGAGCTCAGGCTCCAACCCATTTGACACCACAGATTCCAGGATGACCCTAAGTAAGCATTGTGGGATCAAAACACAAAGGACAAAACCAAAGTTACTACAATTGTAATGAATATCCTACAACCTTCAGCATATAAAGTTGTGTGCTTCCCGCTAACTGAGATACTAGATGAAAAGCCATGTTTGAGGTTTTTTGTTATGGGGTGGGGGGGATGTTGTATGTCAAACAGACAAACTTTCAAGTTTGTGCCACTGGGGAAAAGAAACAGAGTTGGATTTTGATAACTATTATTTCCCCAAATTTGCACTCACTCTGATGGGAAAGTTACTAGTGAAAGCAATGGGGCATGTAGCTGGAAAGCTTTAGGATTCCCCTCTGACCCTTGTTCTTACCTCTCTCCCAGATGCACTGATTTGCAGCTTTTCATTCACACTTTGAGGGATCAGTCTGTTTTCTAATTACACCAGATGCATACGCCTGAGCTATAGTGAAAGAGTGCAATTAGCCCTGAGTCATAGTTTGCATTCATTTCCCCAACTGCAAGCTGCCAGTCCTCTAGCAATAGAGATGTTGCTTGCTAGGCAAAGCATTTCATGCTGGCTTGCTGGGAGGAGTCACTGACCCACTCAGTAATTACTCAGGCTAACAGCTTAACTAACATACAAATTCCTCAGCTGAGTGACAGGTAAACAGTGAGATGGCCCTGCCTTGGGTGGAAGGGAATAGGGGAGGGAGAAAAAGAGGGGGCGGTGTGACATAGATGTAAAAGCTTGTGTCAATTTCAGATCTAACGTGGCTTCAAAGTACAACATGATTCATTAGCCTTATTTCATGCACAAGATAACAAAGTTGTGGTTGCTCCGTTAATTAAGGAGGGAGGGTGTGGGGCAGAACTTGGCATGCATTATTCAATTGGTGTGGCAGGCAGCTACCAAATCACAAACCCACTCCAAACACTTGCTTTCCATGAAGAAGGACAGCATTCTTAACACAGCGGACCCCCACCACCTGTCCTTTATTGTGCCCCGCTTCAATCTAAAGGAAGCTGCGCTCCCTACTTCCCACAATGCCAAACCTGGGCAATGAACAACTGAGCTCATGCTTTGTTTAGGCTGCAGTAGAAGTGCAGATGTTTTCCCTTCAGCACTTGAAGCAGTATCAGAAACTACTGGGATCGGAAGCAATTTTCATCATGCCTTGACGTAGTGGGGTTTTGATAGTTAAAGACAGTTGGCTGAAAATGGCTGGAGAGGGACACTGGGATCATCGGCTCTCTCCATTCTTCCTGCCTGCAGAGTTGTTCTGTTCATTGAATAAAACAATTGCGTGCCTTCCCAACTGATTTTGGACCCATTTTCTGCGCAGGAAAGGAAAGGAAAGGAAAGGAACCAAGGGGTAGAAAGGAAGAAATGACTGACACTGCCAGAGCATAGGCAGAACTTGATACCAGGTACAGTGACTTGATACTGTAACTACTAGGCCACCTCACTTCTTCATTTCCTGTTGGGTTTCTTCACTGTTGCTTAATGACTTTCTGATTAGCATCCAAATCCCTAACAAAATCCATCGATACTTCCCTTACTGCGTATAGTCCCAATGCAGCCTGATTAAGTTAACAGGGTTGCATGGGATGCAATATTGGGCAGAGTTTTGACGAGCATTTCTAAATTAGACATGAGGACAGTAGTTACACTAGAACAGGAAATCCTGAGGCACACACCGATGGTAGCGACATCTCCAGCTGTGCCTATAGGTTTATTGTTAGATTATGGCTGCTATGGTGCTATATTTTATGACTATCTATATTTTAGCAGGCATTGTGCCTCTGCTGAGAATGGGGTGCTATGTGCTAGGTGATGGACATATCCACAGCAAGAGATAATCTCTTCTTCAAAATGCTTGCTGCTTTCCTTTCTACCTAAATGAGGCAACCCCACACAAAGCATAAGAGAAAGGAATTAATACTATCCCATATTACAAGCAATAGAGAAGTGAAGTGACTTTCATCCGTAGCAGAGCTGGGAATTTAATGTGGATTTCCCATTTTCAGTTCAGTGCCTCAACTGTAAAACCACCCTGTTCCCATTTATAAAAGAAGTAGTTTAGGAAAAGTGGGTTTGCATGGAAAGAAACCACTTTGCCAAAGACAGGGGGACACTGACTTTAAGTGCCATTTTGATGAGTGTTTTCATTCAGGGACCTAAAAACCTTCATGTCATCTCACTCTCAAGAAGAGAGAGCATCAGCCGAGCTTCCAGTAGAGCAGAGCTCAGTGAAGAGAGTGCCCCTGCATTTCTCAAACTTGTGAAGAGATTCGAGTCCCCCTACCCTGTAAAAGGACAAACTAGTCTGAAGACGGGGCTCCTACCTATCATAAATGCAAACCAGGACTCTTGAACAATAGCTCAGCCTCTGTGACAGCCCACATATTAGGAGCTGCTCCCACACTGGTTCCTCACTTATTACAGCCCTTTCCAAGTGTATTTATTTCTTTTAAGTGGCTCTCACCAACATCTGTCAAATGTAACAACATGATAGGATGCAGGGACAAGAAGGGGGCGGGGAAGGGAGCATGCTCCTTTGCTAGCTGGGTTCCTGCGACAATAGCTGTCTTCATTTTATTTATTTATTTATTTAGTTATTTATTTATTTCTAAAAAACCTCCGGCGTCAGCGCTCCACACGCAGCCTGCTTACAGCTCCAAAAAGCTCCTCTATTATTCTCAGGCCATTTGGTAGCAGTTGCCATGGAGATCAAAAGCAAAATGGCATGCAAATCAACACAAGCCTCAGCGTTCAATAACAACATTAAAAGGGCAGCCGGATAAGACGATGGAAAATACTTGAAATGTTTCAACCTGTGCTGCTAGCTGTGATTAGATCTAAAAGGGAAGAAAAATACCCTAATGGATTACATTGAGCATGCTAAAATATTCTAAACTAGGACTCAACTGCAGTCTGTGTGATTATTTTATGTGCATATATGCATAAACACACATGTATACATACATATATATGTGTGTATACACACACACGATATACATTCTCTATATATGCATGCATATATATTTATTAGAGCAGAATTAATAATGAGTGTGTACAACTATTACAATTGTACATTTTTTCTGCTTCCAAAATATCCATAAATAGTTGTAGATTTCCTTGCATTTGATATTAGTAATTTGCCATTGTATTGCACTGTTAGTGAATATTTTTCTAATTTTTTTAACCTCTCTAGGGACTGATGACGCATATTCGAATTTCAAGCTGCCCTGCTTAGCTTTGAGTGGTCAGAACAGCTGCAGCATCTTGTTTCCATTTTCTGACTAAATAAGCACACAGAAGTAACTCTAGTGCAAGCATCTGTGTACACAATTTGGTCTGCAAGTATGCATACAAGTGACCTGAAAATCTACTTCTTGCAAACATTTTCTGCCAGCAAAACCCCACTCTTCAGAAGTCTGTAGAAAACGAGATCAGCCATAGCTAAAGCAAATTCATTTAAATATGTGAACTGTGTCAACATTTTTTATGCATTACTTGCTGAATTCTAATGATTATGCATATACTCTAAATAAAAACTTGTGATGAAAACCATTTACAAGATTGCAAAGTCAAGCACTCAGAAGTTAGGAATTGCTGGAATTAAGGTTGCTTGACTTGTACATGTACATTATGATATAAGCTTTCATTACATGATCCCATGGCACTTTTCCATAGGATCCCTGCCTCATTCTGTGCACAGAGCGTATACTTCTTACTTAAATAGCAGTTATTCAATATTTCGTTTTCCATATGCTGCTAAATAGGAGGCACCAGGCCTTATTACAAACCTTGCTTTGAAGACAGAATTTGCTCCTGTGTTTCTTTTGTCTTCCCCTGGGTCGTTTTACTACAGAATTCTCATTGCTATAGTATCACTGCTTCACAAACACAAAATAATTTATTTTCACAATATCCCTCTGCTTGGGAAAGTATCGGCACCTCAATTTTACAGATGGACTAGGGAGGCATAGAGAAAGCCAGGACAACAGTATTAACTAATTTAGGTGCTCAATTTGAGATACCTAGGGCCTGTTTTATAGCGTTTAACATTACACAGGAGCCTATATATTCCAAGCACAGCCCCTGTTAACTTTAGTTGCAGCTGTGAGTTCTCAGCACTTCTTCAACTGAGAGCCTAGGGTCCAGCTCAAGCAACCAGAAAAAAGGAGCACCACATTAATAGACTCCTGTAAAACATTTGGTGTCAGTGACTTGCCTGCCTTTACACACGACCTTGCTAGCAGGAGCAGAAAGAAAGTCTACTTCTCTAGGGCAATTCCCGAGCATGTTAGCCACAACACCATTCTCTCTCTTCTTGAAAACCCCTCCCTCATTTACTGTACACCTTCCAACTTCTGCAATAAATGAGGGTGGGGGGGGCGGTCTACAGGCAATAGTTTTCTGGAGCGCACAAGCCAGATCCATCCCCCAAACAAGTCCATCCGGTGCAATGAATGAGGCAGGATCCTGGGAATAAACCAGTATGTTGTTAAAGACAATCGGCCCTCCCCTTAAGGGACCCGAATTAAGGGAAACTTAAGCAGATTTTCCAACTAGTCCAAGTTCCCCTTCAATCCCAGCTCGCTCCCTCCCACAGCTTCCCTCTACCAGAATCAGGGCACCTTCTTACAATCCACATCCCCACCTTAATACAGCTCAGCCTTGTCTGCATGCAAATGGGGCAGTGTTTTCTTCCATGCTGCCTGTACAGCAGCAGACAGGAGTGTCATTGACGCTGCAAGAGAGACGGGCTTCCTGAAGTCAGTTCATGCACCAGGACCTGGACCCAGAAAGGGTCTTACACTCACAGAACTGAAATTGCTGGAAAAATCCTGTTGTGCTCTGGTTGCTACATGTCCAGTTCAGGCAGAATGGGAATGTAAACCAGATCAGAAAAAGCACTTAGCAGTCTCAGTTTAGGTGGAATTTAGGTCTCTAATCCAAATGGTGCAAAGTCTGTGTTTATACGCTTCAGCTATGAAGTGTCCCTGAAAGGCTAATCTATAAAGCAGAGTATCCAAAGAGTGGACCTCTGCGAGAGGGTGCACTTCAACTACCGGTCAGCACAGTCCTAGAAACAAATGGTAGCTGAGCCAGTCTGTGCCAGAAAGCATGAAGCTAGAGGCAGTGAGCTAACTCAGAGCCCAAAGGGAGCTCAAAGCCACAGTATGTGGATCCAACACAGCCCTCTGGTAAGAGACTGGTAGGGTGATCTTAACTAGGACTGTGACACAGGGAGTTTCAATCCCTAAATATTAAAAAATATGTAGCTCAAGAAAGTGGTTTTAAATGAGGTGCTACTTGATTTTAATTGTGCTATAATACAGAGATGAAAGGATATGCCTCATCTTGCATGTGACCCTGAAAGAGTGACATCAAGATATATTGTGCCATTTACAGCAAATGGATGAGGACTGGACCCTTACCAAGGTGAGCTCATTCCCATCTAGTTTTAGGCCCCCGAAGACAAATCTGGCATTGTTTTTTGTGCTCACACAAGGAATTCACTTTCTTTTGTAAAGCTCCAAAATATTAACAAAGCTAATCCCTACACGTCTCTGCCTTGCCATATCCTGGGGAGCAGCCAGTCTGTTTTTCTGCTGTGATTCCCTCTGCTACAAATTTTCCAAGCAAGCTAATGCTGTACTTCTCCGAGAAATCGATAGCGAGACTACATCACGCAACTGGAGTTTACTCCAATACACGAAACACTGCCCAACAAGTGAGAAGGAGAGATATGTCTTTGCTATAACCTGTAAACACACAACCTTTAGAGTAGCTGGTTCTAGGTGGTGCAGAGACAGAGAAGAGTTTAAATAGGGTCTAAATAGGAACTTGTTTGGTCTTAGTTCCGGTCAGCCCATGTACAAGTACTATGCATGCATGACAAGGATAACACAGTGAAAATGTGAGCAAACTAAACAAGGCGTGATGCTTGGCTTGCATTAAGACTTCGATTACTTTTCCCACATGATCCCTTTTCCTTACATGAACTGTTATTCCAATACATTAACCTCTTCTTTATAAACAGCCTGTTTCATTCAGGGGTTGCGTACAAACAAGTTTTCACAAGCTTTACCAAACTAGTTTATCTGCACTGCTGTAAGGCCTTCTTTTAATAAATACGGGGAAAGAAAACCTTTTGTTTATTAACTTAAACTAAATCTCAGTAAAGCTGATTTAAACCAAAATGAGAGCATCCACATCAGTTTGGCTAAACTGGTTTAAAAATCACATTTTGTATTCGGATCCAGGGCACCCTCCCTTCAATTCCTCCTGCACTCTGAAAGAATCAATGCCTCACCCCTCTTGCTGAGCCTGGCTTTCATCCCTTTACATATTTTCATCACTGTTGGGGTAAGAGCTTTCTGATTCTGAAGCCCCACCATGTAATGAAACTCTGACAGTTTTTCTAAACCTTGGATTTAAGCACTTTCTCAGCAAGCCATAATTTCTGATATTATTTTGCTCAGTAAAGATGTTTTGGAATACAGTGTGCACGAAGGAAACCTCCGACTACCTTGCTTCTTGGATGCTTTACAGGCAGGATGACTTTTAAGTCCTAAGGACCTTTGCAGAACAAGATATGTTTGAAAAATATCACTTCTGTTGTTTTAAAGTTATTAGCATTTGAAGTAGCCTACCAAGATAATTGTTAAAAGTTCAATTTGTGCCGTTTAGTGTTTCTTTACGATAAAGAGAGCCTGATTTTTTTTAAAAATGCAAGAAACATCTGGACTGTCAAATCCAGTTTTCCCTGGTTTTGCTTGGAGGTTTCTGGAGGCAGTCAAAGAAATTTATTGCACGCTCTCATGCCTTAACTTAAAGAAAAAGGGAGCTGAATCGTTAACAAAGACATATTTTCTCTTATTTCTTCATTAAACATTAAAGTTAAATAGGTGCTAACTAAATAACTACCCCCAGCAATTTAACTAATCTGACTAAGAATCCTTCCCCACCTCCTAATTATTCAGCACCAATCTGTTGTGATGTTCGGATTTCAATAGTTCTTAGGTCACCATACAGTCTTCCACAGCAGACAAGACCTGAATTTCTAATGCAAGTAACAATCAGGGAAAACAGCTATTGACAGCAATGTTTCAAGCCTTTTTATTCTATCATAAAGGAATAATAAAAAGGGCACAACCCAATGTTATTTCCTTTTCAGGTCACCACTGAAGGGGGATCTCAACAACTCTACAAAGAATTACACTTAGTGCCTAAAAAGCTTTTATCTTTTGTTGTTACGAGTAAGATTTTTCAAAATCTCATGAAGGAGTTGGTCACACAACTCATAAATTATAATGAGACGTGGCTTTCCTCTTTGGGCTTTTCTGAAAGATATAAAAAAAAAAAAACAGGATGGAGGTAGATGCCCATCATCCAGAAGGTCCATGCAGAATCTCTGAGTCATTTTTTTAAATCCCACCCCTTGGTGTTGCCTTAATATTTGTCAGCACCCTAAATCTGCATTTGAAAGGTTTTTAATGTTCGCCTTGGTTACAGGAGGCTCCTAAGCCATTTCTGGCCATCCTTGCTAATACAGAGGAGTTTATGATCCACAGTTCCCACACTACAGATGTAGTCTGAGAGCCTTAATTACATAAAGTTTCTAAATCACTTTCATATACTCTATTGGAAAGTACTGGAGAAATAGAAACACACACACGCGCGCGCGCACACACACACACATCCAATAATGGCTTCCAACAGCTAACAAAGTCCTACAGAAGGATAAATGAAGTTTGGGAGGTACTCCAGGAGCAGGCCATCAGAAAGGATAGAGAAGAGGGCACGGGAAGATATAGATATCCCACAGCCAATGCTCCAAGGGTTAAAGGCTCTTATAAGGGATCTTGATATAAATTAGAGTTGCACTTACGGAGAAAGGTGACTGAAGACCAGCCACATAGCCGGCTCCTTGCAGACGACCTTCTCTCCAAGGTGGGATATACTATCCTATAACATTTAAAATCAGCAAGTTATTTTTTTCATTTTTTTTTAATAATGACTGATTCAAGGCTAATGGAATTGAGCTTCAGGCTGTTTCAAATGCTACTTCCTTTCTAATTTGGGGCCACTGATCTTTAAGCAGTCAAAACTGTAAAAATATTCAACTACTTTTCTTTAAACTTTGCTTGATTTGTAAGCCTCACTGGAAATGAACTTCAAGCAAGTTTGAAGATAAGTAGAGTCTGTATGCAAGGCTGTATACCAAAATCCTTTCTGTATTATATAGAATCAACTGACAAATTATTTTTAGTGATATAAATCAAAAATATTTTAAAGGCAAGAACTTTTAATCTACATTCTCCTCTTCCGGACTCTGAAATATTCCATTTTTTTTAATCTTAAAGTTGCATTAACTCTATTTCCACTGGGCTGTAGACATAAGGTTATGATTTCTTTTATCACAAGTACTGACCATAGTGGGACAATTTTCTCCTCATCAACCCAATTTTTAGGAAAGGTCTATTTTTCCCATTGTGTCAGTCATGACCAAACCCTCCACTTGTCACTGTGTCTGCTTTACTGAAGGAAGTAATTGGGCAACATCTCGCTCACCTACCCAGCATCAGAACCCCTTGCTGAAGCTCAGCAGCAGCTCACACACCTTCCTAATTACGTTTATTCACAGAAATCAAAAGGAGCGGGAAGCAGTTGAGTAAAGGTCACATTAATAATACAGGCTGAAAGAAAGCCTGTGGATATGTATTTTTCATTAAGCCACATTTGACTGAAGGGGACGATTCTTTCTGGATTGGTAGTGTTTCTTGAGGAGGCTGTCAATACAGCTTTAAAAGAGACTTTGCCATTCTTCTTGTCACTGCTGGTTGTCCACTGAAAAAATGGATCTTTAAGAAGAAAAGCTAATGATGTTGTTTGTAGTCAGGTCTAACCTGAGGTCACAGATGACAGAACACGGGTGCTGGCACCCTTCACAAGTCTGAAGTCTGCATCCACTTCCAACTCAGGTTCCCGTCAGGGCCTCCGGAGAAGTGCACAGGTGCCTGAAGTTAGCTTTGTCCCTAGCCTGAAATCTGAACTGCCATCAGATTTGATGGTATTTGACCATGCACATGCTTTAAGTTGTGTAAGGGGTGAAGAGAGACAAGTCTATCTATCTATAAAAGCCAGTATGGTGCAAAAAACCCCAAAAAACAAAAAAAAAACCCCTGAACTAGGAAGACGGCAAAAATGGGCTTTGTTTTCAGCTTCATCACTGACCTGCTGTCTCACTTTGAGCCAGTCACTTCCCTTCTTTTTGCCTCCATTTCCCCTCTGGCGATGGTGTAGATATGGCGTAAGCAGCCATCTTTCTCCTTCCAAATGACTCCTTACAAGTCATAGGCCACAATGCCTCCAAATACTAATCAGTGTAACCACATCTGCCCAATTCTTAATTATCTGCATTATTTCAGTCTAAATCAGTCACCGAAGTGTTTGGGGCAGGGACATGTATTCTATATGTTAGCAATACGGTACATACATAATGAGTATAAGGGAGATCTCTGGATGGAATAAGTAGATTGACTGATTTGAATAACATCAACAAAGGTCTAACAACAGGTAGTATGGATCTTGATCTAGATATATACCCATGGATTTTATTTGCTCATTTGTATTAGTGAAAACATGGATCCAAATCCCACAGGCAGCTTTGCAAAGCCCAGTTTCAGTTGTTTGTCCAATATACATTTACTTTTGTTTAATTTCTATGCATATCTGGAAAAGTGCTGTGCAATGCTTCTTGGCTCCTTGCTTCCCACCTTCTGTTTATGTGCTTCTGACTAATTTTCTCCAAAACATGAATGTCTACCTCAAATCAGAGTGTACAAGAACGATCACTAAGCCAATTCAAAGTTGGATGGCCCTGAATCAGTACAGTGGAGTCTGGCAGCAATAGCCTTCATGAGCTAGTTAACTTGCCAACTAATACACAAAGTCGTCTCTGTCACAGCTGTCTGAACAATACATTTGCCAATTAAATTAATGCAATCAAATCCTCTGCATGCAGCAGAAAGGGCAGAGCAAATCCAGGTGAAAGAAAGAATGGAATCTTACAATTCTCCTATGCGTCACCCAGATGAAGAACAAAGGGAATGAAATATCATTATAAAAAACAGTGAAATCTGTTAATTAATGGGAAGTATCAGGGGCCTTATTTATACCTGTGTCTGTCTACAATACTACTAGGACCCAAATGATAGGAGAGCTAGCATGTTAAGTATGCAGTTCCACTTGCCTTTTTGCTTTTAGAATCTGTTCTTTAAGTGGTAGTGCTGGACTGTGAATGATTCATTTACCTGTGATCCTCCTCTGGGTTTGTTGGGACTATGACCTCTATTAAATACTGTACTTTACAATATAGACTAACACAATTATATCTATA
>JAGPOW010002173.1:14446113-14496973 GCA_030014935.1 Caiman crocodilus
TGTGACCCCAGCACTTGTTTCCTGCCATTGGCAGGGGGTCAGACTAGATGGCCTGCTCTAGGCCCCTTCTGACCCTAGTTACTATGAAACTATGAAAGAATTTATAATTAATTTACCACAAGAATATTCTGTAATATTCTCACTAAATTTGTTGTCCCCATAAATGTTCCTAGCGCTAAAATCATTTGTAAGAATTTTCATGGAAAACAAGCCCCAGAAAGCATAAATCCAGAAAAAAAGGTGTTTCGCTTTTTGAATCATTATTTATAACTATTTCTTTAACCAGTGTTTACCCAGTTCCTTTCTCAGTAAGTCTTCAGCACATAGGCAATGGTACCTTTGATTTAATAAATAATGGCAAATCATGCCCATTAGCATAACATCATGCATCACAAATGGAGAGAGCAAGTGAAACACCACTTTTCTTAACAGATCACTCTTTTTCTTTAAAACTCAGTATATCTGAGTCAGGCTAGGTTCAGGGTAGATGGGGTGGGTTATCTCTTTCTTCTTCCAAATGTGGACCAGGAAATGCAGAAATCTCAGACACCATATTTTAGTTTAATTGTATTAGTGCAAAAATAACAAATAGCACTTGATTTCTACATCTCTCCCCAGCCCCCTCATCCGAGCTATAAGGTGCAATGGCAAGGTGATGGGGAGGCCCAGGGCTCATTTAAAGGCCATGTTTCAATTCCTCCCCCAACCCTCCCAGGTTCCCCAATAAGAATACTTGCACCACTGACCCAGCAGTGGTGCAGGCAGCACCAGTAGGCACCGACCACTGTAATAATCATAGATTTGGGTGTTATTTTCTTCCCTCACACATGGTTATTAAGAGATGTTGTAGGTCTTAAAGCTGGAACCTTTTGCTCTTGGAAAATTATATGTGACACTTTACATACGGATTAGATAATTAATGTATGCCCTGATTTCCTTCACCGTAACATAAAAAGGGTGAGAACAGTGCTATAATTCCAGATAATTAAAGAGCGATGGAGTTACAGTAGCTTCCACTGCTAAGGGAATTCTGCCCACTGTTATTAACACTGCAAAAACCCTCTCTAGTCTTCACATCTCACTGCAATCCGCACTTTCCCCTCTAGTCTTCTGGAGACTGAAGTGCTATAGATCACAGTAGGCACATCTACACATTTATTAATGTGCAGTAGTTACTGTGTATTTAATTTAGTACTTGCTTAATCAAGTAATAACTAAATGCACAGCAACTCCAGTTACTGAGCAGTAGCACCAGCACATGGTTTTTTTGTGACACTTACTATGCAGTAACCTAATAACACTGCGCAGCAGCATATTATCATAGTTTTTTACTGTCACGCTACTGCACAGTGTTATTAGGCTACCACACAGTAAGCATCTTGCGTAGATTCACCCAGTATGACAGAGGCATCTATAGTTCCTCCCCAGTGGCATGGCTCAGCCCTTGTGCTACAGAGACATACATTCTTCAGAGCATATAGATGTCCTTTTAAAAACTCGATGACCATGTTCAATCCTCCGACAAAGATCTGAAAGGATGTTGCATACTTCATTTGTTGGTGCCCTGAACAAATCTTGCAGAATGTAGCCTTCAAGAGCTGCCGGTCACAGTAGCTGCATTTGAGGAGACTGATACACAATTAAACCGGGTAGTGTGAGCATAGCCACTTCTGGATATGGCTATAACATAGTATAGTAGAGCTATACATTCTGCAAGGCCAAGTCATCAGTGGGGGAAACACAACTCGTGCCTGTGGTCTTACCATGGGTAAAATTCCTTCCTGAGCCCTAATATTGAGATCCTTCTGATCCTGAGTGGAGGGGCATGACCCGTAGCCAGGAACCTCTAGGTTTGGTCCCAGCAGGAGCACTGGCACACTCCAATCAAAGCCCGCAGCCTTGGTTGTAGCCAACACCTAGTGCCTCTAAGGAACACTTAAAAACACCCTAACACATGCAACAGAAAGGGCTGGGGGTGGGGAAACACCCATAGTAGAACAGAAAGGGTGGGAAATACCCATAGTAGAACCTAGATTGTTCCTTGGTCACAGACTGTTCAATGTCTTCTTGTACATCTCCAGTGATGGAGAGTCCACAGTCTCCCTAGGCAGTCTATTCTCTAGCAGATCTAAAGAAGACATCCCCAAAAGTTTCCAAACATTGGGCTAAATTCTACCTGTGGAACTCAAGGCAAGATTGGGTGGAGAGGTGGAGGGCAGAAAGTTTCTCTGAAATTGGAACACCATGTCACAACCAGGCAATCAACCCCAGAGACAACCCCAAAAATAATGAGGTGAGAAAACATCAGAAATGT
Source organism: Caiman crocodilus (assembly GCA_030014935.1). Lineage (NCBI taxonomy): Eukaryota > Metazoa > Chordata > Crocodylia > Alligatoridae > Caiman > Caiman crocodilus. The sequence goes on from JAGPOW010002173.1 coordinate 14,448,428, forward strand.
ATTGGTTCAGCCATCACATCTCCCCAGGCGCTCTGCTGGCTATTCAAGAGTCACAGATGGAACTTCAAGCTCCTCCTGCTGGTGGAGGTCCTAGGAGAGGGCATTAGCAGCACTGGGTTGTGTTCAAATGAAATTCTAACATAATGGCAAATAAATGCCAAGTTAGTTCATGATTGCTCATCTACCAAGGGTTAGGGACATGGTCTTGTGGTCAAAACACAAGAATTTTCCCTCAGGATGGTGCTTTCCCTTGAGAAGCTTATGGGTAAACAGCAACCCAATGTAAGACAACTCACCAATCTGGTTTGGAAGGGCTCAAGAGTAAAATATCAGGGTCAGCACTGGCAAAGCTGTGCTGGGAACACAAGACTGGTAAGGCAGAAAAATGCAACAGATTGGTTGGGCAGTGTGTTGGTAAAATATAGTGCATGAAGTCTCAGAACTGGAATAGTAGATGAGACTGCAGGTAGGGACTGAGGTACACTGTCTGTTTATAGGAAGGCTAGGACTAGAACAGAGGCATTCTCCAGATTACTGGTTAGGGTGTTTTGGAGAAGCTATGCTTAGACTTCAGGGCTTTACACATCAGGACTAGCCTTGAAGAGGTGCATAAGCATGGGTTCAGGGGTTGTTGACAGGCTTTGAGAATCAGGTATCCTGTAGAGGAGTGTATTTGCACTGGTATCAGTGTGTGTGATGCTCATATAGAACAATGTCGAGTTAAGCCTGAGTTACCAATCTTTGTTTTTCATAAGCAAAAGGCAGTCACTTCCTTCAATTAAAAAAAAACCCAAAAACGTTTTTAGTGTGTGGCCCTTCTTTATCTTTTGAAACCCTTGGAGGACGTTCCTAGTGTCCGTGATTAAACGTAAGAACCTAGGGCTATCACTAACCGAAACAAGCAAAATGGTTCATTCTATTATCTACTCAGCATATTTCAATGCTCCCCAGCAGAAACATTCTTGAAAAAGTATGCTCCCTGCTCTCCTAGGATTTCTTAACTCTGGCCCCAACTGCAAATTGATGTAGCATGTGCCTGGTTTTGACATGAGAACTGAATTACATTTTGGGGGCAGGGAATTAGGCTCCTGAAATATGCTTTAGCGTCAGTGATTCTCTCCAGCAGCCTGCAGTTTGTATCCTAAACACCCTTGCCCTCCTTAGTCTGATGTGTCATTAATAGCAAGAGCACTGTCACTTTTTTTGGTCAAAATAGACCTCCAGGGAGTGGAGATTCAGGCTACCCAAGACTAAACCTTTCACTTCTTTTCCCCAGTACTCGAGACCCGCTAAAAGTGATTGAGCTAACAATTCCCAGATGTGACCATCTGATAGTCGCAGGGAGGCCATTCCCAGTCAATGATCCCATATGGAAAGCACTGACCCGACAGAGCTCAAGTCTGTTGCTGCTCAGGACATGGTAAAAGACCATTGGTGTATCCAATCTGTTTCCATGGTAGTGGGCAGAAGACAACCAAGATCTACATTAGGATAAGGATATACCAGTGAGAACTTGATTTTAAATTGTGCCCAGAAGTTAATATTTGGTCAACTTGTTACTTTGCTGTTTAATTACCTTGCTTTATGCTGTACATGTGTTCCTGGAAAATGGTGCATAACTCAAAATTTGCATAAAGGCAACCCACTTTACAATGTAACAAATAGGGATACGTTCCAAGACCCTGACTGCACTGACTCCCAGACCCATTTCTACCCCTTTTACAAGACAATTTTCATACTCACCAACAGCAGTGACGGGTAGGAGATAAAATAGCGGGATGCACAGAAGCCATAATGGGGATGGCAACTACAGAAGCACATGGCACAGACAATAAGCAAGGAGCACGGATCCACATGGGAGACTATTTTGGTGCACATTGCTCCCATAATGCACCGTGCAAAGCAGTTGGCTGAGGGCTCCCACCACACCGATCGCATAAGAGTGAATTTACCTCACATATAATGAATTTTTGGTATAAAAAGGGTCATTGCATAAGAGCTAATTCATAGTTTCATAGTAGGTAGGGTCAGAAGGGACCTGAGCAGATCATCAAGTCCGAACAGGAAAAAGTACTGGGGCCAAACAACTCATATTCACTCGTATTGAATTCACTCATAATTCATGTAATTCACTCATATGGAACCTGCAAAAAGCGAGGGAGACCTGTATCGATATCTTGCTTTGTACAAGAGCTTGGAGAATATTAAGCAGCACTTCTTATCCATCTAAAAAAATGAATAGGCCTCCTGTCCTACATTTTTGAATGGCCTCTCCCAAATATACATATTTTACGAAGTGACTGCCTGGCTCAAGGAAATGGTAACCAGACAAGGATCTTTTTACTTGGTGTGGATTAGAGGCAGTGGATTACAGTCTGCTCCTGTAGAGACATGGTAAGCTTACAAACCTGAGAACTTAAGATATTTAACATGATTACGGTATCAATAGTGCCAGAAATAGCAACTGGCCAAAGGTTCATAGAATTTGTGGTGCCATAAAATCACAAACTAGCCACAAAGATATTACTTGACAAAATGGATAATTATCTTTGTGGCTGGTTTGTATAGTGCCAGCAGAGCATGTGGCAGAAGATGCAAGGACTACACTAGGACTCAAGCCACAAAGCGATCCAGATCAGCTGGTCATCAGCTGGCAGGGACAGCCCTAGGGCTCAACCCCTCCATCTCTGCCAGTTGACTGCAGACTCGAGCCTCAAGGTAGTCACAATCTGCCAATGATCAGCTGGTTACTGGCTGGCTCTGGGATCACGGGGCCAATGACCCCCAGAATGATGATGTGGGTCCGTCCCCGTCAAGCACCCAACTTGCTGGTGCAGGAATAGTTCAAGATCATGATCCAAGGCTTGCCCTGCACTAGCAATATAGAGTGATTAGGATCCGAGTCTCAATCCTGCAATCACACCTCCTGCCATGTATGTGTGGCATGAAAGGTGGTACAACCATTGCGATTAAGATCAGATCTCATTGCATCTTTAAGTGAATGTCTGTCAGGGACTGGAGTGACTTTCTTGGTGAATGCCTGTCTCCCCAATAACTTCAGGAAGTTTTCCAGCCACCAGGCAAAGAGAGGGAATTTGGAACAACCTATCTTTTGAAGCCAGCCTGCCGCCCGCTAGATAAGGAAGAGAAACAGATGGGCTATAAAGACACATGCGCCAGATAACAACATCTCATATGAGAGTGGTCAGAAAGGAACTCTAAAGTTGCTTTCACACATGCCTTCAGCTTAATTTCTTGCACCCTCCTCTGAAACCCTGGCCCTTTTCCAGAAACAGGATCTGCACTGAATGAGCAATTGAGATAATCCAGCATGGCAATGCCTGTGTTCCTGTGCCCTCTGGCTGCATCCAGTTCTGAAATTTCACTGAGATGCCAGGTTCTTCTGAATGCCCCAACCTAGGTTTCTAGGACGAGCCTTCTTTACCCCTTCCCTTCCCTTAATCACCTTCTCGACCGCTCAGTAAAGCGTAAAGAGCACCACAGCCTGTCACAGTTCTGCTGGAGAATTCATCCCCTCCCAGGGCTGCTTTACACATCAGAGTTACAATTAGAAACCAGAAACAGACAGGCTGCCTCATTCACCGCTGTGTCTCCCACTTCTCCCGCCTCTTTTCCAGCTAGAAAAATAAATATATAAGGGTTTTGTGAGCTGTGCCAGTTGCACTTGTTCTCTCTTCCTCACTTGTCACTTCTGTGCGTGTCAAAACCCCTTTTCTTATGCAGCCTACCTCTGGTCCCAGAATTAAAAAAAAAAAAAAAAAAAAAAAGCCGTGGAGCTCAGATGTGCTCATTTCATTTATTGCAGCTTTACTACAAATTTGCTACAGAGAGAAAAGCAAAGGCTGCAGGTGAACAACTCCCTTTTTCTGGGTTTTCCACTTTATCTCACCCCGCATTGCTCTCTCTGGCCATTTGTTTAGTAAATTTACTGATCCTCCTCTACCAATACATCTCCCCATATCACTTAATCTTTGTTTATCTTCCCTCTTCCCCTGCAGGTTCATAATTCTGCATTTAAAATAATAATAATAAACAGGACTTATTATTGCTTCTTCTTCCGTAGAGTCTCTTAGGGCTGTAAAGGTCTCCACTGCCTGACCACAAGCCTGATAAATGCCTGCTTTCAGCTGTGCACGTTCTTGTACCACCCTTGAAATATGTATGCACATGTTATGCAGTGTGGATGCATATCAATGCCATGCTATCTACCTTTGCATATTAAATCATTGCCACATCTTTGCAGGCAGTAAAATATGCAGAGTATATGCTAAAGAAGGCATCTTCCCTGCACAACTGTAGCAGCCCAAACACCCTTTCTCCTGAAAATGCTCCTCCGTATGGGATCCTAAACCCAGGTATTTCATCCTCCTACCCTTTGTTCTTTTTCTAAAAAAGGTATTTTCCCTTGGGTTACCTGCACATTTTTAAAATCTTCATTATTACAGTTTGCTTAAAAATAAATTACAGGCAGACCTTTCCCCTGCATTCCTTCCCCAGCCTAATTCCACCAAATAGGGGCTTCTAATGAAAATCCAAAGCAATCTTTAATTAATTATAATATACACATTGCAGGTTCTGCTGTCTGGGAGGAGTTTTGATTCTCTTTGTTTCACTGCTCTTGCTATATCTCTCACTGCTTCTCATGCCCCACAGCATCAGACTGCCCTGAAATTCTGTGAGCTCTCAGTTCCCAGAATACATTTTTGAACCCTTCCCCCATACTGCTGTAATATCCTTTTAGCTGGAGAAGTCACCAGCTAAGGAGCTAAAGACCGGGAGCACCTAGAAAGGAACACCATCATTGTAAGCTCATAATTCACTTTCAGGATACCACCCAATGCTGCAAAACACAATTACCTGAAAGGGAGTACGGAGCTTATCACATCAGACAAAACCAGGCTATTCAGTTTGGAGCCTTGCTTTCAAAAGTATCCAAGACCTGATGCTTCAGAGAATAGACAACTGAGTTAACTGTGAAGAGCTATACAAATGGCAGAGGGCCGGGGGGGGGGGGAAGAGAGGAGGGAACTGGGGGTGGGGGGGAGATCAAATCCTTCCTGATCCCTGCAGTGATCTCCATGCAATTTGAAGCATGAGTTTTGACTAACCTTTTTTTAGAAACACTTAGGATCATTGCGAAGAGGTCAGTAAAACCATTTGCTTAGTGCATAATGGAAATGAACAAAATGTTAAGCTACGTCTAGAAAAAGCAGCACTGAATGTATATTATAATGCTGCCATATAAATCAATAGCATCCTGTTAGCTTCAATATGACGCTTATTATCAGTCAACAATCTTAAAGGAAAACAGATGCAGAGGTGATCAGAGGTATGGAAATGTTGCCACATGAGAAGATGCAGAAAAAGTGATTAGCTTATAAAGGAAACAAGATGGGATGTGAAAAAGGCATGTGAAAAAATTAACAGCTAGAAGAGGTAAATCTAGTACTCCTATTGCCCTTTTCTCATCATATACGTGCCAGGGGGCAGCAGAGGGCAGAAAGCCAGCAAATTTCGATCTGAGGAAAGGTATTTTTTTAACCCACAGCACCAAATTAAATGGTGGAACTTGCTGCCAGGATTTAATTGAAGCTAAGAGCTTGACAATATTCAAATAAAGATAAAAATATGTATAGAGATAATGAGAATAGGCATATTTTCATTCAACACAAAAACAAGTCAGGAATATAAATCAATATATTTTAGTGCTGAATCTAACCTTTAACTGCTTAGGGTTTGACAGAGTTGCCCATCATGAATAATTGTTCATTTTCAAGTTTCTTGGGTCTCTCTCGCAAACATCTGGCGCTAGTCTGATAGAATCAGAAGGCTGGATTAGGTGTGCTGTTGTCAGACACAGCAGTCTGACCCTTCTCTTTCCCTGTTTCAATACCAAGGTGAAAATTTCAAAAAGGTCACCTAAATTGCAACTCAAAGGCCACACCTACAAGAGACACTGACTGCGCAGCAGCCGGAGACTACTGCACAGTAGGACTGCATGCATGGCAGAAACTGTGAAGCAATGTTACCGCGCAGTCTACTGCACAGTCGGTGTCACAAAAAAGCTGTTCATCGGTGCTACTTCACAGTAACACAGGTTACTGCGCGGTCATTTAGTACTTGTTTATACAAGTCAACAGTCAACATCTTGTGTAGATGCGGCCAGTGTGTACTTAATTCACCTGGTGTGAAACAATAACACTGTTGTGTATCAAATAAACGTACACACATACACACCAAACTACCTGTTGTGTGTCTGTCAGGAATGAGCCTGGGAAATGGGAAAAATGAACACACGATTAAAAAACCCAGTTTTGAAACTGTAAGTCAGTATTAAACATTGATCATAAAACTATTCCAATTTATAAGAAATCTGCAGTATTTGACTACCTGATTCCCACAGGGTATGAATTCCATGCGCATGTTGTAGGCCATGTGACAACGTATTGTCTTTATTTGTTCTAGTTATCTTACAAAACCTTGCTTACAAAGGCTTACGTATCTCCGAATTAGTTAGTCTATAAAAGCACTGGTACATGTAACGAGGTTTTAATACTTAGGGTTGTATTCTATGCCCCCACAAATTGAAACAGTGACTTTTAAACTGAAACGGTGGGTTTTCTTTTTCTGTCACTGTATATATGTTGTTGTCCTGGTGGCACCAGGTGCCTGCTAAAGGCATAAGCAGTGAGGGGCCCAATTCTTTTCTTTATTTTTCTCCTGTGGCCAGGGGTCATTAATCTGTGCCACTAATCTATCAGCTCACTCCCCCCAGCAGTGGGAGAGGTGGGCAGGCTCTAAAAAAAAAAGAATCAGACCACTCACCACTTCTGCCTTCAGCAGTCTCCTGCAGGCAGCAGGATGCTTGGGGCTGCCTGGGAATGGGCTGGCTTGCCCCTGGGGCAGTGTGGGGAGGCAGCAGGAGGGTGGCTTGGTGTGCTGGCAGCCGGAGAAAGTGGCAGGGATGGTGCATGGGGTGCTGGAATTCCAGGTAAGATCAGGGAAACTAGCAGCCTGCCTGGACACCCCTGTACCTCATGCCCTGTGCCCTGTACCCGCTGCCTTCTCCAGCTGCCAGCACACCCAGCCACCCTCCTGCTGCCTCCCTGTACTGCCCCAGGGGCAAGCCAGCCCATTGCCAGGCGACCCCAAGCATCCTGCCAGCCACAGGAGCCTGACAAAGACAGAAATGGTGAGAGACCCAATCTTTTTTTTTTTTTTTTTGCAGAGCCTGCCTGCCTCTCCTGCAGCTGGGGGTGAGCTGACTAATGGCTGAAATGTTCCAAGTTGCAAGATTGCAAACTAACCTACATTGGGATGTAATTTAGTCTGGAAAAATGCAAACACATTTAAAACCCCCAAACCTTGCATATGTGCAATGTATGATGTCATTAAGCCACACAAAGGACAATTCGCATCATGTGTACATCATTACATCATCACATGTACATGTGCCCTAGGATACAAAGCTACCCTGTCTTCTGTCTGACTTCAGGCCAATATGGCTAACTACTTTTCTCTAGTTATCCTCTAGTCCATCACTCTAGTGACCCTGGGTTTATGGATCATGAGGCAGTTGTTAAAAAGGAGGGATTGGTCAATTCTCACCGCACCTTTCTTAATCCCATACCCAGAGTCAGCCTTAGAGATGGGCAATGTGGGTGACTGCCTTATACACCCAAGTGCGCACACGCGCGTGCACACACACAGACACACAGCACTCTACCTCCACCCAACCCAAATCAATCCCCACACTTTCTGCATACAGCCACTACTCAGGAGGAGCTGGGTTGGGCAGTGCAGGCAGGTGTGAGTGCATATTCCCCACCAGCTGTGATGGGGCTGGGAAGATGCCCACAGTGCTTGGAACTGAGATGGGGACAAGGCCACCTGCCCTGCCAGCTGTGCTTCTCTCACCCCTTCCCTCCCCCACCTCACCTGGCCAGGGCTTGCCACAGGTTCCATGTGGGCACTTGTGCAGCAGTAGGCCAGACTGATAGCTGCTAGGTGGCTGCAGAGTGGCAGCCAGGGAAGGAGATGAGCCAAAGACAGGGGCAGCCATTCCCTCCACATCTCTTCCCCCCACTCCACCTCATGCCTGCCTCTGCCTCCAGCAGTGCCTCTGATTTGGGGGGAAAGGGGAGGGAGAGGGCGCCAAAATACAAACTCGCCCATGGTGCCATTTTCCCTAGGCCGGCTCTGCCCATACTGTTCTATGAAGTCTCCATCAGCTCATTTCCTTTCTAAGCAAAACAACCTAAGGTTTTCACAGTCCTTGGCTACAGACATTATACTTTGCCACCAAGCAGCCAAGCTAGCTAATTACCTATCATTCTTCTTACTTTCCCATCTCAGTGTCTCTCTCCTACCTGTAGGCTCCTATATTTCTCAGGCATTTCTCTTCCAGCCTAACTTGTTCTCCCCCCCACCCCCTTTCCTCACCCTAATTTTGCAGATTTCAGAGGAGAAGTGAGAAAATGAGGAAAGCTGTCACTATTAGAGCAAGAGAACAGGTATGAGCCCTTTTGTTTCTCTGCAAGTTGTCAGGAAGAGCAAGATTAGCAAGAAGCATTTTCTTCTCCGCTCCCAGATGGCTATTTTCTTCTGTGGATATCGATCTATTCACCTTTCTCCATTCTCTAGTGAAGCCCCCAAGTATGCTACAGCACTATACCTGTAGAAACACAAAAGTTGTTCTTTCACTTCCAGTAATTAAAGCTTCCTAAAACATGAGCTGCACAATACGTCAGAGCTGCTCTGTTGATCACACTCTCACCTTTCAGTCAGAAGGTCACAGGTTCAAATTCTACCTTAAGACCCAGGCTTCTATTCAGGGCTGATGCCATAATACAGTGTTAGGGGGTGATGAACTGTGAGATGTATTATCTTTCAAAAGAGAAGTTTAAATGAGGGCCTCTTGGTGTCTGTCCTGATCCTTCTGAACTACCTTCCCTTCAGTAAAACATTTTCACATATAGAGCTGTGAGGTATTCTTCAGCACGAAAGGGCTCTAGTTCTTGTTCACAAATAGAAGAGCCAGTCCTGTTACTTGTCTGTTTTCATTTCTGCCTGCAACTTCATTTTTCTCAAATACCTCCTGCCTCAGGTGAATAAAAAACCTTATTCACCTAAAGAAGTTGTCAGTCAGAGAGCAGGAGACACATAGCAAAGTATGGGGAATGCACTGATGTGATCAACAGAGATAGGATGCAACAATCAACACATTATTATTGATATGTGCCCTTCCTCTCCATGAACGATTGGTTCCCTACTCTGAAGACTTAGAGAGGCAGATGAAACCAGAATATGAGCTAAAAGACAACAAAACCTCAGAAAGGATGGACAGCGTCCTGAGGAAAATAAGGTATTTTTCCCTCTCAACTTCAACCTTGTATATTCTTAACCAGCTCCCATCAGCAAAACTTCACAAGAGGTCAGGTGCACTAAAACAGGCTCAAGCATTGAGTTTAGAAAGTGCCTCAAGTCATCCTGTTCTCTCACCATATCAACTGTCATTCAGATTTACAGTAGGGCAAAAACCTCTGAATTCCTCCTGTCTATAGTACTTAAGCACCATAATGCTTCATTGAACCAGGGTTAATAAATCCAAAGTTAATTAACACTGTTGTTAATTAACACAGCAGTGACCAAAGCCCCGAGGTAAAATGTGTCACAGGAATTCATATCCCACTGAATTTGTCAGGATTATTTCCACCAATCTGAAGTCCTATCTCCAGCAGTGGGAGCACTTACAAGAGACACTTTAGTGAATGGTTATCATCGCCATCTACATGTGCATACCCTTCCTGCACAGTAAGTTGCTCTACTCCACAGTTACATTGCTACCTGCAAATGCAGGTAAGAAATTAACTGCTGAGTAGTTACTGTGCATAGACTCATAGATTCTAGAGTCAGAAAGGACCCAAAGGATCATCATGTCCGACCTCCTGCCCCTGGCAGGAAAGAGGACTGAGGCCAGATGACCCCAGCCAGGTGACTGTCAAGCCTCCTCTGGAAGACCTCCAAGTTAGGTGATAGTACCACCTCTCTTGGAAGCCTGTTCCAGATGCATGCAGTAAGGCATGTGAAGACAGCCAACCAGGAGCAGCAGGGCAGTAGGGGCAGGAGATTGCTTCCTGCCCCTGGGAACTGCCTGATGCCAGAGCAGGCTCCAGTCATGCAGGCCAGCCAGGACAATGTCCCTCTGCTCCAGCAGCAGGGAGCTCTGAGCCCTGGAAGGAGGCTGGGAGATTGCTCCCTACCCTCAGGAGCTGCCTGCCACTGGGGTGGGCTGTGGTGGTGGAGCCTGGACCAGGACAATGTCCCCCTGTCCTGGCAGCAGCAAGCTCCTGGCCCTGGCTGTGTGATCATGGAGCTGGGGCCAGGAGCTTCCTGTATGGAGAGAGTTCCCTGCCCAGCCTGGACTAGCTGGGACCTGCCTCAGACAGGAACAGTTCCTGACCAGCCTTGCAGACATGTGCAGCTTGGGGATAGCCAGGAACTGTCCTGGTGTGGGGCCAGACCCAGACCCACAGTGCTTTCCAAGCCCCCTTCTCCCACTGGGTGATCGAGGCACAGGGCTTGGAAAGAGCTGCAGAGGAAGGTCAGGTCACAGCCCTCTACCTCAATCTGCCAGTAGGGTAGCTAGCAGTGAGCCCCTGCCTGGGGGATTGGATCACGGGGCTGGGACCTGACCCTCCTCCACAGCTCTTTCCAAACCCACTGCCCCCATTTGGGCAGGGGGACTTTATCCCAGCCCAGGATTCACCACCGGAGCCCTCCCTGACAGCAGGAAGCTCCCAGGGGAAGGGACAGCATTGAGAGGGTCCAGAGGAGGACCACTCACATGATCGGGGGCAGCAAGGCAGGCCCTATGAGGAGAGACTACAGGACCTGAACCTGTTCAGCCTCCACAAGAGAAGGCTGAGAGTGGATCTGGTGGCCATCTACAAACTTGCCAAAGGGGAACCAGCAGGCAATGGGAGAGTCCCTGTTCCCCTGAGCACTACTGGGAATAACAAGGAATAACGGCCATAAGTTGATGGAGAGTAGGTTCAGGCTAGACATCAGGAGGTGCTACTTCACAGTCAGGGCAGCCAGGAGCTGGAACCAATTTCCAAGGGAAGTGGTGCTCGCTCCTACCCTGGGGGTCTTCAAAAGGAGGCTAGACAGTCACCTAGTTGGGGTTGTTTGACCCCAGCATTGTTTCCTGCCCATGGCAGGGGGTTGGACTCGATGATTTGCTCAGGTCCCTTCCGACCCCACCAGCTATGAAACTATGGAACAATCTCCCCGTCTCAGCCAGGAGACAGGGAAGCCTAGAGTTCCCCCTGGCTGCTTCAGGGGAGCAGAGCAGGTGGGAGCAAATCATCTCCCAAATACCCACTCATATAGACACTTGCCCAGGGTGAGTTGATGCCACAATAAATTACTGTGGTGTAAACCCATCCAGCCACATTTGCACATGTAGATGCACCCAGTATGTTTTCACAGGGAGTTATGATAAATGTAGCTTAGCTTCAGGAAAAGAGTATAATAAGATACATTTTAAAATAGAGGTCTTGATCTTACCCTTCCATAAAATAGAGTTATATTACAAGCAAAGAAGCTAGCTACTAAAGGCACCAGAGTGCTATGGATTAGAAACCAGATTTGAGCATGCAGTGATAGACTACTTATGGCTCACTTTTGGCAGGCAGTTGCTAATCCCAGACAAGGGCAATGTAACCATCAACTAAACCCTGGCTACTGGTGCAGTCCTGCAAAAAGCATTTGATTGTCAAATCAGAGTACAGATGATTTTACAAAACACTTTACAGCAGAGTGCCTATATCGCTTAAAGTGATGTGGGCAGTCTGTGTGCAGGTCTCTGTGGTGCAGTGAATTCAGAGTGATATTCCAAAACACAAATGATCAAACATGAAAAGCCTGTAACGTGCTTCTATCCTTGCCTTTGACAAACAGACTTAAGTGCCTCCCCAGACTAGAGGTTGATGGGCTGTCATAAGTTCAATGACGGGATAGTTACAATTATACCTCTATTGAACACTCAGAGACTTTGTGTGTTTGTGAGGGGGGCAAGCTGGAGGAGGGAGGGGTTGTCTTTGCTGTTTTCAGCATTTTGGTATGTGTGATCTCCCTCCCCCTATACTTTGATATGGATCTCTTCAACCTGGTGTGATTGCCCTTTGATACACAGTTGTATTCCAGGGTCCGCAGATCCAAATCTGTCCGTTTCATGGGGGAAATTTCCCATTAGGGCTTGTGTTCCTCTCCATCTTTCAGGATGAATCATTGCTGTTTTAAGCATACAGAAAAGATTTATGTATAGATGTGGGGAATAGCTCTGGCTCCTGGGTCTCTGAACAATAATACATAATTCAGAAATTAATACGGGGTAGAAATACAATGGGATTTGAAATGAGTATTATTGGCCAAACCAAAGAAAAACTGCACAGGCTTGTCATGTGTAGATGCTTCTGTTATACACACACCCAATTACAACTTTAGCTGTTACAAAGGAAACTGACTTAAACCATTAAATCTTTATTATTTTTTTCCTGTGGTGGGAGGGGGAGTGGGAGTATGGATTCCTTAAAGATAGAGAGTTTAAATTAAGCTTTAAAACTGTGACTGAGCAAGATTTAATACTGACAATTAGCCTGCACAAACAGTTAATCGTCCTGCAGGCATAATTTATATATTCTCTGTGCAACAGGGAGAGAATGTCAGCACATTGCACTGCAAATTAGTGCAATAAAAGAATCTCATAACCTCTAACAGCCCGGCTGTCTGACAAAGAGAGATCATTCTTTCACTTCCAGGCCTGTTGCCTAGCCACAGTGAAATCATCCTGAGCTGCCAGGCTCAGACACTATACTTCATTTCCCAACTGTGGCCTGTTACATTCCTACAGTGCTTTTTAGCCAGTCTAGCTTAGGTTGTGAGCTTTGCCAGAGCTCATAAATTAATAGGGGTGGACCTGGTTGGAACTTGTGGAAGAGATAAATGAAAAATAAGGTTCTTTCTGCAGGAAGTACTGGTAGTGATTTAGCTCCCAATTCATCAAAGCACATAAGCACAGGCTTAGCTTTAAGAATCAACTTTAACGAGATGGGCTTAAACATATGTTCAACAGTTGAATTCATGCTTAAGCTATTGTCTTGAATCAGGACCTAAAGAGGTGTCAGTCTGAGCCACTACTGGTTTTACAAGATACATAGTGGTCTACTCGGCTTCTGTGGTGCTCTCAGGTAGGGCTGCTCCCTGTTCACTCTTCCTGAGCCTGCTGCAGAAGCAGAGTAGACACACTCACAAGTGCTCTGGGGAGGCATCATTTCAGATAAGATGGAAGACTAAGGGCAGGATCACTTGCCAGTCATTAAAAAAATGCTAGAAAACCTTTTAAGAGTACTATTAAATTATAAGATGGGCAATTATGTTCTGCAGGCATAAATTCCCAGTTTTATTAGGATAAAGGTGGTCACTGTAAAACTGGATTCCATTGGTTGGAACAGTTGCCAAAGGTCTCTAGATGGCTGGTTACATGGTATTGACTATCTGGCCAGGTACAGACATTACACTTTTACTGGTATTAGTGATCAGAGTCTGTATAATTACCCATATAATATACCCATAACAGAACAAAAGTTCAGCGCACACAGACTGGTCTAAAAACGGCAGCAGCCAGTTTAACAGTGGCCCCCCACCTCCACCAAAGCGCAAATGTTTGTTCTGTTTGCTACCGACCTAAACTATGCCGCTTACAGAAAACCACGTAACTTCGATCGATTCCGTCTCGGGGTTTGTGAATGGTTGGACCTAGTCTCTTTGTTTCCAGATCATAACCATTCTGAGACCACTACAAAAGCATTAAATAACTTCCTAGTGTTCATTTTTCATATATGCAGATGTTACCATTGCTACAAGGGTATTATGTTGATCACAGAGAGGAAGGGAAGCCAGACCATAATGAAGAGAAGAGGTTTCCATAAGCCAGTCTTCTAAGATGTGGTCCATAATGTGACAGTTTGAGAACCTCTTGGACAGAAGTTTCTTCATCATTTTGTCTTAAAGTGCTGTGTACTGGGTAGCATTAGTGCATACACATTTAAATGTATGCTGCGTTGAAGCCCAGCAGTGCATGTATCTTAGTGATAAGCTTATTATACAGAGTTTGTAAAATATTTGGAGAGCTTTGTACTAAAAGATGCTGTATAAAAGTAGAGGATCATAATAAAGGGTACAGGAACTTCCATTTCCCTCAACTTACAGTACCTCACAGGGAACACAAATTGATAGCATTTTTTCAGCAGAAGTCCTTTTTCCTTGCCAGATTGTTTTGCCTTTCTGAACGAAGGGAGTCTGTGAAAAGCCACTGTACAAGAGAATTTATCTTAAGATGAGGAAGCTATTAGACCCTCTCAGTATGAGTTACTAACTTGAGGGAGAAGCGGAGAAGTTGACAAAAAGGACATCTTAATCAAATGCACAGTTTATACAGTATCCTGTGCAGGATTGAATTTGAGTTCATTTTGAGAGTGGGGGAGAAAAGAGAGGGGGGATTAAACTTTTGAGTGGAGAGAATAAAAGAAAATGATATTGGGACTTCCATTGCTTAGGACACTGTGAGAAACTGTCATACACACTTGAAACAGGTTAACAAGGCAGTTCACTATCATCTGCTTTTACTACTAAAGTAGCACTCTCTTGAAGAAGTGATTAAAGAAAAGAACTTGGGACCAAGTCTCAGGGATTATCTCCAGCAGTAGAACTGACAGATTTTGAGCAAATAACTTAACCTTTTTGTGCTTCATTGCCTCCATCAGTAAGATGGAGAAAGTGGGCCAGCTGGGGCAAACTGGTACATCCCCCTTCTAAGCAGATTTACACCAGCTGAATATTTGACCCATTTTCTAACCTTTCTCCCAGAAAGTCTCCTAAGGAGACTTACATGGAAGCCTTTTGATATCCTCACAAGAAAGGTGTCATGTAAGTGCAAAGATTGCATATTACAGTGTTAATCTCAACTCAAGTCATACCCTATGCTGAAAGTATAAGAATCTACCTGAACTACACTTGCTGGGGATCCATGACTAATAAAAAATGTATCCAGTTAAAGACTAATGTTACCAGCAGCCTCTAAATAAGATTTGGTAAAGAGAACTTTTAAAAAAGACAAAATTATAATGGAGGCAATTTGTTGGCCCAAAATAATTGCCTTGCATCAGGGTGAGTTAAAACTGAGAAGAAACAAGAACTCTAGTTACCTAAAGATTTATGGTACATGACATGCTCTTCTTTCCACTACAACAAATTTACATAAAATGCTTATATTACTGTAGTTTCATCGGACCTGAAAATGCAATATGATTCCAGTAACATCTCTCTGGAGAGAGACAGTGGGCTGAAATGCCCCCCCACCCCTACCCACATGCACACCAACACGCCCAAACATTAGTTCAGCTGCGTGTCTTTATTAACAAACATGCCAGAATGCATTTCTAATATTGCACAATTTAAATGGAACTTGGGTGGAAAAAAAAATCTCATGCAGGGTAGTGCTCATCTTCAGCCAATCCATCTTACTATTTTCTAATGTCAAGCTGTTGTTTTAAAGATGCAATAAAGCACTCTGTTGAAATGCTGGCATCACTAAGTTCAATCCATGCCATTTATTTTCCCTGTTTAGCTTTTTTAGTAAGAACATGCTGATATTAACTTTAAAAAGTTGATTTTAAAAATCAACTTTTAAAATCCTTTAAAAAGAATTTTTGTTTTCATAGGCTCAAACTCTTGACCTTGCAGTACATGAAAAATACAGTACATTCTGCTGGAATATATTA
This sequence comes from Caiman crocodilus, assembly GCA_030014935.1. Lineage (NCBI taxonomy): Eukaryota > Metazoa > Chordata > Crocodylia > Alligatoridae > Caiman > Caiman crocodilus. The sequence continues at coordinate 14,464,294 of JAGPOW010002173.1, forward strand.
CATGGCTTTATAGGGACAACTCAGTACTATTCCCAGCTTACCCTCTGGCATTTGGCAAGTCACTTAACAATATTTCTGATATCAGAGTCTTCCCTATGGATAAAGCAGAAGAAAAAAAAGTCATAAAACAGAGCATGCTAGCCCTTTGTGACAGGTATCTTACAGTGTTATCCTATTCCTGCTTTTGCCCATGATGAAACATGGTATTAAGGAAATGATTAATGGCTCTAACATGTGGCAGGGGGCGGGGATAGTGGCAAGGTGTATGGTCACTCCTGCTTTGCTTAACTATGGGGCACATGCACAGCGAGCTCTTTTTGCTCTCCAACTCATCAGTGCAGTTGCTGTGCAAGCTTGTGCTGATGCGACCCCGAACTAAGGGGGTTGTATACAATGAGAAAGGCTGCTTGGTGACCTTCTCCTTGCACTTTGTATACCCATGGCTTCTGGGCTTGTTGCCTTTACAGTTATGGCATCGTGTGCAAGTCCAAGCAAAGCAGATTTTGTGTCAGAGGAGATAGCCACAGGGTATCAGAAAGGAGGGGTTCTGTGTCCAGCTGGTCAGAAAGGTCTCCGAAAATCATAAGGGAGTCACTATAGCTTAGAAAAAGAAATGTTTGGTGCTCAAAGGCTGACAGCTTGGTGGACCCACCAGAATTGGTGAACCCTAGTTTGAGAACCACTTAAATAGATACTAGTACAGCAATCAGAAACATTAGCAATCAGAAACATTAAAAAACAAAACAAAACACATATATGCTAAATATTGCTAACAACACAAGACATCCATTACCAGTTACTGATCATAAGACTTTCCATCCTTTGGCCTATAAATGTTTTTTTAGAGGAACATAACTATCATTATATTTGTTTGACAGACGGGGAAACTGAGGCTAGCAGGTGCACTGGTTTGTCCTAGGTCAGCAGCAGAGTTGAAAAGAGAAACCACGTGTCCATTTAGAGGCCTATCCACTGAACAACACTATTTCCCTTCACCAGTCAATTAATACTGAACAGTAATCTTGGACTGTTGTACAGCTACACACACTTGTCTGGATAAAGCAAGGCCAGGCCTTTCCTCACAACAAATTTGATCAGACATTAGAGATGAAAAACTCGAGAACTCTTAGTTCAGAGAGCGTATCTTTTATTAGACCATCTGAGAAACTGGAAAAAAGAAATGTTTGTGATGTCTTAGTTGGGCTAATAAAAGGTATCATTTCTGAACCAAGAATTTTAGAGTTTTGCATTTCTTTTTGTCTCAGACCAACACGGCTACCAAATACAACCCATCAGACATTAGAGGTACCAGAAGTCTCAGGAAGACTCTTGCTGTAATCCCTATGCTGATTTTGCAGGTCCCTGAGTTTTGGGGGAGGGAGGGAGGCATACAGACTTTAGCTAGTCTTACAAACAGAACAGTCACACTGAAAATGGAAATATCTCTCAGAGGAGAGATTTTTCAGGGGAAATTTTGAAAATATTTACTTTCATTTCATTTCAGAATAAGACCAAATTTTGACATGTCTAAATTTTCAGTGAGGTGGAAGTTCTGAGTTTTGACTACATCTAATAATGGTCGAAACTAACATTTCATCTGAAAAAACATTACAAAAATAACCTCGATAATTTCCTCAGCTTAACTTAGCTTTATTTTTCATTATGGAAAACAAACTTCTATATAAGTTTTGAAATAGTTGGCTTACTTTTCTTAGTGAAGACTAAGGCTGCAGCATGATGTTGTCAGAAGTACTTGATTATCACCTGCCGACATGAGAATTGAAGGCCTGGCAAGGAACAACTTGTAACAGGATGGATGCAGCATTGCTAATTAAAGTCAAGGAGCACAGACGGGATGTGCAAAGTGGCTTGTGCAGAGGAAGTCTTCTTCACACCTAATGGCTGTGCACTGCAAATTTGTTCTTCTAACAAAATTATCCCTTAACCATGCATTTGGTTTAAAAAGGTATCACATTAGTCATCCCAAAAACAGAAGCTGGTGAATGGTCTTTATCCATTTAACTAGTGTGGTAATCATTTTATTCCAATGGGCACATGCAAGTTTGTGGCAAATACACGAACTAGATTGTTCAAAAAGCATCATTCTCATAAAGGTTAAACGATTGCATCTAGTATTGGTTTAAATAGCTTCTCTATAGAGAAAATAATTTCTGTGAAAAGTGTTTCTTCTTACCTTAAAAAAGCCTCTCTCCCTCTCTGTTTACAGTAATTCCCTACTCGTTTAAAAGCAAAATATTTTTTCTTACAAGCATTGTTTTGCTTTCCATTGTATCTGTTAGTCTATTTATTATTGCTTGTTATTTATTGGGCATACAAAGGAAGTAGATGCAACTCTTTAGGCTATGAGCCGAGAAGGCAAGGGGGAGGATTTTGAGGAACAGATAAACCTGGGAAGAAGCCTTGAGCTGACCTTCACGTTCTCTTATTAATGTATTTATTAGTGACATAAAATCCTGGGAAAGGTTTGTTTTGACACTACCTAGTATTTCTACTGTGTTTTAGAAAAGGCTGAAGAAGGACCTGTTCAGAATAATATTGATATTTGGGGATAACTGGGGGGGTGGGGAAACATTTACAGATTACTATTAAGGAATTTATAAGATGGTATGAGGGTGAAGTCAGTTACCTTTTAGGCTCCCTATAGGTGCCCCTTTAAGTAGTTAGTGCTAATGAGCCAGCAAATTATTGTGATAAGAATCAAAGCCAGCCTTCTGGTTCTTCAGACTCTGAGAACCAATCTGGGGCTGCCCAAGTGGAAAATGATGTGGTTTGTTGAGGTCAGTATTTCAGGTCACTATTTGTGAGGGCTGCATGTGAGTGCAAAGAATTCCCACAAATATATTACAGCTGAAGTCATTCATAACAAGTGGATGTGACCTCTGAGCAGGCTGTATACTGGCTGAAATTACAAGGAAATAGGCTTTGGCATGATATGCAAGGCTTGCATGGCATTATCAGTGTGGACAGAACTCTTCTCATTGAGGAGCTAATATGTGAAACTTCAAGAAGGAGTAATCATTTTCCATCTTGTAAGATCATGTCTTCATGGCCAGGTGCAGACATTATACTTATACCAGTCTAAGCGCTTCGAAACTGATCTAAACCTGTAACCATACAGAAGTTTGGCATACTGTACATAGACTGGACTAAAAATGGCAGAACTTGGTCTAAGATACTGCCCTTGAATCTAATCAGTTTAGGTTAGACTGGTGAATCGAACTTCTGGACCAGATGCCCTATCAATTCAAGTTAGGTCATTGTCCACCGACATCTCAGGCTCCTTTGCACACACCCATCCCTCTCACAAGGTGGTATGCTAGCACTTGACCCAGGCTCAGCTGCTTCAGTCAAGAGCCCAGAGGGCCTTGCCCTGAGCTCTCCTAAATCTGAGTCAGCAAGGCCCCTCACCCCAGTGCTGCCCCCTGCCTCTGGCCATCTGTCAGCCGCAAGCAGGCAGCTGGAGGGGAAGGCAGGGAATGGGACAGGGAGAAAAGGGAAGCATCTATGTCCCATGCACGAGCCCCAGGACCTGGGCATCCAGCTCCAATGGCTGTGTCCCCACACCCCATTATGAAGTACTCGACAATGTATGCACAGACCTGTCACTGAGTCCAGGAGAACCCCCATGCTTGGGCACAGCCCCATGGTGCCCAACCCTGACTGCTGAACACTCAGCCAGAGGCACCCATGCTCCTGCACTCAGGCACAGCCCCACAGACCCAGCCCTGGCTCCCAAATATGACATCTCAGTTGCCAGAGCCAGGAATCCTTCCACCTGGACCCCAGCATGGGCCTTTCCCATCCCCCACAAGAAGGCATCAGTGTAAGCAGTTTGACTCTGGTGGGCTGGGGTGGCAGGGGACAGCACATCAGGGATGTCTGCAAGGTGTAAATGTGTCACTCTATATGGCTGTGGACCCCGCTTTCCTGGGATGTGCCAGACCTGTGCCATTGAGCTACATTCAGGAACACCATGGTCTTCTCCCTCTGATGGTGTGCTCTCGCCTGTCATGTTTTGATGGTAACGTAAAGCTAATGGGAGCTGGAGATATGAGACCAGCAACAATTCTGAGATCTTCCTCCAGATCTTCCTATGAGGTTCCACCAACCCTTAACACCGCAATCTTATGACAGGAGATGGTGCTGGTATAAACTCCTGGCTCGTGGGGCCACTTTGCTGTCCTCAGCCTTGTTTGAGTGCTTTAGGCCACAGAGGAGTTCTTGCCCTGAAACAGGCATGGTCTTAACAAAGTCCCTGGTGCCCAGGTTTACTGTCAGTTCCCTATGAATAGTTCGACCACTGACGCTTACATCAATTCCCTTTGGTCAATATAAATGAGCAGCTCAATTCTCAATTAGGGACTCAGGGAAGGAACTCCCTAATGCAGCTGTGTGAAGCTTCAGGTAGTGAATCAATTTGACGGAGATTCAGCCCAATTTGGTGGCCGAATCTCCAAATCTGAATCAAATCAGGGGACTAATTAAAAAATCCAAATCAATTCAAAGCTCTCCAAATTGATTTAGAAAAGGTTTGGAGATTTTCATCTACAAAGCAGGGTGAGGTTGGAGGAGGGGGCAAGGGACCATGGGAGGACCCCTGCCTCCTCCTTAACAAAACAGTCCTCAGCTCTCTGGTACCTTCAGGGTTAAACTAGGAGCTTCCAAACAGAGAGTGAGGGGAAAGAAAAAGAAAACCTCCCCCTCTCACTGTCTCTGGGCTCACCCATTCCATGTCAGGCTATTTTCCCCTCCGCTCACAGTTTTGGTCAAGTCCTGTGCATCCCAGCTCAAACTTCCCAGGCTGCCTGGGAGGCTCAAGTCTCCTAGTCAGATGGCTTTTCAGCATGAAATGGTGGCCCTCCAGCCATCCTTCATTTGCAGGCTTCTCTGCTCCTGCCCACCGATGTCTGGCTGGGTGGGCACTTCACTCCGCCTGCTGGCATCCTCCCTCTGCTGCCCTTCTCCAGGGCCAGAAATAACAGTGCTGGAGCTCCTCCCTCCAATCAGAAGGAAGAGCCAGCTTTGAAAATGCTGCAGCTCTGGCATGTGATGACTCGTCATTCCCTGGACTTTTGAGGTAAGTGAAAGCTCCTCTACCACTCCCTGTACATCATGCTGGGTCCCCTGGGATCCTTCACCAGCTCCTTCACACATGGAGGCAACCCTGTGACCTTAGTGCCTTGGCCATTGCTTGCAGGTACCCAGGCCATGGGTAGCTGCTGCAAGGCTTTTTGTACTAGGGTGGAGGGCGGGGAAGGCAATGAGCATCCAATCTTGGGGAAGCAGGGTTGGGGTTGTGGTTGCCTGTGCCTAGCAGCCAATCAGGGGTGACCTGGGTGCTTGGCCGTCTCCTGGGCTAGGGACAGAAGTTATTTATAAATCAGTTTAAGTGATTAGAAACTGGTTTAAACCTGTAACAGAACAGAAGCTCAGTGCACAAAAACCAGTCCCAAAATAGCTGAAACTGGTTTAAGATAAACCTGGTTGAATGTAGCATCAGACTTAACTGATTTGGGTCATGCTAGTCTATGAAAACTTCTCTCCCAGAACCATTCCTGGTTCAAGTTAAATCAGAGTCCCAGCATGCTTTCCAGCCCTGGGCTGGGCTGTGCTATCTGCTCCAGAGAGCTGGGCTGGCCCTTCCCCTCTGCTCCTTAGCTGGAGCAGTGAGGGCAGGCTGACAAGGAGGTATGGTAGCAAGCCTGGCTGGGGATGCAGCCCAGACTGAGGGGGGCAGAGGTTGCCCACCCAGGGAAACCCCAGCTGGGATCTGGGGCCAGAGAGAGGGGTTAAACACCCCTTCCCCCTCTCAAACTTACTGCTGCCTGTGCTTGTGGACTGCAAATACCAGAGGCACCTAGAACCAGGAAGAGGAAGTAAAGAGCAACCCTGCAGAGTCTTGCTGCTGTGATTGTGTTCAGCAGCAGGAAGAGGAAGTGAACACATAGCCCATAATGGCTATGTGCCAGACAGCCACACTCTAGCACCCTCCGGTTTCTGGCCTGAGCCACTGCAGGCACGTAGCTGCATTTCCTGAATCAAAGACAAATGTCTGTTCACTTTTGTTTCAATTTAAGCCCTAAAACTTAGACTAACCCGCAAAGTCTGGAACAATTCAGCCTCTGGCTTTTTGACTGTCTGTACTTATCCCTGCAACCCAGGGAGCCTGCAGGGTCTGCTGGGAAGCATGCAACCTGCTGTGCCTTGGCCAGTACAGGAAGCCTGCATGCCCCCCCCCCCCCCCAAAAGGTGAACGCATGTTCTATTCACTACTGATCTAATCTAGGCAGCTTATAAAAAAGCACATAAGAGACTGATTCTGCCTCAGGCGTTTTGAACTTCTGTACCTATTCCTTATAGGCTAGTAAAGAGGTCTAATATCAGCACTATCTCCCTTAGTGAACAAGTACTGGAAATGGGAGCTTTTTGTTAAATACCTGCTTCCAAGTAGAAGCAGTGAAAGTGATTTTTCCTTGCAACCCTGATCTAATTTGCTTTTCAGTGGGTGCATGTAAACATTCATTAATGAACTTTTCTTAATGCACATTAAATATGTATCTCTGGGTGCATTTACATGAGACTCTAGAAGTGCAGTAAACTAATTCTAATGAACATTAATGCATCATGGTGAAAGTTGTGATAAAGCGCTAATGCGCAGGTGAATTAGTCTACTACACATTTATCACACAAAAACCGTGTGCTGGCACTACTGTGCAGTAGCACCGATTACAGCACATTAAGTTACTACCTGTTATTACAGGTAGTGAACTTAATGCTCCATAATTACAGTACATTAATGGACATGTAGATATGCCCTCTAATGTGAAGTACTAAATAAATGTGCATTAGACTGCCCTAATGTGCAGTACCGAAAGTGTATGGTTTTTATGTGACACAATGTGCAGTAACCAATTTTACCGAGCGTTAGCATAAGTGCTTTTTTTTAATGTGATGTGTTAATGTGCTGTAAAATAGGTTACTGCGCATTAAATTGCATGTGTAAATGTGCCCACTGTAATTACTGTGTCTTTGAATCCTTGCTTTTTAAATCTCTGTGTCCCAGGAAATATCTGTGCTTTGTTCCTTTCCCTTAGATTTGTTTTCTTGCATTTTCCTGAGCTGACTGTTCTGCCCATTTCCCAATCGCCCCAGGTCCCATTGTGTTTTCTCCAACCTCATCAGATTTTGTGGCACTTCTGACTTTAGCGTGATCTTCACACAGGTTGGTTGACAGGAATGAGAAGATGGTTAGTTCTAGGGTCACCGAATGAATGGCAAAGGAAGGGAAAGAGGTTGTTTAATCTCTGTTGAAAGATTTGTGACTTCAAAAGTGGAGAACCTTCAAGAGTGGAGAAATGAGAAAGCATACAGCTAAAAAAAATGCAGGAGGAATTCTCAGAATCCTGTTATCAGGCCCCCACCATAACCCTGAGATCTGCCTCAAGGAAAAGAAGATTAAATAAAAACACAAAAGGAAGAGGAGGAAAAGAAAAGAAATAAATCTTAAACAAAATCACCCTTTCCCAAAGAGTTCCACTGAAGGTTCACATTAGTTCACATAGCAAGAGAGGAAAATTTGAAGTAGAAACTGAGTTTCAATTAATTACCTGTTAACTGAAAATGAAAGCCCTCCTGCTCCCAGTACCTAACCTAGTTAATTATAGGGGTGTGGAGCAAATGGGAGTGGATGTGCATATGTACAATAGGAGCCACCAATACGCTGTTTATTCCAACATTAATCCTGGGTGGAACTTCTCACTGGACCTATTTCAGATGCACATAACAGCACAGGGAAGAGCTCCAGATAACAAAGAGAGACCTCCTCCCCTCTTGTAATTACCAAATTAACACATTCTAATGGGTGAAGTACTCCAGCAGCAGACTATGATTAATGCACAAGTCCAATTAGCTGCAGAATCTTTCCCTCTAATTTTAGCCCACTTAACTAGCATGAGACAATCTGTAATGTCTCTGGGGTGAGCCTCCCTTCCAGGCAAGCTCCCTCCTCCACCATTTAATGAAATCTTTGACGCTTCATGTGAGAGGCAACTCAGCTCTGCCACTCTGCTGGAAGCCTCATTCTAATACACCTGCGGCTCTACAGCAACATAGAAAGAGAATACCTAAACCCTGTTAAGGGCAAAAGAGGCAAACTGATGCGTCTTTGGATAACAACTTAACTCTTATAATCCGAGGCAAAGAAAGGCATAAATCATGCAGAAGACCGATGTATAAGCTCCTTACCTAGCCCAACTACTTTAAAACATAAGACCAAATAACAGTCCTTTGCATATTACCATATACTTACTCCCAGGAAGAGTTTCACTGACATCAACAGAAATACTAGTGGCTGCAGCTACATGTGCCCCCCGTGGTGCAGATATTACTGCTTTAGGAAGTACTAAATGACAGCACAGTAACAGCCATTACTGCATCATCTTGATCGTGCATGGTTATTTTTAGCATCTAGATTGCTGTAACGATGCTCTAGAATGAGGTAGCTCATCACTACAACAACGTAGCATCAGCATCATGGCTTGTACCCGCCAATGCTACATCACTATAGCGACTAGGTACGTTGTCGTAGCATGTTGCTATGGCAAAGAAACATCTCATGTAGGTGCACCAGTAGGTACAGGTTTCCCTCGCTTTATATGGGTTCTATTTATTCAAATTTGCTCTTATGCAATGACCCTTTATATAACCAAAATTCATTATATGTGAGGTAAATTTGCTTTTATGTGATCAGCATAGCTGCACTGCCCCTCCCCCAAGCAGGTAAGTCTGTGAATCTGTGCAGGGAGGGGACAGGGCCACGAGTGGAAGGGAAGGGGAAGGGGAAAGGGCTGTCGGACCAGGGCCCCGCTCACCTCAGCCCCTGCTGCAATGGCCTGTGGAGCGGCCAAAGCCAGCTGTCTGCAGCCACTGGGCTGCACCATGCTCCAAACTCCCCAGGGCTCCGTGCCCCAAACCCCCTCGTGCAGCACAGCCCAGCGGCTGCAAGCAGGAGGCATCCACCATTCCTGGGGCTGCAGCAGGGGTGGGTGGCAGCTTGCAGCAGGATGAGAGCAGGCTGGGGCCAGTGGCTGCTGCAGACAGGCCGACAGCAGCACTGGGCTCTTCCCAGAGCTCAGGGTGGGCTGCAGCAATGGGAGAAGGGCTGCTGCCACCTCAAAATTCACCACAGCCCCCCCAGCATCACTGCCAGGAAAAGCCCCAGCCTCCAGCAGCTGCCAGCCCACCCCTGCTGCAGCCCCGGGAGTGGCAGATGCTGCCAGCTTGTAGTCTCTGGGCTGCACTGTGCTTGGGGGAAGTGGAGCCCCGGGGGGGTACAGGACACAGTGCAGTCTAGCAGCTGCAGGCAGCTAGCATTGGCTACTCTCAGGGCCACAGCAGCGAGGGCTGCAGTGAGTGAGGAGAAGTGGAGCAGTGGGGTGAATGGGGAGAAGTGGGGTTAGTGGGGCTGCTGCTTGCCCTGAGTGCAGGAAAGAGTCAAGTGCTACCTGTGCTGCAGCCCCAGGAGTGGCAGAGGTTGCCTGCTTGCAGCTGCTGGGCTGCCTTGCACACCTCTCCCCGCCCCTTCCTTAGCCCCAGTCTCACTCCCACCCTCTCTCCCTCACCACGATAGGAACACATCCCTATCTGTTCCAATGTGAACTAGGTTTGCTTTATGTAAATTTGATTTATGCACCATTCTCCAGGAATGCATCTACTGCATAAAATCGAGGGAAATCTGTACCTACTTAGTAATAGGTTATCTATCTGACCCATAAGACTTTAACTTAAGTTTGTTCACATTTCTATTATTATTATTATAGTTCCCTTGCTATAACAGCCATCAAAACAATAATTTCTAACAATCTTCCATAGCCTTGCTCAATTTATCTCATATCAAGTGAAGATGAGGACAAATTATTTACCAATATTTGTTGAACCTATAGCTCTTTTCTTTTTTTGCGATTCAGGCATAAGATGATCTCACAGTGACATCACTACTTGGGCAACTCTGGTGATGTAGTCAGAAGAGAAGATACCTGAGGAAAAAGCTCCAAAAAAGATCGTATTTGAGCAGATGCAGTTATAGCAAGCCCAGCACCTCAGGTATAAATGCCCCAGAACCTTGTACCTGTACTGAAAGTTCACAGCTCAAGTCCATCTCTAACAGAAAGTGTTTCTCTAGTATAGAAGCTATAAGGAGACTGAACACCAACATGCTGCCAGAAGACCTCACCTCTTCCCAAATGGACCACATTTCACCCCTGCAGCAATTACTCAAACAATCTATGACTTCATTGTAAGGGTACTCAGTCTGTGCACATATTTTCACTTGGGATGTCACTGGCTGTCCCATGTAGTAGGGGACAAATTTTGTTCAAAACAGTTCAACCTCCAGCGTGCTCCCAGTGGGCTGAGCAATTTTGTAAAACTGGACACTTATTCTGCTGCTTTTCAGAGAGTACCTTAATATCCTAAAAATGAGATAAACTATCAGTAAATCAGAGAGCTAAGGGAGTCATATTCCTTTCAGTTTAGATATTTCTTTCAATCCACATTTGTTTGTTTGTTTGTTTGTTGGGGGGGGGGGAGTTGAGATAGCCTGTCCCTTTCCAAATGGAAAAGCACTGTTCTGCAAATACTAATTCAACAGGAATCCTTTGTACCCTTCAGCAGAAGAGGCATTGGAGACAACATTTATTAAAAATTTAGGAAGCTGTGATAATATTTTTCATTTTCAAGCTCAAAGCTATGCCATATCACTCTTACTGGGCATAAAGAAAAGGGAGAAAAGCTTGCAACAAGTCTGATGATAAAATTCCTTAACAAGCAGATAATCAAAAAAAAAAATGGCCACTTCAGAAAAAAACAAACAAACCTGGGAACAACCAGGCTTCAATCACTCCCAAGAGAGTTTCTCCTGGGAGAGTGAACATGTATACTTGTTCTCTTCTGAGAGAAGCAACACCATAGTCCTCCATCATTGCAGGATGCTTTGTTCACAACTGCTTCTCTCGCCTGGGAGACAGCGTGTTGCTCACTGGAGTCTGATGCTCCAGCAGAGCAGGGAACAGAACATGCCTCTTTCACAACCCTCACATTGTATTACAGGAAGATACAGGCAGTCTGGGTCAGCCGATCAGAGCTGCCCTGTGTACTACTGCTCTTCTGTCTCTGGACAGACTGTGTACACAGGGGCCCCACGGCTGCGCAATATTAGCACTACAAATGCTCTGCTCTTCAAAGGCTTGGTATTTGAAACATCTGTTTAGGCTTTCTGGATCAGTTTTTCTACCAGGAGAACAAACCTGGGAGAATTGTACCAGATTATTTGAATGTGTGTACAGAGCCTTAGTGGATGGGGGCAGGCAGAAAAATTACAGTCACTGCTGAGGAGGACTGGCCACATTACTAGCAACTACGAGCAGCTGTTGTCCCAGGTGCCAAGTTGCTCTGTTCCACTGTGGTAGATCTGGATGTCTCAGGACTTTCTCCTCCTATCTACAGGCACAAGTTCTGTTTATAGACCTTTTAAACACTGCATGTGGACAGATGAGTAACTGTGCTGCAAACTGTCCTTTTAAAAGCATGATGGCTGACCACCTTGAAAGGTAATTTGAATTAGTTAACACACTAGAAACTTTTTTCAACCTCTAAACCTTTAATGCTATGAAAATCTCTTCCCAAGAGCTTAAAATAACCATGAATTTCACTTAAAATAACCATGAATTTTGTAAGGACAAAATTCCAAACCAATCTAAAGTATGATATACCCTGTTCACACACATCCAGGAGAGAATACCATAGAGTAATATTTCAATACATGATGGATTGTGTAGCTCTGAAAGGCACCCAGATACCAACCACATGATCATTGCCTACTTTGATTTTAAGCTAAATGGTTCTGACAAAGGATGTATTACCTGGTAAGACAGATCTTTGGTAGCCTGTAAGAAAAGGAACTGTGATTCCCAGTGCAGTTTCTAGGGGGCATTGTATGTGAAGTGCCAGCAGAGCAGCCAAGGATAGAATGAACATTGATACTCATCTTATTATCCCATGGTCCCCTGAGCTCATCACTCTAAAAAAGCTTGACACAGGTGCACTCTGTCCAAGCTGATACTGTTGGAAAAATGAGAATTTCAGTTTTCAGGACTACTGATTTAGTAACTCTCAACAAGCATCATGTTCTTGGTGGTGTATGGGAAGGGAAAGAGACTCCAGTAGCAGTTTTCTCTCATATATCTGTGTGATTTGATGAATTAATTTAATATAAATTAAAGAAACCCAGCAGGAAAAAATATATGCAGTACAGATTAATTATAACACTGCACACTATATTGACCACATATTTTTTCTAAAAGTAGCTCTGACATTATTCAGACAGCTATATTTTAGGACTGATCCAAATGTTATTATATGCAAAGGGACTTCAGTGGGCTTTGCATTAGGCAGAATGGCCGTGTGTAGATGAAACGGCTGGTGGTAATAAGTGTTTCTCCAAAGAAAGCTTTGTAGCTGTGTCACTTAGCACTGTTATAGTGGGCACCTGTGGTGGTGAGAAGCCCACACAGGCTCGTGAAAGGGATGAGGGAGACTCCACAGGCCCCAAGCTGCACAGGCAGTCCCCTCCCTGGGGAAACTTATCTCCGGAGGCAGATCCAGAGCTGTGGCCACAGCTGCACGAGCTAACATTACACTGGCTGTTTAATCAGCTGTTCCCAGGGAAGTGAAGCTCTAGTGGCCAGGAGGAGCATTGTAGCTGGCTCAAGGCCGGCATTAGACTGGGAGGGAGGAACCAGTCCATTCTCCCTCAATCCCCCCAGTATCTAATTTACAGGAGATTCATTGGAGTCGTTCCTCCCAGAGATGAGAAGGAGGACACCAGAACAAAACAAAGGAAAATAGAGGAGACCGAAGCCTAACTCAGCCACAGTCCAGGCTGCCATAACAGCTGGGCTAGCCTGTAGGAATTGCCACCAGTGCTGGTTCCCTGGGAAGATCGGGGGCTTACTGGGCTCAGCTGGAGAACGCAGGCTGCACCAATTGGTTGGCGAATGGATGGGGTGTAGGGGAGGCGGAGCCCCGCAGAACATCTCATCAAAACTATAGTACTACTGTCCCCTGGGTCCCCCCTGGAAAAGCATATCCACTGAACCCCTCCTTTCATTCGATAACACCAAGACATGACAGGAAAGTTGAGGGTAGGGGCCCCATCCTGGATGGATGGTATGGCATCTGATGTACCCCCACCTTAGGCACTTTCACAACACCCTTGCTAATTTTACCCAAGATAAAAATATAAAGTTACAATGGTCTTTTCAATACCTTCTATATTCTATACAGAGGCAGACTGGGGGGAAGGAGGAGAGGGAAGGGGCTGGCAGAGGTGCTGTCACATCCTCCTTCAATTCCTCCTCTATTCCTGCCATCTGGAGGAGATGAGGGCCCAATCCTACTGGAGCTGAGCTGCTTGGTCCTTCTACCCAAGCCAGGCAGCCAGCCAGCAGTGCCTGGCATATCCTGCTACCCCCAGAGATAACGCGCCCAATCCTGAGTGCACCCTTCACCCCTTTCCAAAATCCTTGATTCACTGTTGTGCTGATTCATAGGGCACGGACATGCAAACAATTTACCACAAGAGAAAGGGAATAGGGCTTTCCCAAGCATCAGCTGGTCTGTGGTAACTGTTCCGATGTGCACTCTTGAACTATTTAGTAAATGGAAACTAAAACATGGGTCCCATGGAGCAGCTGATACACAGTAGTGCCCCAACCACTTTTACCTCTCAGTAAATTGTTTTTATGACCATATTCTCATAGGCACTGGAAAATTCTGAGATAACTGTATCAATCTATCAAGGGCAAAGCTAGGAGGATTTTAAAAGAGTAATGGCTTTATAAGTCTCATATTTTTCCTAGCTCTAATGCTCATTTTGGTTAGTTGTTTTGGGGGAATTTTTCCCCAAATAGTCCTCTAATAAAAATACTTTACATTTATAGTCTCTATTCAATTGGTAAAAAAAATTCTAGTGACTTCTAGTGGCCTCCAGAACAGATCTATATATAACTTCTCATCTGTGGATATCAAAGAACTTAAAGAAATAGTTCCTAACTATTATTAGCTCCATTTTACAGATAGGGAAACCAAGGTGCAGAGCAACAATGTACTTTGCCCGTGGCCGCACACTGAATCAGTGCAAGAGCTATGAAAATGAGGAACAGATGCAAGCAATGACTATGGCACTGTGTCCTATCCACTGTTTTACCATACCATTTAGACAAACGGATGCCTTACAACTGATACTTTTTTCTTTTTTACACGACCCCAGATTTTCACCAGAAAAATTCACTCAGTGATATAAGGAGTATCATCCTTCAGATTTGGGCCATTGAGAGCACTGCCCTTCTTTAACAGTCATTTGTTTTTATAAAATCGGAAGAAATCTAGCCAGGCTTTCTTTCTGTGTAGAAGATGCTGTGTACAAAATATTAATGCTGCTTATCCCTAAATTGATATTTCTTTGAAGACTTCTAATAAAGCCCGATTCCTCCAGAGCCTTAACCATGACAAACGTCAATAAATGTTATGAGTCCCTGAGGCTGAATTTTAAAGGAGCATTAAAGATTAAAGAATGCACAGGTCAATTACTGAAACAAGTAAATGACTTTAGGAGTAATTACATATAATTTTGTCTTGTTTATTTTGCATTAGTTATAAGTGTCCATAATCCTGTGTCCCCAGGGGTCACTTATGGTTTGGGTTGAAAGATTCCTTCATCTCTCTTTCAGTTTGGAATGTCATTACGAAGACCAAGGAATGACTCTAAAAATGGACCTTTGCATATCAGCCCTCTGTGCGCTCATATTGGCTTTGTTTGTCCTCTTACTGCTATCAGCATAGCGCAGCCTGCCTTGCTGCAGAAGGGCAGGCTGCATCTGTCCCAGTGCATGAGTCTTGGGCTAAAATAGCCACGGTGAGTTTGGTAAAGTGTGCTCTTATTCCTTTTTGAAGCACCGGTACCTCTCAGTTTGTAAAACTGGCATGGAGACTATAACCTAAAGTAATGAGGCAGATTCTCTACCAGCCCAGTCAGCTTCAACTCCTCAAGTATTTGAGGCTAATTTCAGGAACACACCTGAACTGAGAAAAAATTACAAGGAGCAATACCAAGAAGGGAAGGGACTAGGCTGAAGGGTGAAAAATCAGGGCTATTAGCAAGGGATTAGTGGAAGAGTTTCATCAGTCAAGAGAACAGGAGAGAAAATCAAGTCAAAGCATTCTCTGAAAGTCCCAGAAAATGTCTACCCTGAATGATGGCCAAATGTCCATCTCCAACCCTCTAAACCAAACACAGTATCTGATGCACTTAGTAACTCCTCTGTCCTTTTCAAGAGTCACTGTTTTTCACACAGGTGACTTTTAGCTCCTCAGCTCTGCTGGAGTTTCTAATTACTAAGTGCACAGTTAGTAATTAGTCCCCCAACCCTGCTAGAGTCTCTCATAGGTGACTGTTAGTTCCCTGGCCCTGCTAGAGTTTGCTCTTCCAAACTTAGCTACTATTCCTGTGTATACAGGTACAAAACAAAGGACAAGCTCCTGATTTCATTGCCTTTCTGTGCTGTACTGCGCAGCTCTAACTTGTACTTCTGAATAACAGGAGATCTCTCACTTTGCCCTCTTTCTATTCTGCACTGCATTATGGCTGCTGGGAGAGCTCAGACCCTTTTCAGAAAAGTACTATAGCATTACAGGACTTCGCCCCTTTGGCTTTGGAGTGCCCCTTCTACAATGTGTGCAAGAGCACACACATACACACACACACACACACACACCCCCCATGCCTACACTTAATTTTTAGCTTTGTTCTGATCTATTTACCACCACGATTGTAAGGACTAGTGTATACACTACTTGACAAGCAATACATATTTGCTTCCTGGCTATGCTACAAACAGAGCCAGACACAAGCCTGGGCGAACTGGATGGCTGCCCAAGGCCTGGACAGAAAGGGGGCCCGAAAATGGTAATTTTTTCCCTTTGTCTAATTATTATTATCATTATCTCTGGTGAAGGGGGCCCAATACTAAAAGTTCAACTGGGGCAGCCAGGAGTCCAGGTATGGTACTGGCTAGAAATCACAGTTGTGTTTGTTCATACATGTTCATTAGCACGTATTGAATATGACTAATACACAACAGCCCCAGAGCTACGCAAAAGAATATATCACTAAAATACAGCAAAGTGGGAAGGGGGGAAGATCTTGTCAGAACAGAACAAACAGGAGATGAAGAGTGCTTGTGCAGGGCTTTCACCTACTTCTTATCTCTTTTGTGTTCTCAGATTGCTCTAGATTAGCAAACTATTTACATACTCCTTATTGAAGTACATTTGATGTTCAGGGCAGACTCAGCATCTCTTATGTGGCTGGTCTAGCTCTAATGTTATTTTAGTCTGCCTGTTTATAAAAAGGCTAATAAAAATAAAGTTTCACCAAATGTATTCATTATGCAGGATTCTGGATCTCTCTGCAGCCAGCAGGAGCAGCAAGCACAGTAATGGACATGTCATAATCTTTCTGTGCCAGTTAATATATGTCCAGCGTTACACTGATGTTTTACTGCACTCCACACATTCAGCAGAAGCCCATTTCTTTTAAGTGATTTTGATAAGCTGATTGATGCAGTCCCTGTTTTTCTCATATGTGTGTGTTTGTAAGAACCCGTCTGCCTGATGCCATGGGCTTCTATCTAATAAAGGACCCATAATGTACTTATTTTTCTCAACCATGACTTTCTTCCACTTTCCCCTGCAATTTACTACTTTATAGAAATTTAATCTGCTGCTGAAATTCACTGTATTATTAATGGAGAGTCGGTGCACAGCCATACTATAATTAAACTACACACCAAAAAAAAAAAAAATCCAACCACCACTACCATCCCAGGCAGCTTTCAAGCAGCAAGGATTTGACTGAAAACCACGGAAACCAAGATGTTTAGAGACAGGCTGAATAGCTTCCCAATGCCATGCTGTTTGCTTGGCACAGAGGCTATATGGCTTATTCACTTTTCTGATTTCCACTTACCACAGGTATGTGCACATACATATATACACATTTCAAGCTGGGAAAGAGATGGGAAAGCTGGTTTGAATAAAAAGGAAACTCTGCCCCTACATCCTCCTCCTCCCTTATTTGCTGATCATAAACCTGAATAGACCCTTAACGGTTCTGAAATGGTCAGTTATCTTTAAGGCTGTAATTTTGTTTTCAAATCTATATGCTTAGGATTTCCTCCCTAGCTGACTCCTGAAAAGGGAGGAAATCTCATGAGAAAAATGCATCCCTCAAATATTTCAAGTTCCATGATCACTAGAAGTGGACTCATACCTACACCCCGGATCCAGACATCCTCAAATTTTGTACAAGATCACAAGATTCAAAATCATCCCTGGAGACAGGACAGTGTTACAGTGTCCACAGAGTTGCCTGGGATGAAAATGCACTCAGAGCCATTAGCTCCCTATTGTGGAGGAGGAGTAAATTCCTCCAGTTCCACATCTGGAATAGCACACACACCACCCAGCATTTTTTCCTTGGGTATATTGTCAAGGAAAGGTAGGGCAAAGCTCTGGTTCCACCAGTAGTCATGCTGCTATATCCCTTCCACCTGCCTGCCCTTAACAGGGGCAGGGAAGAACAGTCTTTCTGTAAAGGCTTTTTCCACTTCTTGTGCTGTTGCTTGCAATGTGGAGTGGAAACAAAGATGCAATGGGTGCTTTGCACCTCCTCTAATACCACACTACCCAGGTTACAATTTGGTTTTTTGGTAAGATTCAGGCCCACCTTTCATGGCTAGCCAAAGCAAACCTCCAGATTCAAGCATCCAGAACTATGGAAAAGTTCAGCCCAGAACTTTATCATCTGGGCCCATCTCTTAGTTCGTCTGTATTTGCTCTGTGGCTTTTACATTAATTCATTTCTGGAAAATCTTATGGCTTAGTGATACTCAGTGGACTTGGTTCAGCAACAAGCCTAAACGGGCAGACTCAGGGGAATAATTACTGTAAGGGACATTCTTAGCAATAAAGAAACATTAAATATGTCTGCTGGAATTCATTTGGGTGGATAGTCTGACTGACTGCAGCAGTAGTGTGGGATGCAAAACTGCACTGAGCCTCAGTGCTTCATAATGGCAAGGTGTTCGATTTACTGCCAGGACTTGATTTTCACTCACTGTGTGTCTAACACTCTAAACCCTGATTCACGGGCAATGCCAGAACAGCCTTTTTACTGGGGGTATCACAGCAGGAAAACAGTGGCACAAAACTTAACCACCACCATTCTAGGAGATTTGTAGACTTCCAAGAGAACTTTAATGAAACCCCCAGGAGACCTCCAGCCTCTTCCATGAGAATGACTGGATCGAGAGGATGGGATGTGGAAATGGAAAGGGACAACATGGTTCCCCAGAATGCCTGAAACCCCCAAGCTAATACTTCGCGGTAGGGAGAGAGCAAACAAGCACTCCAGCCTATAGAAAAGGTACACCCTTCTTGGCCAAAAAGTTCAAACAGTAAAACTTTAACTGGATGCCCAGGTCCTAATTTTGTGTCTTCAAAGCGGCACCTTAAGGCACGATATAATGATATCAGGAACTTTGGAGCGGAAACCAAAGTTACCAGAATTTGTGCAGCATAGAAAAGCGAAAAAAAGAGAAAGAAATCAGCAGACAAGACGTAGAACAGTGACATGCTCAGAGGTGGAAGCTGTGTCAGCAAGACCAGCCACATACATATGTGTATAGTTTAATTTACAAATTAAGTAAAGAGTTGGGTGTTAATTAAAAGTTTGGAAGGTTTTTATCCACTGTGCATACTGCAAATGACACGGGCATTACAGCGTCCTTCTGCCAGGTCAAACACTCAGCTGCAAGACATTTGTGTTTGTGCACTGAGACGAGCACTTCTGTATCAGAAGTATTATGGATTCCTCTGCTGAATTCAATGCTAAATACTGCAGACTTTTACTGCCTTGTTGTAGTCTGGGGCAGACTGCATTATTTTCTGCATCCTTCCAAGCAAAGCACATGCCTATCAGTTCAGTCTGCCATCACACCCCCTTGTATAGAAATGACCTTTTATGACAATGCCCCTTTATTCAAACCAACTTAATATGTGCAGACAATGACACTGAGCGGCTCCACATTTCTCAGGTTCCAATCCAACATAGGACAATATTTGGATATGCTGACACTGAACTGCAGGGGAGCCTGGAAGTTGCTGATTTGAGCTTATCCAAACCTCAATGAATATAAACTGCAATAAAGCTCCCTAGCAGGGTGGCTGTGTGCCTTAGGGGTCTAACACATGAAGACAGCTAATCTAGGCAACTGTGGTTTTGCTGTCTGGTGTGGAGTATCAGGTCAGGAATCGTAACCATGGAGAACAGAATGGGGTTTATTTTGATCTTGACATGTTAGCTGCTACTGTAACGTAAAAGCTCGGATATGAAACTTTACCATCAGGTCTGTGATGGGATCCAGAGGCAATGCACGACATACTCACTAGATCTCTATTTGAAGTTATTTTGGTCTACTTTTATGAAGCTGGGATAAAATGGTGCTACCACTCCCCTCCCCCCCCCCCAATTGTTTTTCTCTCTTTTTCCTTTGGCTAAATCCCCATGGTTGGATTCAGCTGTAAAAGAAACTGGGGTGGAGGACTGAAGACAGAATTTCTCTGGAAGAATAGAAACAACAAGAAATATAAAAGGGAAATCATATGCTCCTTTCACATGGGACACTGATAGTATTTCTCCTGTGATTCTGCACTCCTCCATATGCCACCTGTGAAAACACCAATGCAGCAGCCAAAAACACATATCTGCAATGATTACAGTGGTGGGAAGGGCTCATTTCAAAAGGAAAGAAAGAATCTCATGCTGCTGTTTCTATTTCCTATCAGTCACCAGCTTTCAATTTACTGCAGCATAAAGAATGGTTAAAAACAATACCTAAAATGCCCACTGTTCTTCATTATTAATAATATTTATATTACAGTCGTTCCTCGAGGGTCGACAGGATTGGGCCCCCATGCTGCTGGGCATTGTGTGCACAGCAATTAACAGCACCTTCCCCAAAGCGCTTAGAGTAACTAGTCATGACAGACAAACGGCAAGAAGGGGAAACAAAGGCACGGAGAGAGAGGAAATCGCTTTCCCACAGGGCAGGCCAGTGGGAAAGCTTAAAACAGCAGCTAAGGCTCCTGACTGTGCGCTAGATAATACTGTTTCCAATCTCTCCAATTTCTTTTCTTTTGTTTTGTCTTTTAATACACATCCTCTCAAAAATACAGATCTTAAGGATGAAGGTATTTACAAGCCCAGAGGGCAGGATCGTCATGTGGTCATATTACCCAGGCAAAGCACAGCATGTTTTATAAAGGGATGGGATCCCCTCACGCTGTGTCTATCTTCATGCCTACAGTTAATCAGACACATTTACCCCTTCACGTAAGATCCATGTATTCTACATCAACTGCAAGACGCAATAGGAAGGGTGTGTTCTAGATAAGGTCCACTAACATGTGGGATGCCTGCACTACCATGAAGCTCTGAGCGAGTCCTGTCGGTTGTTTTAAAAGAGTGCCATTAAATCACCGATACCATATTTTAGGAATACCTTAGGGAGCTCACTAACAGTTTTTTGTGACCCTTTCCAAATATAAGATGTCTGCAGTCATCACAGGGCTTGAATCAAAATTAACATATTCAAAACATTTAAATGCATGAGTAAAAGATTTCAGGAATGAGCCTTTGATATGGGGGGGGGTAAGACTCTGGGCTGACATCACTCAGACCCATTTTCATCCTTCCCAGACTTCTGGAAGTTTAAATTTAAACTTAAAAGAAACCTAATATCTTTAAATCCTTTACTGCTCCTTTACTTGATAACCATGTATTTTTAAATGACTAGATCTCTGTCATAATACCAGATTAAGGACAGATTTTTTTTTTCTGGAGGTTGCCTTAGATGTTTAGATTTAAAATGACTATACAGCCAAGATTTCACATGGGGTATTAGGGTGTGGTGACATGAGAAGAGAAAAGCTGCTTCACTCTCCAGTAGTCTCCTCCTTCACTTCCTCCTCATCCTGGCTGGTCTGTTCTTCAGTCATGCAACAAGGACAATTAACTTCATCAGACTCCAGAATATGAGGATGCCCTCTCCAGTTTCCACTTGCTCATGCCCTTCTCCCTCACACCCACATACAAGTTCTTATCCTTCTCTCTTAACTCCTAATTCTCTGATCTGCAACAGTTTTTAAGGAGCCTTAACATAACAAGGAATGAAAGCAAACAGACACTGAGGCTGTCTGATCCCTTTCTATTCTCTATGGATCCAGTTCAGAAGGAATATGATTTCTAAACAAGTGGAGAAGTGGCACATACATGTCCCATAAATTAAAATCATCTAGACCCGAAGACCTCAGGAATTGCTTCTGTGTTTGAAGTGTGAAACTTTGAAGATCTTCCACTACTGAAATCACTTACGCCTTTCCAAATTCTCGGAGAAAATTCCTCTTGTGACTTTTCTTAAACTAAACAATTTGCAAAAATTCAGTTACAATACAAAGTTAGAGCAGTAGAAGACTAGGCTGAGAAAAGAAATCAAGATTTAACTTTATCTGTGAGGTTGCCATTGATGCTTCACTCAAGAGTAGAAATAAATTGCACACACACAAAAAAAATGATGTTAAGTGACATTTTTAAGGTGCCTGAATCAAAATGTTGAAAAGCTGGGAAATGCCTATACAACTTCACTTTGGCCTCATGACATTATCTTTAAATACATTTTTCCATTCAATGTACAGGATGCATGCTGCTCCCTTAATCTTTTGTTTCTTCTTCATTATTGAATAGGTGGCCCCAGGCCTGATGTACTGCATACTATACAACCCCAGCTCTGAGGAGAGAATTATTAATTTTCTTATGGGCTTTTTATAGCACTCATCATTACAGTACCAGAATGCTTCACAAACATTAATTATCCTTGCAAATACCTGTCTGAGCTGAAGCAGTGGTATTTTTCCTGTTTTATGGCTGGGGTGTTGAGAGATACAGATATTAAGGTCAAAAGTATACACTACTTTTGGATACTCTGGATGCTTCAGATGGCTTAACGTTATATGTCAGGAATCAGGGCAGCTGGCAAGCAGACAAGCTCCCAGCTGGCCCCGTGTGGGACTAGCTGTTGGGTGCTTCAGTTCTCCAGCTAGTCCCAGTTCTAGGGCTTAGTCGTGGCTGCTGCATACAAGTAACGGCCTTCACAGCGAGTGCTCTGCGGGCTCCCAAGGCAGGCTCCTCCTTTGTCTAGCCCCAGTACTCTTCCTGGTTGCACAATTCTGGTTCTGGTTCCTTTCTTCTAGCTCTGCTTCTTGATCCCCAGCCTGGACTCTTTGTTCCTAGTCCTGGTTCTTGATTCTTGGTCTCTGGCTTTGAATATCATAGTTGGGTTCCTGCTACCCCTCTTTCTGTCTGAACCTACACCTTTGCCCAGCCTGACTCCTTACTCAGCTCCTACCTTGGACTCTTTACCCAGCTCCTGCCTGAACCTTTCCCTAGCCTCCACCTGCCTAGCCTCGCAGCTTCTGAGCTTCTCTGGCTCATGCCTCAAGTCTGGGTCACGCTTGTGACAATATAGCACTTCATGTGCCCAACTCCCATTGACTTTGGTGCTGATTTCTTCTACAATTCAGAACTGAGGGTATCAAGCTGGGTGCCCCCCAAAAAGGGAACATATAACTGAAGAACATATCTGAAAAGTTTGGTGCATGTAACTTGCCTACCATCACCCAGCAGTCTATGACAGAATCAAGGAAAGAATTTGATTCTCTAGGACAACATTCAATTGCCTCAACCATGACACCATCTTTACTCTGTTAACAAGCCCCTGCCTTATTCATGACATTTTCAGACGTTTGCAACAGAAGTAGCCATCTCACTAAGAGCTAGATGCTATTCCACCTATTTGGTGCTTAGTGGATTTAGATGCCCGTGTGGGATCTTATTCCACCATGCTTGTGTCCCTGAAAAACCATTTAATGTGTCATACTTTTGTCACGTGTCACCAACTTTGCCTCAAGACTAAGTCACAAAAAAGTAAGGGGGAAGAGTGCCCACCTGCTTTTTGCTTTAATGGTTTTTCAGAGGCATGAGCAGGTGGAATAGGACCATGTTTAGGCACATACTAGTTGGAATAGGATTTGGCCTCAAGTCTCTTTCATTACACAGTCATGATTCATCCCTCACAGCGGGCCTATTCTTCTCATGTATTGAGGCAGGAGCCCTGTGGAAAAAAATGGTATGTGATTATGTAATTTATGACTAAAGACTGTAATATGTACAAAGGAGCCAAATTAAAGTTACACAAGCAAATTTAATTCAGGCATCTTGTAGCGTTGAATGCTTGACTCTGCCACCTTAATAGTATTCTTTTAACATAGCTTGCTTGGGTGTGTACACATGCAATTTCTAAGGTGTTTTGATAGGCAAACTGAAAAAATAAATTATTTGGAATCTCTTTTCCCGTGGGTTTCACAAGTACTTGCTGACAGCAAAAGGATAGTGAACTCGGGTATTCTGGTTCCATTTCAGGTTCTGCAGAGTTTGTACCCTAGCGAGGATAGCCATCCATCTCGTGCTACACTTGACTGCATTTACCTGCCACAGTCCTGTCTTTGTCCCAGCCTTTGCCCCTCACCTTGGTGCTGTTCTTCTTGTCTATCTGATCCCAATCTCCAGTCCTCAGGCTTCTCATTTGAACCCCAGCGTGCTTCTCCAGCCAGTGCCAGCCTCCCAGTCTGGGCTCACTATTCAAAGTCCTAATCATGCCCAAGCAATCCCAGCCTCACCCTCCTTCAAGTCTCAGTTAAACTTCATCTCCATCCCTTCCAGATCTAATCCTACTGGTCTCCTGTTCCAGCCTACCCTCTTCCCTACCCACCAGGGTCTTATTTACCCTGCATTCGAAACAAGCAGCTTCCTTCTCCACAGTGTCTGGGTGTAGCAAATGCCCCGCTGAGAACCCACAAGAGAAAGATCCCCTGCTTTGAGGCCGGGGTGCTTCCTGGTCCAGTTCAGCAGCTACTACAAGGAAAGTATTGTTGAGGCCACTAAACATCTGACTACAGCAGGCTCACTTGCCCTGCTAGGATAATATATGCACAATCTGATCAGTATAAGAGCTGTGAGAAGCTTGAGAATGCACAAGAGGTGAAAATCTGTTGATTTTAGCTGTTAAGTTCTAGCAAATCTCTACTGAGTATAGGCAAGCTACAATTTTTCAGTTTTATAACCTGACCAAATTTTGCTGGATTTTCATAGACACAAAACACCCCCTGTATTTGTGACAGGAAGATCACCACCCTGTCAAATGTACACCTATTTTAAAGCAGAGGGAAAGCATTAACGCTTTTCTAAGAAAACATTAATAGACTGTTTTAACCTGGCCTCATGCTGAGTAACAGATGAACCATTTTGGCTGGTGTTTAAAAATATTAATAATATTTATAATAATATTAAAAATGAAATTAATATTACTACTACTACTAGAGAGAGACTGAGAACAAGACATATAGCAGACATGAGTTTTCAATGGAAAGTTGTCAAGGATGCGTCTTTAAGAAATAAATGAATTAAGCAAGCGGGGAAACATACACAAGGATGAAGGAACAAGGAATAACAAAGGATACTAATGATCATTACACGTAATAGTCTTAGTATGCACTGTGTATGGTGATTTATATGGTGAAGTATAAAAATATTCCAATTTCCCCCCTGCATATAAAGAGAAGGAGGAAAAGGAAAAGGCATAGTGGCCCCTCGTGTTTTCTATGGAGTATCCTATTTGTATTTATTTGTCCGTGTCTGTTGCCAGTGCTCCCTTCCATCACTGGGAAGATTTTATACAGCGTATTTGTGAAGGATGATTGACTACAAGGAGTCTTTGTTGTACTATCTGCTGTAATTATTTTAATTCAAACACATTCCCTTATAGGACTGACATCATAAACGCTGTTTTCTATAACAAATAGCTGTCAGGGCTGTCAAGCAGGTCTGCTTACTGCTTTATATCATTACAATATTTAATTTCAACTCTACATTCTTTGTCAAATGTTTTCAAGATTTCCTTTCTCTGCTAGTGGATCAGCTAGACACCTTCATTTTCAAGTAGATCACTCTTTGGGGTAAGGTCAGGAAAAGCAGGGGAATTTGCTGCATGATGCAAATAAATCAGTCGCTACAACATGTGCTTAGTCTTAAGTTTGCCCCTATTACTGTATATATGGGCATTATTAACCCACTAAGCTTGTTGAGTTTCATGACATGCTTGGACTCAGACCTTTCTTAGTAATAAGATAACAGATAAGTCAGTCCAGTTTCAGGCTTAAATATATAAGTAGGAGCTGATAGGAACAAGCAGAAGCTAATTCCCAGCTCTTCCAGTCCTTCTCATTTACCTGACTCTCAGCTAGTGTGATGAACAAATCTCAGTGAATATGCAAGACTAATGAGGAAACTGAGACAAGGATGAGTGGGCAGGTGTACTACAAAAGCCCTTGAGCTAGAAGTCCTTTCTAACTCCTGCTGGCTACCAGAACCTGAGGAAACCGCGTATCTCTGACCAAAATCCTGGATGTTTTCACAGCAGTATTTTTTTAAACTTGCAAAATAGTCCTCTCAAAACACATGATCGTTTCAGATCTTCCAAGTTTTCCAGGTTCCAACTCCTTTCTTTTCTTTACTCTGTCTGACCCAGAAAACCTCTACCTGAAGCAGAACACAGTCAGGCTGAGCTCTGCCTATTTTCCCCACATCTTTATCACCCTCTCTTCCCTCCTCTTTATGGTTATGCTGATCTTAGAAAGGAGGAAATGGGGGATCAAAAGGTTGCCATCCCCATTTCCCCCAATCCCTGTTCAAGAGGAAAAGAGTTGCACAGAATGGGACACAGATCTCACAAGTCTCATTGCTACATAATACATGCTTATTGTTGGTACAAAATCAGTATATGCTTGCTACATGATGACGGTGAGGTACAAGGCACTCCATATTGAAGTAAACTATGTCTTGAACAAATATTTTATAGTTTTATAGCAAATCAACCCAATCTGGTGTACTGGAACTGAGAACCAATACTTTATAGAGAATGGACCAATGTAACTCTAACCAAGATGGGGACATTTACAAAAAATGTTCCAGTCTTCTTAGCAGGTGACCTGTGACTCTGCAATGTAATGTCAAAATAAAGGTAAGTACTTTGTCCCCTGTAGTACATCTCAGTGCTGCCCAAACTATAATATATGAATCCACACAACAGATCTGTGAGGTGCAGTCATTCTCATTTTAAATATGGGGAACTGAGCGACTAAGAGCCTGTATACCATGCAAAAAGTTATATTCATAACTTGGTTTAGCAAACACAAGTCAGATAATTGAGAATAAACAGCAGTGAAGACAACACAACTTTGGTTCAGATTAGAAGGTCAAGTTGAAGCCTATAGGAAAGCTTTAAGTTAAAACTGAGTTTAAAAAAAGCAGTGAGGACAAGGCAACCTGGGTCTTAACACAAGTCAGCAATCCAAATTAAGAATGCACTTCCCCCCACCGGCCCCCTCAATAGCAGCATACAGTAAGGCCAGATTTGAAAGGTGTTTAGATACTGAAAAATATAGATAGGAGCTTCATGGGATTTTTAAAAACACCTAATCAGTTTAGGGTTCAAAGTCTAATAAAAATCTGCACCTTAGACTCCTAAGTATTTTAGATAATCTAATTTTAAGAGACTTCTCCAAGGTCATTCAGTGGATTTGTACCAAACTCTGACTGCCTGTATTGCATACGAGCAGTCAATCAACCTAAATCATCCTCACTCTCACAAATGTTACCACCTTCAAAGCACATTTGTAGACATAGCCTTAGGACAATAATTTCTTTACCAAATACTGCCAAGGAGCCTTATTTGGGTTTTAGAATAACATTAAACACTCAAATGCCGAAATGCTTGCAGTATGGGTTAGATTGAGGTTACCAAACTCATTTGGTCCCGCAGACTGGATTAAGACTAGGGCTTCTCATAGGCTGGATCCAAACTAGGGAGGTTCTGACCTTAGCTACTGGCACTGCTGCGTTGGCACCAGCAGCCAAGGAGTTAACACTGCTGCTGCTCAACCCCTAGAGCCAGGATGCGTGTGCGTGCAGGAGCCAAGGGGTGAACTCTGCCAGATTTAGCTGTCCGTGGCATTCACGCTCCTGGTTGCTGGCATGCTGACACTATGGCTCCAGCAGTTATGATGATGAGGTTGAACAGCAGTGACATTAACTCCTTGGCTGCTGGCACCCAGGGCCAAAAGTTCAGCAGATAAAATGGATGAGACAGTAAAAGAGACATACTGGAAAAGAGCTGTGCATCCATAACCCTCTTCAGATCTGGAGGATCCAGGATGACAGTGATCAATATCAGATCTTCAGTTCCATGGACAGGTCCCACATTTCGAAAAAAGGGTTTGCAATGAAAATGAAATGCAATTGCAGCATCTCCTGTGGGAAAGGAAATCCAAACTCTTTTCACTGAGCAAAAGACAAAATGTTTCTGTTCACTTTTTGAGAAATGAAGCAGAACAGCCGACTGCCCAGACTCCTGGGGCTGGTCCCAGGGAGCTGATGAGTGCCGATGGAGTCCATTGGAGTCAGCTGAGTCACCTGCCAGCGTGAGGTCCCTAGAAGGCCCTGAGAGTCACAGCTACTATTATGGCTCCTAGGATCCTAGAGCTGCCTCATTCCAGGTTACCAGGTTCTCTGCCACAGACCAGAAACCCTAAAGCCCTGAAAGCTTTACCTCTAGTCAGGGCTAGCCAGAGGTGCCTGGCTGACAGCTGTGACAGGGAGCACTGAGGGCCTGGCCAAGAAGGGGTTTTCAGAATTTCTAGACTACCTGAGGTAGGGCCAGGGACCTTTGTCCAACGAGCCCTCACTATCAATGGTGATCCTAAGACCTGCATCTGATTTTACAAACTAAGAAACCCAAGTATGTTGTAGGAAGACATAATGGGGCCGCCTCTGCCCCTTGCCACTGCCCCTCACCCCCGACCTGCAGCCCCCAGCAGCTCAGGCAGTGCCTCTCACCCCCAATCTGTAGCCAGCGCCCTCCCAAACCTCTCACTCCCCACCTGTGGCCCCCCCCTACCTAGTGATGCCCCTCACACCCAACCATAGCCCCCTGCCCCCCAGCCCTGCTGGTGGTCCTCACCCCTGACCCGCAGCCCCCTGCCCCCCAGCCCTGCTGGTGGCCCTCACCCCTGACCCGCAACCCCCTACCCCCAGCCCTGCTGCCCAAGCAGCTCCCATGCTGCTCTCTTGCTCTCCCTCCCCTGTTTTTGCTGTTCCTGTGCTCCACCACAAGGTGATTGGCTCTTGTGGTCACGTGACCTCCCCAACAGCCAATCACTTTGCCCACTGCTCCAAGCCGTCCCAAGAGGTAGAGGAGCAGCAAAAAAACTGGACATTTTGCTTTTCTCTATAAAACCTTTCCAGATGCAGCACAGAGGGCCAAAAAAGAAGACATGTCTGGGAAAACCTGGACATATGGTAACCCTAGTCAAAACAAAATATTTCTGTGAACATTTTCTCTTTTAGGCTAGGGACAGAAGTTACACATAAATCAGTTTAAGTGATCAGAAACTCATTTAAATATGTAACGGAATATAGATTCAGTGTACATGGCTGAAACTGGTTTAAGATAAACCTGAATAAATGCAGTATCGTACTTAACTGACATGGGTAAAACCGGTTTATGCAATGTCTGCCCTTCCTGGTTTAAGTTAAAACAAAGTCCCCAGCATCCCAGCATGCTTTTCAGCCCTGGCCTGGGCTTGTCTGCTCCAGAGAACAGGGCTGGCCCCACCCCTCTGCTCCCCATCTGGAGCAGAGGCAGGGGCATGGCCCCCTGAGGCAAAGCAAGCAAGGAAGGGGTTTATTTCCCCCTCCCTCCCCTTTACCACTGGGGGACCACAGCTGGGGCCTAGCAGCACCCAAAGCAAATGGAGAGAGAGAGGGAGATTTAATCTCCCTCTCCATCCCCTGTCCTACCAGCAGCTGGGGTCTGCCTGGCCTCTGAGCAGCCCATCAGCCACTTTGCGCTCCAGCGGCAGGGACGGAGTGTGGCCAGAGCCAGCCAGTGTGGCCCCACCATCTTCCTGCCTTGCCAGAAGCTGGGGCTATGGGGCTGGAGCTGTAGGGCTGAGCCAGGCTGGCCTGTGCATGCTGCTGAGGGTGGATGCAAAGAGGCCAGCCTAGTCTGGGCCTTTCCCAGTGGGCTGCATCTTGAGCTGGGGTTGCAGGGGCTACACTGCCAGATTCCTCCTAGCTCCCCACACCCATGCTGGGCAGGGCTGTCATGTTCCAGCAGCTGCAGCTCTGCAACACCCTGGCCTGGTAGCATGCCAAGTAGTGAGCTGCACAGGCAAAACTGGAGCTGCCAGCAGGCCCTGAGCCTGTGAACTGCCTGCCACAGCTGCCGCTACACCCCTTATGCTGTGCAGCACCCGGGAGCTGCAGGCACATCATAAGCTGTGGGTTGGGTGGGGCTGGGTGGGCTGTTTGGCCACCTTGTCTCCAGCTTCCACTGCCACGACTGCTGCCCTGCAATGTGACACCACTCTGGGGGGCGGAAGGAAAGTTTCAGCCCCACGGTTTCTGCCTAGTGCAGGGGGCCCTAGCTCCAGCTCCCAGATGCCTTCTGCCTGGAGGGGCTGTTCATTGCTCTGGGTGGGTGCAGTGAGTAGAAAGCAGCTGGCAGCTGGAGCCAGAAATCCATGCAGTGGGCTGAAGCCACAGAGCTGAAGCTCCCCTGCCAAGGCAGTGCTGTGCAGGGCAGCATCAGCAGGAACTGCAGCTGGAGGTGATGGAGGCAGAATAGCCCCGCCATGCCCATCCAGCTTCCCTGGGCTGAAGTTCCCCCATCCGGAGTGGCACAGCAGGGGCAGGAGTGGGAGTAGTGGCTTTTGGCAAGGGGAAGCTGGCAAGGCTGTTCTGCTCCCCTTACCTCCAGCTGCAACTCCTGCCACTAGAGTGGCAAAGGCAAAGTACCCTGATAGGGGCAGGAGCCCCTGCCATGGTGTCCCAGAGTGCAAGCCTGTTCCTAACAGGAAGCACTGTGCTGCAGGCTGGAGTGGGGTGAGTAGAGCTGCTGCAGGCTGTGTAGGGTGAGCAATGGCTCCGGGGCTCAGAGGGGCAACCATAGCCCCTCAACACCCCCGTTCCCCCATACTACTGCTGCTCGCCCCACACGGTCAGCTGCAGCTCTGACTGCCCCACTCCCACTCCCGCCCACAGTGTGACCGCCCCGCCAGGAAAAGATTCACACTCCTAAAACTATGACAGGAGCTACTGCCCCCTTGCCACGCCAGCAGCAGGGTTGGGGGCATGATCAGAGGCCGGCTGGCATGGCTCCTTAGGCAAGGGGGCAGGGGGGGCAGGGGTTCCCCCCTCGCTCTGGTGGAGAGGGCTTATTTCACCATTCCCCCATGCAGGGAGCGATCAACAGAGGTGGCTGTCAGGGCTGGTGGACTGAAGCTGTGGTCCTCCGGAGGCAGAGGTGGCGGACAGGGGAATAAACCCCTACCGTTCCCCCTCTGTTTCATTGGCTGGCCTCTGGCTGTGCCCCTGCCCTCACCACGGCAGCAGCAAGGGGGGAGTGCTGGGTAATTGAGGCTGTTGCTGGGGCCTGACTGCACCCCTCCAGCACAGCTTTGCTGCCGCCCAGAGCTGATCTGGCACCCTCTGGCTTTTGGCCTGAGCTACTGCAGGCATGCGCCTGCTTTTCTGGAGTTAATAGTGAATGTCTATTCATTTGAAAATTGGTTCAGTTTAGGCAGGTTAGACTAACCTACAAAGATTGGATTGATTTAGACTTTTGAATGTCTGTCCCTAGCCTTAGAGAATAAAAATCTCATGACAGAAAACTTATTTGTTGAAAACTCTAACTCAGGACTGGTCTAAGCCTTAAACAGAGAGATCACCACGGCAGGGACTGCTTCATGTTATATGTCTGTATTGTGCCTAGCACAATGGAACCCTAATCCTTGCTGGGTAATTTGTGTAAATAATAATAATTATTAATAAATTAGGACTAGGATTTGAACCCCTGTTCTTTTTCATGTTCCTAATGCAGAAATATGACTTAACTAAAATACATACACAGAGGCATTGCCAAAAAACCTCTCACTCATGGAATGTGCCTTTCATCATAAATGCTTCATTCGCTCAAGCAATGGGACCTGGGGCTAAAGATTGTTATGAGTCTGGCACATACGCTGCTATTTAGAGCTTATCATTTAATTAAAAATAATGCATAGGTTTTGGGGAACAAACCAGTGATCTATGGCAAGCTGCTCTTCCTTCCTCATTTCCTTCTCCCACTCTTTCTTTGTGCCTAGCTTGCAGAGGTATATAATACTGTAACCTTGCTTTCCAGAACAAAAGTGCCATAAACCATCAATAAATTTTACTGACTTTCCAGTGACCTTCATGAGGACTGGAAGAGTCACATTTCACACCAAAGATGGAGCTGTAAATATTTTATCTGTGCAGTAAACACAGTGCCGATAGCAGCACCTTACTAATATCCCTAGGACTGCTCTGTGAACATTGCACCTCGCTGAGGAAGAGATTTATCTACTGCTTCAAGAAAAATCTGGGCACAAAGAGGAGAGCAGCTGAGAAAGAGAGACTCGAGTATCTTATTCACAATATTTTCACATCACTGGCAACAGCACTGGCTGCTGCTTCTGCACTGCTACCTCATTATAGAGCAGTCTCCCAGCATTTCAAAAAATTCAGCAGCTCAGGTTGAAGCACAGGCAGGTTGGCCCCAGGGCATGAATGCTCACTACTACCACATTGAGGCCCTGATCCAGCAAAGCACTGAAACATGTGCCTAATTTTAAATAGCATATAAATAGTCATGTTCATAAATAGTCCAATATATATGGACTTATCTTACTCAAAATATACTTAGGGACATTACCAAATTGGGATTTCAGTCTCCAGATTGAAATATCCTACTGAACTCCATGAAATAAAGATATTTCTGGGAATATCATTAATTCACATTGAGTTCCATTTCTGTATATCTTTTCTAAACATTATTAGTAGCATGCATACCTAACTGAACCATTGTGGTCAGTATGAACTAACTAATCTATATGAATACTGCACAGTTAAACAGGATTGGAAATATGGAACAGATCATAACTCAGATTACCCAGTTCCCAAACTAGTTAGTGGATTATTTTAGTTGTTGGTCTTTTAGCCAACAACTTGTTGAAAACTATGCAAAAACCAATGGCAAACAATACAAATATCCAACAAACTGCACTGTAATCTACTAGGGCGGTATGAAGCTTCGGGTGCTGTTTCCATTTGGAGGAGATTTGGCCTGATTCAGTGGCCGAATCTGCGAATCAAATCAGGAGGCCAATTCATAGTATCATAGTATCTAGGGTCAGAAGGGGCCTAGAGCAGGCCATCTAGTCTGACCCCCAGCCAATGGCAGGAACGAGTGCCAGGGTCACAGGACCTCAGCCAAGTACCTATCCAATC
>JAGPOW010002173.1:14504403-14519554 GCA_030014935.1 Caiman crocodilus
GTCCGCAGACCTAAGGGGCCTCCTTGGCATAATTTAGACCCACCCCTCAATAAGTCTCCCACACCGGTCACAAAGGAGAACTTTATTGATTACAGGGGGCAGGAACAGGGTAAAAGGTAGAGCAATACCACAGAAATAACAGAGGAATATCAAAGGAATCCCATAGAGCAAACCAGAGTGGCTGAGGTAGCCGTTTAAACACGCATCTGAAATATTGTACTCTAAATATCCAATTGGATCTCAAGTAGCTTACTCACTCTCATCATCCAGAGGTAGTTGGAGTTTCCACTGGAGGCAGATTACTCTTAGGGCATGCAGAGAGAGCCGGTTCAGGTTCACCTGGATGACTGCATGGCTAACGGCTATCAGCTAATGGCTACCCTTCTTCTTCCTCGGGGCCTTTTATTCCCTCTCTGACCTCAGCTGCCCGGTCCAATCGAAGCTGCCAAAACAAAAATCGACCCATTTCCCAAGGATCCCTGGTTACCTGGGCTGCGCGCAGGGCCAGGGCCGGGTCTTTTCCCCTGCCCAGGTGCCCAGAGCATCTGCCTCCCAGGCCCAGGCTTTTGTCATGTAGACACGGAGATCCCCGCCCTGAGGGATTCACCACCAGCCTCTCTGGCTGGCACAGAGAGAGGTTTCTGGACAGGGGCACCCATGGTGGCATTTCTGCCACAGAAAGTACTTCCCCTGCTTTGGGGTATGAACACAGCCTCTACTCCTGTTTTCACCCTACGGGCCTGCTGCTTAAGCCACCCAGACACAAAAAAGTGAAAACAGCAACAAAACTCACTTCCCCTTCTGGGGCTACTCCATTTGAGCCTTCTGCACCTCTGGCAGGAACTATCCTGCCCTCTCCAGCCTGAGGGCAAGCCTATTTACCCCTTGAGCCCTGTCCCTTCTGGCCAGCCTGGCTTGAGTATAGGGGCTGCTCATTAGTCCTGCCCTGCCAGTTGCCTTTGCCTGGGTCACAAAAATCTTTTCCTTAATAGGCCCCTGCCAATTCTGCTAGCTTCATAGCTCTTCCCCCGTAACAGGGTGAGGGTTCCCTGTTACAGGAGCATAACAGCACTGGGCAGCCATTCAGTGAAATGTCAGATACCCTCCTTTAAAAACCTTGGGACTGGACATCTTTTTGGATATGCAAACGTATTTGTTCATTCCCGAGCATTCCCTTAACTCCCCTTCCCATCTGCAGAAACATGACGGAGAAGTGACGTCACAAGGTCCTTGTTGCATGCCGAAGACTCTCAGCATCCAAGTCAATAGTGACATGAAATTATGGCACTCTGCACCTTACAGAATTAGACTCAAACTGGGCAATTTTCAGTCATTTGTACAGCAGCAGACTGACGTCACAAACACCAGATTATGACTTCATTACAGGATGAGATTGGAAAGCAGGAATGGAAAATGCTAAGATAAAGAGTTCTGGGAATTAAGTCAGAGAGAACTTACAGTAAACTGCCCTGTTTTATAACATCCCATTCTTCAAGTTGGTCTCAGAGTGAAAGACCCATTTTAAAACTGCTTCAGCTCTGGGGCAGCAAGGTGATGCTTATCCCAAGCTCAAGTTCTCTTCAGCTGGAAACATTATTTTCCTTCCCAATAATTCTATTTTTTTAATGCCGATTACATTCGAATCAGGCCATTTCCAGCTCCCGTTTTGAGCCCAGCACCTGTGTTTGTTGTGGCCCAATTATTTCCATAGTGACAGAATTGTAATCTTAGTTTCACAGTGTGCAGGGTTGAGTTACAAGCTGGATGATCAAAAAGCTGAGCATATGGGTTTATCTAGGGAATAAAGCACCAGGTTACTAGTAATGAGCACAAGAAATAAGAGAAGAGTTGCTTTCCCATCCAGCCCCCTGCTTCCTCCCCTCCAAAGATTTTGTCTCCAATTTTCCTCCCCTTGCCTCAGGGTCCCTTTCAAGGGGCGTAATTGATATCGTCACTGAAAATAATAGAATTTATAGCCCAGACGCAACACTATAAATTTAGCTATTACATTCTTGATGGGAAAATGAAGAACAAAATGAATAGAGGCAGAATATTTGTCTTAATAATGGTCTCTTTTCTATTGTGTATATGTTTAACGCGTTTATGTATATAAATACACACACATATAACTGCACATATGAGCAAAGTTATGAATTCATATACATGGGAAATTATGCCCAGTTACACACACTTCTATATAGTAGCAAGTTTTAAAACAAATGCATGTGTGTGCATAAACACACGCCAAAGAATAATCAGTGATAATAAATAACCTATAAATGATAAAAAACAGGTTTGCTTTTCCAGAATTGTTTTTGGAGAGTTGGGGGGTGACAGGGCTAACCACTATACGTTGTTTGAACTGGGACAGCCAGCCAGATAATGCCTCCACAAATAAAAAAAGGCTTCTTTCATAGCCTTTATTAATCTTTTGGATCTATTTTATTTTTAGCAGGGGAAGTAAGAGCTGAGCCAGCATTTCACTGGCCTAAGCGGTTGGCCTAAGGCTCTACTACGGACTCCACCATGGTTTTCATTGGAGCCCCATGACACAAACACTACCCTTTTATCGGGCTACTGCAAAGTTATCCTCATCCTACCCCTGAAAGCATCACCCTACCCCACCCTGCCCCCCAAGTGTGCGTGTGTCCAGGATGTGATCATTTGTCATTTAGATAGAGTATATGATATGAACCATGGCAAACACTGTAATGACTAATTTCAAACATTTATTACAACACTTGAGAGACTTGAAAGCTGTCCCTGCTCTTGATTTTAATAAATGCAGTCTTGAAGCAGCCGCTTATCAAAGTGACACAAATTGTGTGGTAAATAGATTATGGCACAGCTGAAATACTGGAAAATGAGATCAGAAATGCTACTACTTTCCCAATCTGAGAGGATGCTGGAAAAATGGCATGGGAAGATCATCCAAACGTGAGGAAGACAAAATGCTGGGATATTAACCACTTGGATTATTAATCAGTTACTTCTTTGCACAAGACTTTTTCTTCCTATTCTATCTGTTCCTTGGTTGTGTATTCTGGGCCTGGGCAAAGGCACCAAAAGGGTCCTTGGGACTCCTCTTTCACTGTCAAACCAGTAAATAAGATGAGACCCACGTGTCTAGTCAAAGAGAACAGGCAATTATCACAGTATTGACTAAACACCTTGATTCCTCATGGGTTCTACTGATTTTGGGAACCCAATCTGGGTCTCGTTTCCAGGAGATGCTAAGAACTCACAATTCAAGCTGTAGTTAATGGGAGCTTCAGCTGCTCAGTACAATTAAGCAGGAGGAAGAAAAAAAGGAGTGCCCAGAAGTCAGCGGCCAAATAATTTTTTTTCTACCTGCAGCACTAAAAGGAGTAAGTACAACTATCTGCATAGATACAGAATGGCATAACACTGACATTTTCAGTGGGCATTAAATAAAAGTTGTTTAATATCATCATTTAGAGGCTTTTGCTTTTCACTGATGATAAGCAAAGCAAACACATTTCACTGCTAGATGTCCAACTTTTATTTGTCAGGTATCCAAGTTGTACCCGTATGGGTATAGAAAATAGCTTTCAGGACTCATGGTAGAGGTGTTATCTTTTATTAGACCAACTAGATTTTTGCAAAAAAATTCCTTTAATTGCAAACTTTCGGGCACAAACACAAACACCGTTCATCAGGCATCAGAGAAAAGATTGTAAAAGTTCTCCTGGATAGAAATGAAAGGTCATATTTCATAGGAGATTTGAAGGTGATAAAATCTCCTGTTTGGAAATGTTCATTTTATATGCAGATTAGGTTCAGAGAAAAGTTGGAATAGTCTCTTTACCTTTAAGTTGTTTCTTGGTAAGAAATGGCTTTGCAACAGAAGAGGTTGTTTTCTGGGAGAAAATTCATTTGGATCCAACATTTACAACATCCCTCCCATCCCCCCCCAAAAACAAAATTTAACTTTTCCTTTTTTTGATAGAAAATTCAAAATGGCACAATTTTCAGCCCATATATCATAACCAACGTAAGTCCAACTCTCTCCAAATGAAGGCCCATGCAGCCTCATTGAAGCTACCAGGCCAAATGCATCACTCAAAAATGAATGAGGTCAGGCTAATGCAGGGATTAGAATGCAGGGATTTACTGTACAATGAAACTCAGAGTCCCCTTTGGGATCTGTCCATTGCTACATTATCCTT
Organism: Caiman crocodilus; assembly: GCA_030014935.1. Taxonomy (NCBI): domain Eukaryota; kingdom Metazoa; phylum Chordata; order Crocodylia; family Alligatoridae; genus Caiman; species Caiman crocodilus. Next base: position 14,508,594 of record JAGPOW010002173.1, read on the forward strand.
TGTAACAGGGATCAGCATTTATACCTTTTCAGAGTGATGGGCCAGAATAACTCAGCTTAGTCCAAAGCAGGTTAGTTTGTCTGACCCAGCCACCACTGCTTCTTCCCGCTACCACTGCCATCACCTTTTCTTGCTACCAATGTACATGTGACCTGTGGCTGTATCCCTTGCTGCTGAAATATCACTAATATGTGGGTTTTGTAGGCTGGATGAAATTGCTTGGGGATTACCAACCCCAGCTTTATAACATTAAGGATGTATGTACATTGCTTTATTAGATTTAATAGAAGATCTTTGGCTAAATCCCCCAACCTGTTTTGTTCTCTCAATGACCCATTCGTTTGAAAAGGAAGCTGCTTATGAATATGGCTGCAAAGTTTGAATATGCAAAAGAAGACTGCTCACCATTCAACAGGTTTGGCGTGGGGGTTGGATTTATTCAAATATCTGAGACACTTGCTAAGGTTCTTGCAAATCTAGAGAAATGTGTTTATAGACTCATCAGCTGAAAAGAACTGGATTCCCACATGACAGCTCAGGGGATTTTCAGGGGTTTCTGCATAACACTGACTCAAGCATGAGAAGACCACTTTAATAAGTACATATTTTCCAACTTTATATTAGATTAAAGCTAGAAGAGAAAATATAAATGGTCTCAATCTCTGTTCAGAAGAAACTCCACAATTCTGGGGAAGACATTTCTCTCTACTTTGTACAAGTTCCCTTGTTTTTCTTTGGCAGACAAGGTTCTCTGGGGGTAAATGTGATATCTTTTATTAAATCAACTAAATAGTTGGAAAATATGTTGTCTGCAAAATTTCAGGCACAAATACCCTTCTTCAGGCATAGGGAGAGTGAAAAGATGGGGGGGTTTTTGTCCGAGGGATTGCCCTTGAAGCAAAACGTCATTATTTGGGCACTGGAAACACCTTGGAGTTTAAAATAACGAGTACTAGGTAGAGAGAAAAGGAAGGGGGTGAAAGCTCTGTATTTTCATCAGCACTACATTCCAGTCAGTTCTTTACCTGCTTTCCGCTGCCATCCTTATTCCTACTAAATGAATAGAGAGGTTACCTCTGTGTCTCTGGACCTTGAATAACCTACGTTTACAAATATTATAGAGCATTTTCTTTTTGAGGGGAAAATAAAATTAATCTAGCAGATAAGCCTAGAAAGCAGATGCATGTAGCACATAAAGGAGCTCAGACAAAATATTTTCTCTGGTTTTCTTTCTACTATAACCAAGCAGGAAGGCAAAGGAAAGGACAAGGACTGGGCTGGAGACATGCTAGTTCGAAACTCCATAGAATAAATGTTACTAGCGTTTCCTCTGTTCTGGAAACAGAAACGATGATGGCAAAAAGGTGGGCACTGACCCAGTTGTACACCCAGATGTCACAATGACACTTCAGTCCCTGAAGGTCATATGAAATTCTGATACAATCAAGCAATTACATGGGTTAAAATGAGCCATTCCACAAACCAAATTGACAAAGTACAAGGGACTCTCTCACTGGTCAAACAATTGCACTGGAAAAGGAGAGGGCTGAAAGTGCTCCCCTGGAAGTCTCTGAAAAAACGCCATTGTCTTTAGAGGAAAGAAAGTCAAGCTATAAAAAGAGTAGCAAAAAACAGTGTGTTCCATCACCTCCTTTGCCCGTTTTCTCCTTTTGACCTCCTCCAGCTGTATTGCCTATTAAAAGCTAGTTTACCAAAATGATCAATACAAAATTTATCATTCTGTTGAAATCTGACTCTATGCACATGCTTTGAGTGAGCATCTGCACCATCTTATGGCTGTAAACATGATCCTGCACCTGCCCATTCTGTGACAACTTCCCTTATAGCCTCAAATGCAATACAAGACTGAAAGCTTGTTGAGGCAGAGTCCTTCCTTCTATTCGTTCTGTAAAATATCAAGATGATGGATTTAATGACTAATAACCATTTCTACTAAAGATGACGCTGAGCTGTAATATCTGAATCTGGAGCCAAGCATTCCCCAAATTTGGAGACTTGTTTCATGACTCTTCCCTTACACAAACGCTTAGCACAAGCACTCACTTGGGATTTCCTTCTATGTTCAGGTTTTAGAGGGCTAATAATCAAGAAGTTTTTGAGCAACACTGAGGCTACAGTACTCACCACATGACAGAAGAACTGTTTTCAGACCAGTGTAACTAAATAAAATGTAATTAAACATATAGCAATTTTCATCCATCAATCACAACCTCTTTTAGAAAGCTGGGGAAATGCCAGTCTTAATATCCTGGGACAGAGACACATAGAGGTGAAGAGATCTGCTTCACATAAAGGGAAGTCACACAATGGGCCAGAGGCAGAGAGGGCGGCAGGACCCTGATTTCTTCAGCGCGAGCAACTAGAGTTTTCCTCCCAGCTTCATTATTCCCTTAGGAGTAAACTGAGCCCCTGGCTGCGACAGACATTTCAGGCTCCTGATGAGTTCACTTCTTTCATTGAAGAGTTTTGTGATGATTCACCCACCTTTAATTCCAATTACAAGGTGGCTCGGTAGCTATTGTTTGCTGCCATCGTTTTGCCGCAGAGATGCAACCCAAACCCTGCCCCTTGCCTGGGTTTGCTATTGAACACAGACAGCAGCCCTGGCAGGAGGAACAGCACTTTGATAAGGACAGAGACACTTGCACAGAGTTGTAGCCATGGCAACGTGTTTTCCAGAACAGGAGGCATATCTGCCAAAGCTCAGAGATTTGCCATTTGATCACATGGATTGCCATGTTCTGTATGTGATCACATCACACAATCCGGGCCACACTGATGCCTTTAAAATCCTTCACCCTCAGGGGTGCAGAACTGATGCAGGAAATTGGTTCTCTTTTCACACTGGGTGCAAAGGGGTTAAAGAGAATAGGCTTTGTGGGTGATGATACGGGTGCACTTAGATCTGACTTTCATTTTACCATGTTGGGGGTGGGGCATCTATGTAGAAACCCACAACTCTGTGGTATAACACAAAGAGAACAAGTCTCTAAACCCACAGCAGGTTTCCTTCCCTGGTAGATTGGTGAACTGGAAGTTGTTGCATTTTTTCCCTTTAATATATCTGGACACTTTTGCTGTCTTTGACAGAAAGGTGAATGTGAGCCACAAAACCTTACATTCAAACCCCATGCGGGCTGACCGAATCCATGGTTTCGGCTTAAACTAATCTCTGTTTTTTTGTTTCTGAAAACAAGGTCCTGAATACACTGGTTAGGCCCTGGGCATACCGCTGGTACGGGCTCGGCAAGCTTTTGAATTTCTGACCTTCCGGATGTGCCTCAACTATTACCCTTCTGCATCCCCTGATATCCCAGTCTCGGGATCCTGCACAGCTATTGCCATTACACCGCAATCCTAACTAGCACCAAGCCCTGTTGTGTTAGTTCTGGACACCTACGTGGTCAGCCCCTGGGTGGATCGAGTGCCTTATGTCCTGTGGGACAGGCAGAGGGGAGAGGGATGATGAACTAGATAATCCCTGGGCTTCAGCAGAATTGTGGCAACCCTGGAATGAAAAAGTAAATTGCTATCCACCTCTAACAGTGTGCAGATTGCCAAAATAATCATAGTGCTATATCTGTGGAGTTGCAAAATATAGCCAAGCAAATCACAAAAACCAGGGTTAAGACCTGGAAAAAACAGTGTTCAAAAACAATAGAAATGGGATAAACAAAAGGTTTTAAAAGGTTTTACTACCAAAAAGGGGCATTTCTGTTCAGAAATACATGCTTCCATATTTCACAAGAGGGGCTCGTTTCTTGGTGATGAATGTGTGAACTCTGTGCACTGTGTGGTTTGGGGAGAGCAAAGGGAGAAGTACAACTACGTATAGGCTCCCCTTCACAGCCCGGTGTCGAGCATCTTTGCTCTGTTGTATTTTCCGCTGTTTGACTTTGTGAAAAGCCAGAGATAGCTGCCATCTATCAGTAGAGAAAAACACAACATTGCAAAGGAACGTGCAAGGAGGCTGCGGTTACATGTATGCTGCGTGTTCAGTAGTGGGCAGGCGAGTACTGAGGAAAGATTTCACCATCTACAGCTAGTATTGAGCTAATCCTACATAGGTTTAAGGATGGTTTGGTTTGGAGAAGCTTCTTGAAGTGCAGTTGCTTCTTTCTCCTTCTCTGCAAGCAACTCTGGAGACACTTGCAAAGACTCTGGGTTAGGTTCCTCTTTAAAAGGTATCAAGAGTGCTCTTCAGAGCCTGTTTACACTGTTCTACCCTGATATGGGCTCCCTCCTGCAGCAATTCTGGCAACAGAAATTGCCTGTTTCCTACCTCAGTCTTCCCTTCTAATTTCCCTGCTTGCTGCTGAACTCTGATCTCCTCTTTTCCACCAGAAATGTCTATTCTTATTCCTCCAGAAATTCCCCAACACAGTTTTCTTTCCTCCTTGGGTCCGCACGCTCCTTAACAGAATTGCCAAACCCTGCAACAAGGGAGTCCAAGAAGTCCACACAGCAAGGGGTTTTCTTCATGCTGAGGCACACAGGGGAATTGTTCACATCCTTGGTGTCCCTTTAAAATTCCCCCTTTCCCTAATAATCTATACAGTCCCGAGCTAGGAAACCAGCATCCACCACGATGGAAACCGACACACCCACCGCAGACTGGTAAGGGCAGCAACACAGACTGAAATCAGTCCTGTTTCAGGAAATAACAGGAGAGGAGTAGAGCAATTATATGACTGACACAAACCTTTCAAATAGGTTGTGTTCAGTCCCCAGCTGGCTCCCTCCTTTAGAAACTGGTGCTTTTACCTCTTGCTTTTTCTGCTTTAGGATAAGCACTAATTGTTTTCCTCTTGCACAGCTGAGCCCTGCAGCCCTTCATTTCCTTACCTGAATATTCTTAGATTCGTCAATTCATAGATTGGAAGGCCAGAAGGGACCTCGGAAGATCATCGGGTCCAGCCCCCTGCACCAAGCTGGAAAGATAGCTGGGGGTCAGGTGACCCCAGCGAGGCGACTGTCCAGTCTCCTCTTGAAGATTTCCAGGGTAGGTGACTGCACCACCTCTGGAGGAAGCCTAATTCCACAGTCTGGACACCAGCTGTGAAGGCTCTGATCATATGCGTGGCTCTTCTTTGGACTCTCTCAAGCTTATGCACGTCCTTGTAAGAGTGCGGTACCCAGAACTGGACACAATACTCCAGGCTGTGGTCTCATCAGCGCTGAGTACAGTGAAAGAATCACCACCTTGGTTTTCCTTGAGATGCATTGATTGATGCATGCCAGAGTATTATCTGCCCTACCGGATACAGCATTGCATATTCATACTGTGTTCTACTATTACCCCCAGGTCCCTTTCATTTGTGGTGCTAGTCAGTTTGGTGCTGCCATGCCTGTAGGTATGCTGGGGGTTGCTCATCCCAAGGTGGAGCACTTTATATTTCTTGTTGCTGAACTTCATCAGATTCTGATCCATTCAACTTGCTAGCCTGTCTAGGTCTGCTTGTAACTGCATCCTATTTTCAAGTGTACCCATGGTATCTTCCATGAACTTGGCCAGTGAGCTCTTCATTCCCGCATCCAAATCATTAATAAAGATGTTGAAAAGTACTATATTGAGCACCGACCCCCGCAGGACACCTCTGCCCACTTCTCGCCAGGATGACACAGATCCATTCACTATGACTCTCTGGGTCCTATCCTGCAGCCAGTTTCTCACCCCCCTGGCTGTCTCAGAATTGAGTTCACAATCCTAAAGTTTTCTCACAAGGACACCATGGGATACCAGATCAAAGGCCTTTGGGAAGTCTAGGTATACAGTGTCAACCTGTTCTCTTGTGTGCAGGTGGCGAGTTACCTGATCATAGAAGGAGATGAGGTTGGTAAGGCAAGACCTGCCCGTGACTAAGCTGTGCTGGCTTTCGTTCTGAATCTATACACACTAACACACACATAGTGGGCTCCCAACCCGCAGGTTTCCCCCTCACTGGGGCTCCACACCAGCCCCCTCCTCATCTCTGCCCCCTCACTGGGGCCACAGGGCTTCTCTCTCCCTGGTGGGGGCTCAGGTGGCCATAGCCGTGCCTGGTGCCATCTGAGTCTTGCACGCGCTTTGGGCACAGGTGGCCATAGCCATGCCTGACCCCCCTTGTACCCACAGTGTTGTGGGGGCTACGGGTTAAGGCACCCCAACCCACCTTTCACCGTGGTGGTAACTGGCCTGGCATTTCCTGGGGGCTCCCACACCTCTGGGAGCCCCACCAGGCCACCCACTCCCAGCAGGATGCAGTTTTAGGTCATGCCCAGGACCAGGAGCCTCCAAACCATCCCAAGCTCCTGACCCTTACCTGTTTCATGTTTCATACAGCCTTTCAGCCAGGTGATGTTTCTGCCTGGGCTGCCAGCAGTGAACTACTCTGTTTATATGGGCAACCAGAGCTCTAAAATGACCACTGCAATCAAGCATCTGCTGGCTGTTTGGCTCAGGCCTTAATGTGGCACACACCAACAACAGTGCTCTGCCACACTTAGCTTATGCAACCTTATTGCAGATAGAGCCCTTGATTAACTTTTCTAGGATTTTCCCTAGGATGGAAGTTAGGCTGATTGGCCTATAGTTACCTGGGTCCTCCCTCCTGCCCTTCTTGTGGATGGGCACAACATTGGCCCTCTTCCAGTCCTCAGCACAAGTATAGACATGACTAAATCCTATTACTAGCACAAGAACCATCTGGCACAAGATCCACCACCTCAGCTGGCACCTTGACAGCTTCAGCAAAGACAAGGACACTTTACTCCCTGATTACTAAAGTGAGAGGTCCCATTCTGCTAACAGTTGTGGCAGAATAATAAAAAGATAACTAGAGCATGGAAAGCTTGCCCTCCTGTTGCACTTGTTTCATCTGTTCAGGGTATTGTTAGCATAGCAATAGTGAGACTCAACTGCCATATTGTGTATGCCCCCACACTCCAAGACTGTGCTGCGCATACCCCAATGCACTGAAAAATTCACTTTTTTTGTCATACATAGGATACCAAATGCATCAGGAGCCTATGAGCAGTGGTCTTCCTTTCTTCCTGAACCAGGAGCAGATTCAGAGTATTCATTCCAAGCCGTGGGCAGATGTTACATTTGGCACCATAAACAACAAGGATACAGGCATTTGTGCAATTTTTTACAAATAAAGACATGGTGTTTTTGTTAGCTCTTTACAGCAGCAGCCTCAGCCCTCTGGCATCCCAGGAGGCTACGGGTCTCTAACCTTCTCCATGGCTCCAGGGACACTCCTGTTTATGGCACACCAAGCTCTACTACCTTGGAGAGGTGGAGCTGGGCTTACAGATTACCATGGAGTCGCACTGCTCTGCAATATTCAGCCTGGTCTTTGTGGACAAGATACAAATCCATCTAACCCAGGGAACAGGGCAAGAATCCACCTCTCAGGCCCTCCTGCTATGCCAGAAATATCTAGTCAGCATGTCTGGCATTATTACAAGACATGCTGCAAAAAGAGCAATGATCAGAGGGGCTGTTTCTGCCAGGTTTTGAACTGGGGACCCTTTTTATGATTCAAACATGGTAGCTGCTACAGAAACCAAGGGCACCAGAGAAGAACTTATGGGTAACTGAGATTATGTTCAGATCCTTTGTTTTACAAGTAGAGAACGCAATGGTCAGGGCAAAGAGGAAACTCCTCCGTGCCTGTCTTGAAGCAGAGGCAACACTGGAGTCCAGTGGGGTGGTCCCAACTAGGAGGTCTGCATGTTCCTGGCAAAGAGACTGGCTTCTGTAATTTGTAAAGGGCATGACTGGAACAAGGGAAAGCCCCAGTTGTCCCCACTCCTTCTGAAGTGGTGCCAGTGTTGGAGCCCTTCCCCCACTGCTGACCTCCCAGGGGTTGATGAGGTGGGTGCATCACAGTGCCAGCACCTGCTGCATAGCCAGGGACACCCCCCACACTACCTCTCCCACTCTGGAGTTGCCTATGCCAACCTGGTTGGCAAACCACAGGACACATGTCCAGCACCAGCATTTTGCTAATTCAGGCCTGATGCTCAGAGTTTTTTAGCAACTTCCTTGAAGTCAAATTGGGAAGCATCTCTGAGGATTGAGCCACCAGTGTGATATACTGCACTTCTCAAAGGACACATGAACAGGATTCAGCTTGTCTTTTGCAGTTAAGCTTCATGAGTTAATGATGCTGCTTTAAAACTCGGGTCACTCTAATTAAGAAATGTTATACCTTGTAGTCCCTGTGTATCACATGGCAAAGAACTGAGTCTGTTTTCAGCCTGGACAGCAGAAAAATGTTATTTATTTATTACATGAATATATAGCTGCTGCAGTGAACCAGCTGCAAAGAGCTAAAAAGCACAGAAAAAGAAATGACATTCAGATGGGACCTGTAATTATAGGAAAGGACATTGGCCATGTAAAATGCAATTTTGTAATGAATACTTATGAGTTAGCTTTTCTTCAAGATTAAAAGTACACAATCAAATCAGGGCCAAAGTGGAGCTTGCCCTCAAGGAAAGACAGTTTGGAAGACAAATGCAATTATGCCACTTCCATTTGCAACACTATGTAGAGCAGCCCAGAAAACCTCACAGAAAAAAACTTGGACAAAAATTCTATTTGGAAACAATTTTGCTGATGATTTGTATACCGCTTTTCCCTTCACTAGCGTTCCTTAATACACAATACTTATTCATGTAAACAGGAACTCAGTAGCTTAAGTGTTCCATCTGCTTCTGATGAATGTTCCCCATTTCAAAATCAGACAATATGATAATATTTTTCCTGCGTTCATTCTCTCTCTCAAGTTTTATACAAAAAACATTGGAAAACTCAAAAGTTTTCAACACGTTCAAATCTGAGAACTGCCAAGGGTGAATTTTAAACTGTCTCACCAGTATAGGTCCCCAAAATGTCTGGGGTACCAGTACACTATGGTCTCTTTTTTCCAATGTGCATTTGTCTGTCTATAGCTATCCGGTGTCTCTTCTCTAAGAAGCTCTTTCAAGCAGGGACTGTCTATTTGCTGTTTGCAGAATTATGCATGATGGGGCTTGAGGTCCATAACTGAGTCTCCTAATAGCTCCTAGTGTATAAAATGGTATGTCTCAACTTTAAAACCCATGATAGAGCCAGGCTTGTCCTAGTGGCGGCCTGTGGGCCACATGTAGTCTGCCAAAGTTTAATCTGTTACCACCTGGGGTTCCCAAATAGGCAGCCACACTGCTCCAGCTATAGTAGGAATAGCTGAGCTTTCCAGGCTCCTTCGCCCTCCTCTAGCTTCAGCTTCTTGATGAAGGGTACAGCATAACCTATGGTACAGTGGGGAACCCGCAGCTGGGGAGCCAAGGGTGGTTCTGGATATCCATGCAGTACTGTGCAGCAGGGGAGCACCCAGGTGGTGTGTCCCCCAGGGGACATGGCCATGGCTTAAGCTGGCAAGACCAACGCTGGTGTGGTTTGTAGGCAGGGGTGGGTTCAAGCGGGGGGGTGCATTGATGGGTTCAAGGAGGGGTGCATTGATGTACTAGTCATGCAAAGTTTCTGGTCCACCCAAAGTTTAAAACTAACTGCCTGGCAGTGGCAGCAGGATTTCTAGTCAGACAGTGCTGAGAGAGGCAAGTGACTTCATGGCTCACTGTCATCTACCTGACCCCTTCTAAACTCTTTATTCCACGTTCGTTCCTCACCCTCTTCTTTTTTGTCATGGTCTCCATATTCTACCAGTCAAGCTATCCCTTGTTCTGCAGTTCTGCTCTCTGTTCACTGCTCCTGGTAATGAGGCTCCTATTTCACAGCCCTGCAGATTTAACTCATTCCAATTAAGCTGTATTTGTTTTTGCTTCACTTTTAAACTGAATAATACACCCCTAGGTCCCTATTACATTGGTAAAGCTTTCAGTCTATTTAACTGTAGAATAATATGTTGTCTTACACATGTGGCAATATACCTCACCTCATCTGCACCCTCCCCCCTGCCCCTTTTCAAAATCCTAGATCCACCCATGCTTGTGAGGCATGCAGCCCCTGGCTGCTTAGATGGTCCTGGCATAAACAGCAGACATACGACACATGTTCTGGTGTACGTTAATTAAGAAAATAACAACTCAAAAGCAACAAATTAGTATTTTAAAGTATAAATCATATCATTCTCCCCCTTTTCTCAGGCAGTTACCTTTGTTTTGTCATTTGCTGGAGATTTAAAGGGCGAGGAATGCCGGCCTTGGCTACTTAGGAACTGCAGGTGGTCATCTTGATGTGTTACTAAAATGTTGCTTATTAAAGTTTAAATATTGTGGGAGAACGGACACCCAAAATATTCATTCACTTTTTAGGAACTCATTCAGGTGTCTTCATAGTAAGGTTTGTTTTGGTTTTGTTTTGTTTTCTAAATATAATCAACCAGTACGTGAAGATACCCCAATTTTTAAGTTAGACTCTGGAGCAGCCAATGGAAGAAAAATTACACTTTGGATGAATCAATGACAAAACCCAAGCAGTTGAGAAGAACCCTATAACAACAAACCACCATGGAGCATAACTGAGTATTTACTAACAGCTCTTCAGCAAGCGCAGTACTCTGCTTATGACCAAGCTTGCAAAAACAAACTGGTGCACATAGCCCCCTACTTGCAAACAGCATTACTGTACTAAACCCACGTATGTAGAGCAGCATTAATGAACGGTGCTATAACAACAAGTCATCATGTGCGGTCTCACTTCCAGAAGCAACTCGTCACCACCTTTTAATTGGCACTGTCCAGAACAAGAGCCGTACTATAACAAACCAGTATGTATGCCTCCAAGCGCACGAATAACCCTGAAATATCAAACTTGTGATCATGTACAAAAGCTTGGGGGGCAGGGAGGACTCAGAGTTTAAATCAGGACTCCTGATTTTAAAATATATTATTAATTCAGCAAGGCTCAGGGGAAAAAAGTAAAAGAAGTGAAAAGAAGACTTAGGGAG
>JAGPOW010002173.1:14519980-14537106 GCA_030014935.1 Caiman crocodilus
GAGCTTTTAGTTGCCTGTCTCACTGCTTTAGCACAATGGAAAAATATAGCTGGTTTGCTTCTCATCTGCAATTCCAAATAGCCTGTCAAGAACAAATATTTGAAAAGACATCTATCTACCCATTAATGTATCTATTTGTGAAATCTATATTTTTTTTTTTTAAGGAAAAGTAACTGTTCGCCACAAAGATGTTCACGTAGAGATGCCAGTGAGACCACTTCATAGGAATGAGCAAAGTTTCTGTTCCTTTTTAGGAGCTGAAAACAGCTTGCCATCAAGTCAAGAAGGTGCAGCTGCTTAGTGCTTAAGTATTTGAAGCAAGGGGAAAGGGGAAAAAAAAAAAAAAAGCAGAAGCAGACAGCCATATTTTTAACCGATCATGTGCTCACTTCTGTTTCGTAAGATTTATTCCCTCATTAATCACTGCCCTTCCTTCATTCATGTTAAATATAAAAATGATTAGGAAAGATCCCCATCATGGTTAAAAAAATAATTAGCTGCTACATCATGTTGCACACATTCAGACAGAAAGGAGTGATTAAATTAGGAATATTAAAACCCCATTAATCTGTGCTCAACTTAAGCTCTGCTTGTTCATCTCACTGTGGCACTTATTATTTCTGACACTGAAAGATATTTGAATTACTCGCTGAAACAAGGTCACTATCAGAAAGATGTCAGGTCAGCAATTAGTCAAAGGTGGTAGAAGCTACCAGAACTGAGCTGTGCTTGACATGCCACAAATATGTCAAGAAGTCCTCACTTCCCAATGTCATTTGGATGAGTGGGTCACTCCCAGGAACCTAACAGCATGTATATATGGTGCAAACCAGTTATTATAGGGCTGCTTTTGACATGAGTTGACAAAACCCATTGAAGTTCTTATTACGTGGGACAATATCTTCAATCTGATTTTTAAAAATATTCTTTTTGAGATATACTTCCTTTTATAAAGCATGATTGACAGTATATATGCTGGAACAGGTACAGATTCAAGCTTGCTCCCTGCCACCAGAGCCATCTGAACTTTCACGCTGCATTCTGGCCTCGGGAGACCATCTCGGTAGAGCACAAGGGTAATTCCACAACTGTGCTCTTTTATTCCTTCATCTCTTTGCCAAAGCTACCAGCACAGGACACAATTCCAGTTCCCAGTACTGTGCTATCAGTAATCCTTCAGTGAAATGAAACGAGCAATTTTGTCTCAATTCTTTGCATCTCAGTCTTTAGGACAAAAACCTGCAGGTAGAGAGGACCAACAACAGGACTTGCGCTCCTACCCAAGACTGACATACCTAGGCAGTACTGAAAAAAAGTACTTAGCTGTTTCACATGCTGTCCCTTGACGTTCCTGTGCAGGATGAATGTGTAAAGCTCTGGAGCCTTAAATCTGACTGGCTAATGTGTCTGAAAGATAGTTAAATAACCAGCAGATAGTGACATCTTGATTTCCCTATAGAAGCAAGGTATCAACCTAGAGGTAAAAGTGATTTACCACTATCCCATGCCCAATACCAGATCCTGCTATGTTTACCCAAAATAGTTTCTCTGCATGTGAAGTGGGACACCTACACTGGAGGTGTATCCATGTTTATGGGGTTACTGGAGTAATGACTGATTTTTGCAGTCACTGATAACGATGAAAATTAACTCATATCCTCTGCATGGTGTGGTCTGCTGGGTATCTGCAACTCCAGTCGCTTACATGCAGACTACAAGTCCCCAACTGCAGACCTTGTTCACAGAATACACCAGTGACTCAATCAAGGTGCTGAGACACCCCGAGGCACCACAAGATCCTGTGAGGAGGTAAGCAGATAAAAGCAGGCTCCAGCTTCAGGTGTGAGGAGCTTAGCAGACAAGGTTGAGGTCAGGCTCTCCCTGCCTAGCTGCTCCCCCACCCCCAGTGCCCTGCAATGAATATTTAAACAGAGTGCTATTCAATTCACAAAGGTTATGGACAGGTGCCTCAGTCTGATGAAGGTGCCTTGAGTCTAAAACAGCTGAGAGCTACTGGCATACGCTTACCTATATGTGCAGCAACATTTATTGTTACGCAGCAAACCATCCATACTAGGCATTTTGCTTATAACATCATTTTAAACATGATGCATTGAGCAAGACATACCATGTAGGAGGGAAGACATAGGTTGAAATATGAGGACTGCAGAGTTACTTGGGTTCAGAGAGGGTGTATACAGCCCCCCACACACACATTTGAAGGGACCATTTTTTAATACCTCTTTTAAGGGGTAGCCTGCAGTACAGAACAGATTCTGTACTGCAGATTCTCTTCTGTATTTATCACGGGCTTATGTGGGAAGCAACTGGGGATGTTTCATTTTGATGCATAATCACATCTAAAAGGTCCTTATACAAATCCAAAGGACATGAACTGGGTTACAGTGACTAGTCTCTGAAGGAGAGAGAATTTTAGTACCCTGGGATGCTGGTTGAGAAAGAAATACTGTAAGAACAACATCTCACAGTTTAATTGCATCATGGGCTAGTTTTGAATCAAATAGGTTATTATCACTGGTTTCCAGCTCCTCAACTGAAGACCTTGACAAATCACGTTTATACAGTGCCTAGCACAACGTCGGCCCAAGATCCATGACCGGGGAAGCTAGAGTTCCTGCACAACAACAACATGCTATGAACTCTTTACTTGTATGAAAACAATTACTGAAAAGGTTGCCTGCACTTTCTGGAATCCTCAAAAAGGTTCAGTTTACTTTCAACAGTTCAAATAAAATTTTCTTTTTCCTGGATCTGACAGTCCATTGCCACTGTTGAAGCGTGAGTCTTTTGGAACTTAGAGTTGCTTAGGGCCAAATGCTACAAAACCTCCCACATATGAGTAAAGGAAGAAAATAAATGAAGACAGTAAGGTTTTGAAGGAGGAAGCCTTAGACTATTTCTCCAGCCACCTGTAGATTCAGGTGTTTCCTGATCAGACTAATACTTCTAGCTCCTACTCTGACATTTATCTGAACAAGAAAATATTTGTTCTGACAGCGTTTTTCATCTCCAAAGCATCCAAAAGTCCCTTGCAAACACAGCAGGCTAATATAGAAGTTATTTACTATATATTTAATTGAACTTCAAAATGCAGCCACCTCTGAGGCAGCTTCTAAAGAGCATACAGCAATACTACACTCTAATGGACTATACAGGAAATAGAGAAAATGCTATATCGAGTTGTAACTGTGGAAATAATTCAAGAAAACAGAATATACTTCATAGAGTTGGGATTTTACCAGGAAATTCTGCTTTTAAGAAAGATGCTGTAAGTTATTTAGAGACTACAAGTGAGAAGGATTTTTGCTTTTACTTTTCATTTGAAATGGAGCATGTGGAATAAAAGCGAGTTCATATATATGTATAGATATATAGATCGATATGTATAGATATATATAGCACACCACTACAGAGATTAGTATATTAGCTACAGTATTTTCTATTTTTCAGTTCACCTTATGACAGTTCCCAGAGTGCTACTTCCACCACTTTCTGAAACGACTTATGAAATATGGTGAGCACACCTGAACCTAAGAACACACCAATAACCATTCATTAGGAAAACAATCTGCATATGAAGCTACACATCATTCTCTTACTATATCCTTTAGGAAACCTGCAGGTATGGTGGGAAAGAAAGAAACCTCATGGAAGCAGCGGACAGTCTTTCTTCCTTAGTACCACCCTTGTGTTTTGTTCATACAAACTACCACAATGGGCCAGCGAGCGATTCCTACTACAAGACAGGTGGAACCTCAGATGCACTCAACACTGGCTTAACCCTCCTCCCATTAAGGCTAACACGAATTTTAATTTTGACTTCAATGGGAGGCTATGGCCAACACTGAACCATCATAATAATCCCACCTATCAGTACTAATGTTATATGCTAGGGCTGTGCGAAGCTTCGGGGGGTGATTCGATTCAGAGGAGATTCAACCCAATTCGATGGTCGAATCTCTGAATCAAATCAGGGGACCAATTTAAGATCCAAATCAAGTCAAAGTTCTCCGAATCTTCAGCAAAGATTCGGAGAGCTTTGATGATTCAAGCAGTCCCTGGTGGCTGCAGCAGGGAGTTGCAGCCAACTCTGAGCTGGTAAGTACTAGGGGTGGGGACCATGGGGGGACCCCTGCAAGCCCCCCAACCCCCGCCCCTCCCCCAGACCCTATGGCTGCCCCTGCCCGTCCCAGCTCCGTACTTTAAAAAAAAAAAAGCCCCAGTGCTCACTGGGTGCTGCCCACCGGGGAGGCAATCCCCAATGCCCCCCGCTGTGTGGGGGGCTCTGCAGCAGTCAGTGAGTAGGGTTTGTTCGGGTTTTTTTTCTTTTTTAAAGAGCTGGGAGCTGGGGCTGGGAGAGTGGGCAGGGAATGGGGGCTCATGACAGAGCCACTCACACAGCACGGGGCTGTGGGGGGGATCACCCCCCACCTGGCAGAAGCTGGTGAGTGCTGGGTTTTTTTTTCCCCCAAGTGCTGGGAGCTGGGGCAGGCAGGGGCAGCCATTGCTGGGCTGGGAGGGGGGAGGGGATGGGCCTGGCCTGCCTGATTCAGATGAATCTAATCAGGACAGCAATTCGAATCACCTAATCGAATCACTGCCCCCCAAATCGGCTGAATCCGAAGCGAATACTAGTTGCTTCGCACAGGCCTATTATATGCCATTAGTTATATGAGATTTAGGGGGCAAAATTTGCTATGGTATTTTACTTAGCATAGATAGAGGCAAATGCAAATAAAGCATAATCATACTCTAGATAGCAGTCCAGTGTCAATGCTTAATTGTTAACATGAAGAAGCTACAGTTGAAGAGGGAGGGGGAGAGGAACCTCCAGATGTCTCATCTCCAAATATATTTAGAGAAGAAAATAATAAGCTTGTTTAACACCTCTGAAATATGCTAGATTGGGAATTAGAGAGAATGGCAGAAAAACATATTTGGTTAGAGAAATCAGAGCCAATTTTCTCAATAGGAAGAGTTTGTGTAAATGAGGCAGTGCTTGAGATATCCATTGCTTTTGTGTAGTCTAGCTTAGCTGTAATCTCCAAAGAAACACTGCATGTAAACCATATTCCATTTAGAAACAGCCTTGCTTAAAACAAAATGATAGAAAAGTAGGGCTGGAAGGGACCTCTGGAGGTCATTTGGTCCAAATCACTGCTTGAGGGAGAATCATCCCTTTCCAAACCAGCCCATGCAAATCCTTGTCTAACCTATTTCTAAAGTACAGAATCAACCCTATGGCACAACTACAAGGCCTGTTGCACAGACACCCAAAACACCCTAACCTGCCACATGTAAAACAGGAAGATAAGAGATGTCAGTGTTGTACTGATGCAAGCCTTCTTAAAATGTACAAGATCCAAGGAAGAGGGCCATGCCCCCACCACTGAGGAATACACCATTTCCACGCCCCACCCCACTCAATCTATATAGTAAAATGTATTCCTGATACCAAATACCGCACCAGGTATGACTTGACTGAAGGGGAAGGATCCTAACTGGGAATCTTTGGGTTTGAGTCACAGCAGGAGCACTATCAGGCATATTAACACCACAGTCAAAATCTCCAGCCTTGGCTGCAACCAACACCCAGTGCTTCTGAGGAACACATGGTTTGGTAGAAAACACTATGCTAAGGAATAAAAGGTTGCAAAGTTGTCTTCAAAACAAAAATAAAACAACGCCCCCCCGAGACATATTAGTTTTTAATAAAAGCAATCCAAGTACAGACAGAGTCTCTCTTGATATAATGCAAGTTACCACATATTTTGTACTATTGTAATATGTACATATTTTGTATTAGCCTTGCATTTTTCCCACAAGTGTCTGACAGGTCTCCTTCAGTGATATTGTAACCCAATTAATGGGCATATGACTCCAGTAAAAGCTTTTGAAAGTAGGCATTTGCAAGGAACCCAAAAGTGCAGTAATATCTGGGCACATGGTGCACAAATAAGTTAAAGAACAATGCCTATGGAGAGGGGAACTAATAATATCACCTATGACAGAAGCCACTTGCATAAACCAGACATAAAAGTAAAATGCAAAATGTATTTCGATTCCATCTGCAAGCAAGAAGCCCGGATGCCCCAGCAGCCGACTGGACAGGCAGCTTGGGAGCCTGGCAAGTGAGATGGCAGGGAACCCAGCAGGGATTTGCTGGATTTTAACACAGTTGAAACCCTACCTTGGTTCTGGAAGAATATCCTCAAAATTGACCCCTCTCTACAGAATGTTTCAATTTTGATGAACTGGTACATGCCGTTAAAACCTGTTCCATGAGGGTTTTTTCCTAACCAGCTCTCCGTGTTAGAAACTCACAGATCTTTCAGGCTGGAAGTAACCATGAGATCATTGGGTCCATCCCCCCTGCTCTGGGCAGGAAAGACTGCTGGGGTCAAAAAACCCCAGCAAGGTGTATGTCCAGTCTCCTTTTGAAGCTCTCCAGGGAAAGTACCTGCACCACCACACCTGGGAGACTTTTTCAGAGTCTGGTCGCACAAATCATGAAGAAGTTTTTCCTTATATCCAGTCCTAAACCTTCTTCTAGGAGTTTATGACCATTGCTCCTGGCTTTCCTCTGGGACGCTTTGGTGAATAGCTGTTCGCCTTGTCCCTGATGCTCATCCCTGATATATTTGTAAGATGCCACCACCCCTGAAGTCTTCTCTTTCCTAGGCTAAATAGTCCCATATCTGTCAGCTTTTCCTCATATGGCTTGTTCTCCAGGCCTCTAATCATACAAATGGCTCTTCTCTGGACTCTCTCAAGCTTCTCCACATCCTTCTTGAAGTGCAGCACCCAGAACTGGATGCAGTACTCCAGCTGTGGTCTCACCAGTGCCAAGTACAGTGAGAGAATAACTTCCTTAGTTTTGCTTGTGATACTCTGCCTGGAGTTAAGGCTTCCAAGAGGTATTAAACACTTGCACATGTGGCAGCATGGCCACTCTAGGACTGTCATGCATCCAGGCAGAGTTTGAAGGACATGGTAGAAATTACTCCACAGTTGAGTTGCCCGTCTAGCCTCTGAGTGTGCTGCATGGATCCTGTGGCCTCTCCCCTCTCAGGTTGTCTGCTGCCAGCTCACAGGAAGCATGGAGCAGACAATTACTGGTGCCCCACTGTTGCTTTTATGTACAATGCAATTTTTGACCCTACTGATGCCAGTTTCAATAAGACAGAGAAAAACTTCAGACTGTCTAAGGGAAAACTCCTTTGATTGGCTGCACGACCCGGCCTGGGAACCAGTTGAAGAGGATGCTATTAAATCTGTCTTCCCCTCTACACCTTGGAAGGGAAGAAGGAGGAAAAATCAATGGAACTCTGTCTACCTTGGGTCTATAATGGGGTGAAAAGCCTTGAAGCTTTAGGAGAAGCAAAGGTGCATTGAGGAGGGTTAAAGCCCTTGGGGGTCCTGTGCAATGGATGCGTACAGCTATGTGTCTGGGTGGGCAGACCTGATGCAGAATTGTAGGTGAGACAGGAGTGGGAGCTGGAGACTCTAAGGTTGATGCAAGAACTGGAGGACAACTACCTAGAGGTCTAGGAAACAGGATTTATGAAAAAAAAAATGAAAGAATTGGGATTATTTATCTGGAGAAGAGAAGACCAAGAGGGAAATGATCACAATCTTCAAATACCTGAAGGGTGGTTATGAAAGGATGGTCAGATACTGTTTTCTTTGGCTATAGGGGGCAGAACAAGAAATAATGGTATTAAATTGCAAATAGGGAAGTTTAGACAGGCACATTTTGATTACCACATTTTGGGGGCAGGAAGGAATTTTACCCCATGGTCAAATTGGTACAGACCATAGGGTTTTTTTGGATTCCTCTGTAGTATGGGTTATGGACCTTTTCCTTAGATTTCTTAAGGGTACTATAACAACTCTTGCAGCAGCAGGCTACTACTCACTGTTGTCTCCCTGCTTTCCCTGTATCAGGGTAGGGTGCTGTGCCTTGTGGTTGGGTAACAGTGTTGTCTGTGTAATTGTAGCACTAGGTTAGACAAAGATTTGTATGGCATGCTTTGGATAGGGACGATCCTGCCTGAGGCAGGTGATTGGACTAGGCAACCTCCAGAGGCCCCTTCCAGACCTACTTTTCTATAATTGGATGTTAAGAAGAATCTTTAACTATGAGGCTGACTAAGCATTGGGATAGATTACCCAGAGAGGTTGTGGGATCAATATCCTTAGATGTTTTTAAGAGCAAGTCACATAGTCACTTCATTGGGATGGCTTGGACAGGAATGCTCCTGCCCTGAACCAGAGGCTGGACTAGATGACCTTCTGAGGTCTACTCTAGTCCTTTTTTCTATGATTCATTGATTAATTGTTGTGGGGATGCAGTGGCTAAAATCTTATATCTTCCTAAAACCTGGCAACATCAATTATCACACATGGAAGGAGTTAAAAAAATCATAGCTCAGATCAAAACATTTGTTAAAAATAGAGCATGATTTGGGGGTGGGTCTGAGTCATAACTTTTAAATATTTGGGGCTGGCAACATTGCATTCTACAAAACACTGGTCAACACTCATCAGCCTGTCCCCACCTTTGCTCCAAAGCATCCCAGAGCAACCCCAATCATGCTTCCAAGTACATTTATCTGTCCAGAGTCTTTTCATAAGGGAGTGAATTTATGGATGTAGAAGATTACTTGGGTGCCCAATACCTTGGAACCTGGGACTGGTTGTGTATGAAAATCATGGCTTGTTTGGGATTATCTTTATATTTTACACATCCTAAATTAATACCCAAGCACCAATAGCTGGGGAGGCCTTGCAAATGCATCCAAATAAATAATAGTTACCCCTGAATACCAGAAGGAGGTTAGAACCTCAATCCCAAACTCTGCTGAATTAGAGACAGTCATAAATCATTGCCCCGCATGCCCTGGAGAAATGAAAGAGATTTTAGCTATAATATGGCCTTCAACTTAACATAGCAAAGTGAAGTGGTAGGGTTGAGAGTAAACAGAGATCAGCAGGGAAAAGGACAAACATAATTTCTAGAGCTGAACAGTCAGAAGAAATTGCAGGTAGGAGCTGGCCGATGAATTTCCAAAAACTTCACAAAAGACATTGACGTAGCTCAGCTATAATACCCGGCAAACTGCACAAACTGCAGGCATACAAGCACTGAGAGAACATGTTATTTCCAACTCAGCGAATGAATAGCACTGCTAACGAGTAGGTCAAGTAGAGCCGTAAAAGGCATAGCTAAAAGCACGATAACTTGTTAATCAGAGCCTCGCCATTGAGACACCATTTTTCCATAAGCTTTTAGACAACTTTGACACTTAAAATTTATGCTAAGAAATGGAGAGCCTGCCAACTCTTCAGGATGGAAGCCAGCACAGTAAATGGCACTTGTAGCATCTCATCCAACTCACTGGTATGACACTTGGTGGCACATTCACACATGCTCCCTGTGGAAGAAAAAGGCAGTGGGCAAGAAATCTGAAGAAAATAAAGCTTGAAATGCCTGAATCCAGCCTTCCCAGGTCCCCAGAACCAGGCACAGACAGCTTGGTCCAGCTACACAGCTATTCCCTACGGTTTAATCTGTCAATACACATCTAGCACGTGGCATGTGCTTACCATGTCCAGTGTGCAGTACCTTAACTACTTGGAGGTGCTGTATCAATGCAGAAAAGGGCATGCGGAGCATTATCTTAACATGAGGGTTATGTTGCCACGGAAACAGTTTACTTGGTATTGGAAGCATTGTTCTGGGGTTATTTTTCCTCCACTCGTTTTTGTATCCCCACAGCACCAGTTAACTTAATCAAGCTGCAGGCATCAGAGCACCAGCCACAGGATATGTAATGACACATAGCAAGTCTGCTACGCTCCCTACAGAATGAGCTGGAAAGGGGAATGTGGAGGTCAAGGCGGTGCCAGGAGTACTCATGCAGGATGACTAGCAGGCCTCTGCATTTCATGACCTTAGGAAACGTATGAAACAAAACCCTGATACATAGGCCAATCCCGATCAACTAGAACAGGGGCGTCAAAGAGCAAGACCATGGAGCTCCTGGAGGGGCTGTGGTAAGCGGGGATGAGGCTTGCCATCAAACTCCAGCATAAGAGAACATGCAGATGCTTGCAGCTCCCCACAGCTGGAGGTGGGTCCAGATCCAGTCCACAAGAGGCACGGATTTGGCACTCTCAAACTAGACCGAAAGGTCAAGCAGTTCCCCAGCTGTTGCACTGTCCAATTTATACCAGCTCTCAAATGCAGCTGTCTGCAGTTAAGGCAAACCCATCACCTCCTCTCTTGCCAACACACCCTTGCAAAGGCAAAAAAAAGAAAGTCCTTTAGGAGTTTAAGAAGCAAAACTAAGCAGGCCATACAGTCATGTTTTAAATAGGTGGACAGAGTATTGTGAGTACCATTTCATTTTGGTGACTTTTATTTTGCAGGCAAAGCATAGATGAAGACCACCTCCATTTTTTCCAAATCTAAACTATGTCTTGTGGTCTCACATAAGGGATGACCCTCTTTCTAAGGAGGGCTTCAAGCAGTTCTTTCCAGATTCAGTGCCAGTCTGCAACCCTGCTGAATGTGATATTCAGCAAGACAGAGCCTAGCCAGAGTCCCATTATCTGAATTATTCAGACTCACTCAAGTCATATAGGAAATTAGCCTGGGATCCTTGTAGAATGAATCCAGTGAGATTAGTGATCCACCTGCTTGCTTCAGACAGTATCCAGCAACACATTCTGAGGTACACTTGGATATATGGAAACATTAAAAGTTTTAATATGATCCATACAACCAGCAAAGCCTATCCCATGATTAGTCACTTGAAAAACAAAACAGGACCTCGGTACCGGAAGTCATGGTCTCCAGCACTGCTTCTGACTGGAAGACTATATGAACTACAGAAAAAAATTGGGCTAAAGGCCAAATTGTGAATATTCCTAGCCTGGGGCTTTTGGATCTAGGTCATACTTTCTACAAACCAAAATTTTGCAGAATTCCTATAAAATGTTTTGGTTTGTGGCCATTTTAAATAAATAAATGTTGGAAAGACTTATTGGTTCATTTATCTCCTACCACCATTTCAGAAATGGACCACCTAGTACATTGAGTGTTTTATCTCATTCAGTCCTGAATATCCCAAGTGCATAGGCTTCCGCCAGTTCCTTTGCATAACTATTCCAAGATCTAACAGATCTTGCCTTTAGAAAGACTTATAGTATAATATACTGAATTACACACCTTTCAGAAAAATGAAACTTTCAGAAAAATAAGAAGAAAGTCTCACATTTAATTGGCATCCTATAATGCTGAAAAGAGACAATTCCAAAGAACAAGAGAAATATAGTGTAACCAACAGAATAAATGGAAAATGCAGGTAGGTGGATTAGCCAAACATATATTGGTCTGTAACACCTAACCTAACAACCCTGACTTTGTCAAAAATGTCATCTTAGGATCGTTTGTAAGTTCAAGTGGTCTGTACCTGGATTTGTTTCTTATTTGAGCTACCTTGGTACTCTAAAGTCAAATCCAACACAATTCTACAAACAGTGCGAAGGTTCATATTCATTGCGTTCCAATTAATTTCTGACATTCCTGACATGTGCCTCCCATCTCTTCGCCCCCACTCACACAACTTTTTTTCTTCCTGATCCCTGCCTCTTCCAACAAAATTTCCATAGAGCAGTCACATCCGGGGATACCAGAGAGAAGAATCAAAGAGTAAAAAGCTAGAATGTGATAGAATGGGATTCCTCCCCCCAAATAATTCCACAATCAAATATGCATGAGCTGCAGGTATATTGCTGTATTATCTCCACATTCCTCCACCTGCACTTCTTTGTTTTCAAGGCACTGACTGATTTCAGTTTCATCCAAGGAGAGAGGGAGGGAGGAAGACAGAGACAGAGGAAAGAAAGTTTTGAATTTCCTCACTACCTCTAAATTATGTAAAAATCATCTCTCCACTCCCTTTGTCACGGCTAATTTAGATGCAGCAAGCTCCTCTGATGGAGTGACTCAAATCACTAGGAACCGTGCTGGATAGATTATTATAGCTGCTTCTCCAATTTCGGGGGAGCTCAGGAGCTTGTGATTACTGAAGTAACAAGTTTTCTTCCCTCTTGTGCACCACAAATAGTTTGTTGCAAGGCCTCCTGGGAAGAAATTCATTTGCATATGCCCAGTTACAAAGGCTGCCCACACCCTGGCTTAGGCAGCATTGTTTGATAAAGAGATAGCACATAAATGGCTGAGTTTGAGCATTAATGATACAGGGTGGGAGGGGCACACATACGTGTGTAGGGAGCTGGATCTGGGTTTGCCATCAATTGTGTAGGAGTTCGAGGATGCGACTGGAGAGCTCGGAAGGAGGGAGAGATAAAGCATGTATGAAAAGATCTCTGTACTCCATTTACACAGCATAGCAGCTGAAAAGTCCTACCATGAGCACCACATTGCACAAAAGCTGCTAATTGAATTTCTGACCCTTCTCCTGGCAGCAACCAATTTTTTTTTTTTTAAATGTTTCAGGGTCTGATTTTGGGTAACAAAATAAAGGCAAGATCTTACGCATTATTTCAGCTCCTGGATGTGGAAGTACCACCAGGAGGCTAAATACTACTTTAGTATTTTACTGAAGTATTAGTATTTTACTAAATACTATTTTAGTATCCAACTAGTTGGACAAACAGTTCTCGACCAGGGTGTCATGGCACCCCAGAGTGCTAGGATACCCTCTCAGGGGTGCCATGATGCAGCCACTGTTGTCCAAAAACCCCCCCAAGTTATCCATCTCCACTGGGATTTCCCAAGTCTGCTTGTTTTGAGTGTTGGCACTCTTGCAGAACCAGAAGGTGAATATCCAGTCTGAAGACTGCAAAGTTATGCATGGTTTCACAATTAGAAGGAATTCCATTTCTGCAAGTTGAATTATTTCCCCTGAATATTAAAACAGAGGATGTCTTTTTCACCAAAACATATTCATGATTCATTTATTCCATGGTGAGAGAGGTGGCATAAACTACATTTGCAGAAGTGACCACTGATTAGGTACCCATGTTAAAGACACCTGCTTCCTTATAACACTTACAGTTAAGTGGCTATTCTCTGCTCCTTTATGATGATGATATGTTGAAAATCTAAAAAACTGCATAACCAAAAACTACACGGTGCTGGAAAATTTAGGTGACAAATTTGGAAGACTGACAAAAGCAAGAATGTAATTCAAGAATGGTCCTTCAAATGTTGACCTTAGTTCTTTGGTCACTTTTAATAGGATGCTCTAAAAACACCATATTAAGTAAAACAAATAAACCTTCTAATATGGGTTAGAGTTCTAACCCAGTGATAAGCACTTTTGACCTTGTGTATGCTGAAAGTCCTTCACTGAACAAATGAGGCCTCTCATGGAGAGAAAGCATTGCTTATAATAAGATAGGAAGACCCATCAAAGTAAAACAACTCACAGAAATCATTTTCTAAAATATCAGTGTGAATTTACAAAAATCTCACACACCTGTCATCCAATAAAAGTACAAAATGACCGAGCATTATCTGGGAATTTAGGCCACCAGACAAAGGCTTTTACCTCTTTTCCCCACCCCCACCCCCTAAGGCCTGAATTTCTTAAATCATGACTTTTATTAAACACCAGCGTGGTGCAGATCACAGCTATAATTCTTTTCCCCCACCTCCCACCCCAACTTCCCACCACAAATCCATTCAAAGTGAGTGACATTTGCAAAGTGTATTTTCACGGCCCTCCATAATCCCTTCAGAATATTAAGACTGCATTACTTTGTCTTTGGTTACATTAACTTCAATTTTCCTTATGAGTAAGTATTTGGCTAAAAATTAATATAGTGAAGTTGAAAAGAATCTTATGATAGGAAAAGACTAATTTCATCTCTGGCTGCTCAGATACCAGAGTACACTGGGGTTAATGTAATTAACTTACAATTTTAGCCTGGGTTGTGTACATACACTGAATCTCCCTGCTGGAAACAAGATTAGATTTTATTACACTATATATCCTGGTTATCTTCACCATGCCTCCAATATTACTTCCCTCAATGACTTCAAGGCTCTCTGCTGCAATGAAAATGCAGAACCATCTGGTACTGAGCCCATGCAGTTTATTTAAGGATTTAATTAAATGCTCTAAATGGAGAGCTTCTCCGAATTAACATTTTAAATGTGACTTATTGCAGGTTTAATATTGTCTTAATGCCAACCTGGGAAACTCCATAGCCAAGTTGTTGATGTTGAAATTGAATTCATTTGGGTGGCTCCGGGGGGACTCATTAATTAATCTAAACAACTAATGGGGATTGGTTCTGACTTTTGATGAAGATTATTTACAGAGACAATTTGCAGTGAATAAAGAGTCACAGTAGGCAAATGTTTAATTGAATTAAAAAAAAAGGACATCTCATTGTGTTCAATATCAAGGATGCATCTTGCGAGTAAGCTTTGAAATACCAAGAAAGGGCCGATTGCTTGCAGCTTCCTAGCTGCACGCTAATAACAAAGAGAATGGGTAATTACATTTGTCAGTAATCCACAGCTTGTAAGGGGACAACAGGTCTGCCTGGCTTATAGTTTACATAGAAAGAATATTTCCTAAAGGAAAAACTTTCTGTGTTACTAATAGCAGATTCCTCTACTTATTTTTACGCTGTGTACTAGAAAGTAGGATTTTCCAACTAAACCAAATCTGGTAGCAATAAGGCCAAATTCTGCTTCCTTTACATCAGTATAAATTGCGAGCAACACTAATGAGGTAAGCAGAGTTCCTCAGATTTGACAACAGCGTAATTGGGAAAAGAATGAGACCCATTGTGTCGAAGCTGCCTTTTCTATCCTCCTGCACGCGGATCGAAATGTAGCTTATGCTGCACCACTGGTCTGCCAGGAACTGACATCTAGCTACAAGTTTATTTGTCAGTGAGAGCCTCTACAAAAAATAGCACTCTCCTCTCTGTCTTCTGACTTGCATCGATGAAAGCATTTCATCTATTGTTTTAAACAGTGCATCTATCATTTTTCTTGAGAGGCTAATATTTTAGTTTTAAAACTAACAATAACACCAACAAATTGGAGTTAAGAGGGCATTTGGGGGTAGGGGGGAGGTTGTGCTAGGCATTGTACATTCATATAGTAACACTGTCCCCTGCCTTAGAAAGTTTGCAATCTTAGCTGTTGATTCTGCAAACACTTAAAAACATGCTTAACAATTCAGAATAACTGGGGGGAAATGGATACCCTGAATGCAGCTGCTGGAATGCCTCCTCCCAGTTATCAATAATGGGAAGGAGACATGAAGGTAATGTAAATAAGGACTGAAATGTCATTATAGGTCATGAGTTCTGGGAATACACTTATTACAGAAGATGCATGGATAAACCTAGATTGAAACACTGTCCACCCAGCAGGCCTCATCTAAATAACTATTTTGGTGCAGATTATGAGGACTCATTGCACATAGGGAAGTGGTATACATATACAGCCGATCCATTCTGACCAGGATCTTGCCCTTGCTAAGGTCCCTTCTGTGACAGTCTGACCACTCTCAGCAACAAGACGGCTCTGACAGCAAGCCAGCAGAATGCAGGGCAGCATGGCATCTCACAGACTAACTCCTTCCGAGAGGCATGAGTCTGTGTAGGCTACAGTCTATTTTGCCAGATGCTACAAATGGACTTGCAGAGAATAGGGAACTAAATAGCAAGGAATGAGGACACTGAAATACAAAGGATAAGGCAGAGTGAGGAAAGGAGAGGACACTGCTGAGAGAACTGAAGGTGATTTGAAGGGTTCAAATAGGATAAACAAAGCAGTTAACCCATATTGTCTGAAACCAAGAGCTTCCAAGTTTCATTTCTTTTTAAGGCTGGACACATCTTGAATGCTAATTTAAAAGGAAATTGAAGGGGAGGGTACATTAAGAAAATGTACATAGCCATTAAATCAAGGGGACTAAAGCATCCAGCCTTGATCAGCCCTGTTGGATACTGTCTAGAGCACTGCCAGCTGCTTTCAGATACCTATAGAGGAGCTCTTTTATGCAAACACCTCCAGTAACAGCTTTTATGGATCTGACAGTGGTTAAAAATTAGACATTCAGTGGGTATCCAATAGAGAGATACTGTACAGTACATCTGAAGAAGGTAGCTGGAAACTCAGAAAGAAATTCTGAATTGTCTGAAGGGAAAAGGTTGTTAGTCAGTCAGGACAGATCCTAAAGACAGATCAATTGGCACTGTAAGGAGTACTGAGGATATCATTCCCTCCTGCCTCCCCAGGAAGTTAAAGAGGGAAGTCAACTTAGATAAAAGTGGTTTCCAGAGACAGGAGGGAGGTATGCCCCAAGGGAAATGACAGAGTAAGAGACTTGATGTAAGTGAGAAGATGGAAAGAGAATGTGGTGATCTCAGGGAATATCTGGAGGATTTTTTTGCAAAATCTCTCTTATCTATAGTTTTTTCCTGAAGATATTACAGTGGACCCTTCTTTCACCCCAGAATAGTGCTGATCACAGCTATAATTACTATATTTATTCAAATATAAGATGATTTCCCCCCCAGTTAGCAGGGGGGGAGAGGGTGCACATCTTATATTCAGGGTCATCTTCTATTTGATTAAATATGGTAGCTATGGCTAATTTGTGGATAGGGTTTCATTATGATATTTTCAGAGAGAAAGTTGCTTCCTTAACCTAAATGAGGCAGGCAGTTCAGCTGTGCACATTTTAGCCTATGACCTCATCACAGGGAAGAAGAGGCTCTGGTTTCTGCCCCTCTGTGTGTCATTAGTATCTAGAAGATACAGGGATCTGAAGCTATTATAACAAGTGGTATCACAGACTAAATAAAATAGTAGGCAAATTACCATCTTACCCACTTTCCATTAAAGAACTTTAACATCCTTACGCAAACAAAACTCAAGCCAACTGCTAAAAAAGCATAGTTGTAAGACATTATTTTCCATATTTTTCTTTCTTTGTATTTTATTACTGTGGCAGAAAAGCCACCTTGGGTGCCCCTCTCCAGAAACCTCTCCCTGTGCCAGCCTGAGGGGCTGCTGGTAAACCCCTCAGGGCAGGGAT
>JAGPOW010002173.1:14542649-14569433 GCA_030014935.1 Caiman crocodilus
ATAGATGGTCACCAGGTCCCCCCTCAGCCTTCTCTTGTGAAGGCTGAAGAGGTTCAGGTCCCGTAGCCTCTCATTGTAGGGTCTGCCCTGCTGTCCCCGGATCATGCGGGTGGCCCTCCTCTGGACCCTCTCAATGTTCTCCACATCCCTCTTGAAGTGGGGTGCCCAGAACTGGACACAATACTCCAGCTGTGGCCTGACCAGTGTTGTGTAGAGGGGGAGGATCACCTCCTTGGCCGTACTTGAGATGCATCTGTGGATGCACGATAGGGTCCAGTTAGCCCTGCCGACTGTGATCTTGCATTGTCGGCCCATGTTCATCTTGGAGTCAATGATGACTCCAAGATCCCTTTCTGCCTCCGTGCTCTCAAGAAGAGAACATCTGGAAACTCCTGCACTGCTAACTCCCCACCCTGAATAAGACTGGGACCCAGCACTGTACCTAGACACCCGGTGGCCCTGGGTGAACTTTTAGTATTGAGCCCCCCTTTGCCAGAGATAACAATAATAATAATAATTATTATCATTATTCACCATTTTCAAGCCCTCTTTCAGTCCAGGCCTTGGGCAGCCACCCCATTCACCCATGCCTGTGTCCAGCCCTGCTGGGATCCCATGGTACCAGGTCCAAAGTAGGGACAGTAGTTTTCCAGGGCAGGGTTTGGAAAGGCCACAGAGTTCTTGTGGTGGTGGGGAGTAGGGGGCAGAAGGGAGGGGGAGCTGGAGCCTCCAGTCCCCAGGAACCATAAACAAGGGGCCACACAGCCTCCACATAGCAAGGGTCCCTGCTCCCCTGTCGCCCTTATCCCCAAGTTAGCCCAGGACCCCATTCTCCTCCCATCTCCCCGCAGGTCCATAGCAGTGAAGTGAAACCAACACAAAGGCTTTCTGTTTCCCCATGCCTGAGGACTGCAGTGTGTGTAGACAACAGGTCTTTGGGCAGTACAGTCTTGGCTGCAACCCTGAGTATGGGCATGAGCAGGATGCAACCCTGAGCGTTGCCCTACATGGGTTGGGGAAGGTGGGGTCTGAGAAGTGGTTGAGTTTGAGATGCCTGGAAGACTGACCAGATGCAAAGCCTGTAATGCTCTGTGTCCACACATAACATTGAAATTGTTCACAAAAGACCAGTTCAAAAATAGTACTTGATTTTCCTAGTATAGTCTTGAAAAAAATCCAGGAATTTTAAATCATTCTTAAGTGCCATGTATGTCTAGATTCTTGGGGTTTAACGTGCATTTCGAATGTACTTAGTGTTGTATCTGTCCACACCCTAGAGACTAACCTTCTGTCTCTCACCAAGATCTTGATTGTCTTTAGCTGTAAATTCACAAGCAGAAGCTTCCATGTCCTGGAAAAAAATATATTGAATGTGCGTTATTCTCAAGGTTTACAGCCATGCTACCAGGAATAGTATTGAGTCTCAACAGTGAATATTAATATGGCTGCTATTTTGTGGTAGCTATTTCCTAAACAGTCCAATCAACTGCAGTAGAAGTGAATAATGAAAAAAAAACCCCAACCCCTAATGTCTTCAGTTCTGCAACACTTATTTGGTACACAGAAAATGAATGGTTGACTTGTCCCTCCGAATAAAAATTCTTAGAGTTGGTTGAAAATAAAAAAAAGAAACAGACATTTTATCATTTTCCCCTCCATAATTCACTCCTTTTTGAAATTTAAAAAAATATTGAATTTTGAAATCTGTAAACAAGAATTAAACCAATTTGTAACTATTTAAGGAGGGGAAAATTTTAAGAGAGCGGTGTCAGATTTCATTTCAAATGTCAAAAAATTCATCAATATTTTGTGTAGCTCTAAACTAACCAAGAATATTTACCAATTCTATAGCATTTATTAACCAAGAATTTTAAATGTCTTTAAAAATCTTTATTTTTATATTATCCCCATAAGTTAAGTGTTATTATACATAGTTTTAAAATGAGGAAACTGAGGCACAGAAAAATAATTTGCCCTTGAGCATATAATAAGTCATATATTGGGACTGGAACCCAAACATGTAGATTTCTAGTCCTCTCCTAAACTTTCATTCTGAAAGCCTTGCAGAAGAGAAGTATTTCTGCATTTCATAGCTATAGCCACTTGATAGAATTTGAAGGGAGGAGCACAGTTTACAGAACAGAAGAATTTCAAGGATACTCCAGGAAATCAAGTAGCATGTACATGGTTGGAGCACCTGCTGCTAGTGTAACACTTAATTGTTCTCTTAATAAAGCCCCACTTTAAGTTTTAGAAACAGACTCTTCATGGTTTTACCCAGAACCTAGCATATAAAACAACAGGTGCTGAGTATGAGGACAGCATCTTCCCTGAGATTTTCAAATATATGAAGCAGCATCAAGAATTATGGGCAGGATTTTCAAGCATTTAAGTGACCATCACAGTTATTTAAATGCTTTTGAACACCCTTGTCCATATACATAAGTCCTTAATATAGTTATATCAATGGTACACATGGTGGCGAAAGAATGAGAGTAAATAGCCAAGTACACAAACTGTATCTCTTCTGATGAAGACTGTATCCAATATTCTTGTTCTCTTGACAGATAAAGTTCATTATCACTGAAAGTATTTGTTGGCATTTTGCGTATTGATAATATAATATAATATATTTTAAAACCAAAAAGCAATCTAAATAAAAGACAACCAGAGAAGGCAAGGCATTTTCCCAATTTTGACTGTACTGGTCAAGGATCAGTGCCAGTTTCTGTTCACGCTCATCCCGAAAAGTGAATAGATTGAGACTTGAAAGAACTGTTTCATACAAAGAGCTATGTACATATGGGGTCAGCTGGTTTTTGGTCACAGCGCAAGAGTGACGTAGTTGAATTCTGTGACCTGTGTTCTGCAGGAGGTCGGACTAAGATGATCAGAACGGCACATTTTTGGCCTTAAACTTTTTGAATTGTTCAGAGTGGCAGGTTAAAACAGAGAAAAGACAGTACTGCAAGTTCAAAAGAGAGCAGCATTTGTTTCTGAACAGATAAGTGAAGGAACTGGTGAAAAAAGAAACGGACGGTATTAGAAAGGGGCATCATCTAAAAAAGGCAGACCTGCTGGGCAGCATGCTTGTTATATACCTTTATATCATTCTGCGTTCTTATAAACACACATTACTTGGATTAATTTCATAAAAACAAATGCTATTGCCTCACATGCAGCTTGTTGGTTTCAACAATTCACTTTTACAATTATTCACTAAACTACCTTGATTTAATTATTACAGGAGAATCTCAACACCGCTGATAACTATTTAATTAAAAACACAACTATGGAGCAATAATGTAGACACATTATATTGTACTAGAATAGGTTCCTTGCTGAAAATATACTCTATTCATTTTACTGGCTTAATTTGACAACATAGGTAAAATTCGGGAGAATTTAAAGATGACATGGGTAAGGGATGAGCCGGGGGCTGCAGACAGTAGTCATGAGCTACTTCGTCTTTGCATTCTGTGTAATTTAGGCAGTACCAAGGTAAAGAAGAGCATTGCCTTGGGCAACAAGGGCAGAGCTAGTGTCGCTCGATGTATAGAACAGATAATCCTTGGCTGCAAGGAATATAAGAGGAATTCTTCATAGAAACTGCCAGAAACAAGCAGGCCTGTGAGAAGCCTCGACCTGCTGCTGCAGCTGTTGTTGCTTTGTTTCATCTGTAGCTTCAATTCCCATTGCCCGCTCCTACAGCCATTTTCACCTATGGAGAATACACTTTGACAAAGTGTAAAGCATTCCACAGGTGCAAGGCAGGAGCAAACCAGGTCATAATCCAATTCAAGTGCAACCAATTCTTAGCTCAATAATGCCATGCTGGATTTCACCACAGAGTTGGTTTTCAGTGGCTGTGAAAGTACAGCCTTAACAAACAATTGAACAGGCTTTTGCTTAGCCTGCGAAGGTCCCTGCGAAGGTCCCAGATCAAGTCCTGTACAAGCCCTCTTGAAATCTCAGGCCAAGCATAGTGGCTTCTTAACCTGGCAGGTTAAGAGCCATGTATCTGTGTCCAAGAAGGCAGTTTTCCTGAACCGCACCCCAGGAGAATTGCTTTTCTGGCATGGTTCAGGACCCGCCAAGGCGTAGCAGCTTTAAGCCCTCTTTATGGAAATGGGAGTCTCCTCCCAACTTGCTTGGGGGTCCTTATAGCTAAAGGCAAGCAAAACCTGGGTGCATCCAAACCCCAATACTCCGGGCTCAGGCCTGCAGATAGGGTGCCCACCAAAGATTTCGGAAACATTGGAAACCCCAGGTGTGGGTAGAGGACGTATGCCAGTAGTAGGGCCATTTATGGTTCTGAACTCTGGAATTAGTTTTGGCTAATTTGGCCTCAGATACAATTTTTTTTAGAAGTCCTTATGTTGGTTCCTTTCATAAGCATTAAATTCAGTTCAAAACCTTTGAATTACAAGATACAGAACATTAGCCCTTAAATAGCAAGTTAGGCTATTATCTAGAACAAAACTGTATTCCAGAAATACTGACCCTGGACAATTAGCTAAATGATAACAATTCCTATGGTCATGGGCCTTGGATTTTTACCAGATTGGGAGTAAAGGGGGATTATATAGGGAAATCTGGAGATAAAATAGCTACTTCCCTCTCTCCTTTTCACAAACCAGGATCCCAGAAAGAACCAATGGGGTTTGTTACAAATATGCTTCTGTAGTGCTTAATGGAAGGGACACAGAATCAGCCACAATCAAGCTAATCACTGTTTCAAGACAAATAGGATCTTTTCTAGGAAAAAACCCAGTACTTGTCCGTTATGAGACAGACTGGGTATTAAGAGGCAATTACAGACACCAGGACTACACGTACCACTCTCTGATAGCACTCACTAGATTTTAACTGTGCCAATTGGTGCTGGCAAGAAGATGTAGGGAAACGGAGACTTCTATATTGCTAGGATGTCTTTTTCTATTATTCTTTAAAACATCTGTCCTTCTCACTAACTAGGGTATATCAACTTCTTTGTTTTTAATACATCTTTAATGCTGAAACTAACAAAAACATTAAAACGACTGCCTTCTCGAATATTATCTTCTCAGTTTATTGTGCCCCCTCTCCCCTTCCCTTCCTGGAGAGACCAACCATCACATGAAAATGCTTTTCATCATCTGCAAAATTTGATGCCCAAAATAGCCCCATGGTTGCCCTAGCAACAAGCATTTATTCCCCCCTCCCCAACCCCCCTATGCATATTGCTGCATATTTCTATCATCTCTTTCCAGGCACAGTTCATAAACACGGCTGCATAATAAAGAATGTTATCACCAATGACTTACAGCCCAGCTGCTGCAAATAAGATATGAAGTGGCAGGGAAATACAATTTCATGCAGCTAGGACAACAGATTGATTGGGTGCCCTTCAAATTTGATGCCACTTCTTTAAGTCTGTCCAAATTCAAAAAAAAAAAAAAAAAAAGAAGAAGTTGGTTCCCCCCACCTTCCCCATCTTTTCCTGGTAGCAACAGACAAGAAAAGCATGAGATAATTCACAGGGATGCTCATTATGGCTAGAGCAACCTTGCCCTTAGACACCGACAATTCATTGAGAGATGTTCCTACTCCCCTAACTTTACCATGTTAAACCCTCCTCCACCCTGCCTTTCTTATCAAATACTTTACCCCTCTAGCTTGGTCATTTTTTAAATATTCTTCCATTTTGAATTATTATTCTTATTCAGATTATAATCAGGAGCATTGTCCTAGATGGAGATAAAATCCTGAATTTTCACTTCTACTACTCCAAAGTTTAAAATTTTTAAGAGCAATATAAAAGTTATGTTTTGCCCTGGCCAATTGAAAGAGCTCTGGGGACATCAGCATGATCAAAGGGAGGAAGGTTTCGAGATTGTACCCCTTCTCCAGTTCCATGATGGGCAGACTTCCAAGGGTGGTTTGGAGCTTTAGTCTGAACATGTAACCGAAGCCAGGCAGGTCGCTCTGCGGCTTTGCAACACCGTAGCATGGTCCCGAGAGCAAAGTGACTTCTAGCAAAGCCTTCCTCTATCTTTTAGCTTTGTCTCATTTCTCTCCCCTCTCTCTAGTGTTTTTTAAAATGGGGGCCTGTCTGACCCTGTGTCAGCCTGGTGCGCTGCTCACTCTAAAGCTTCTGATGCGTCAACTTTTCTTGGGCCCAGAGAAAATGCACCAGGTATTGTCAATGGCACCATCAGCAAAGCCATGTTTTCAAAGGCCTCACCCTGGGAAATGCTTGTAAATCCCCTCAGTGCCCATAAATGTAGCGCTTGTTGCACCTGCTGAGCTGGTTTCCACGCAGCTTGCATGCCCTAAATGGCTTTGTGAGACATCTCCCATGCCCTAGGGTTTTCATGCTTGGTTTCGAGGTTGTGGGAGGGATTCTGCACCTGGTTTCTGTAATTCCTCTTCAGCGTTAAAATTATTTGCATGAGGAATGGATCTTTCACAGTTCACCTGCTACTTTTACCAATTCCCCACCTTAAGAAATGAAGCATTGTTCAGAGTTTAGAGTGCAAGACTACGAGACAATAGATCTGTGTTCTATTCCTGGCTTCTGCAAGATCTTATAACCTCTTCATGCCTCATTTTCCCCACCTGTAAAATGCAACAAAGAACTTAAATCAAAACTTCAAACCTAAGCAGCCCTGAACTTTGGGGTGCTTTGGAGCTAGAACTGAATTTTGCAGGTTGAAGACATGTGTAGTACAATGAAAGTAACGTTTTGCTATCTACCATGAGAGTTGTGAGGCTTAGTGAAAAGATATTCATTTTGTCATCGTCAAATGGAAGGCACTAAATAAAGCAGGGCAAAGAATTATTCCTATTATTAAAAGCAAAGGGGTGATTTCAGCTTTACTGTGACCAGATGGCAGTCCATTGAAGTCACTGGATTTACACCTGCACACAGGTTGGTTGGACTGTGCTCAGTGACAATAAAATCACATTTGTGGCAAGCAGTGGCGATGTGTCAGGCAGAGGAGCATGTTCACACAAGGGAGAAGAAAACACCACAGAAGCAAAGATTCTTTTTTTCACAACAATATCCCTAGCAATAAAGAACAAAGGCAGGCAAATATAAAGCACATCATAAAGGAGCAGAAGGGAAGGTTAATGCACCCAGTAATTCTTAAAATTTCCTCCAAAGTATCAGTAACTCTTTAATCTAGTGAGGGGCATTCCTGTGCTGATTTCTGCCCTACAGTGAGGCCAAGTTCAAGAGGACTGTCTCTTTTAATTTCCTTTGGATGCAAGGGCTTGTATGCAAAGTCACAGTTTTCTTTCTTGCCATGAGTAAATAAATACATACATAAATAAAAGCCCATAGCATGTCCTATAAATGACCCTTAACATACAGAATTCAAACTTCACGTTAATTTTTTTGCACCTAAAACCTTAAACCCCATTGATACCATAAAACATCGATGTTCCAAATCTCAGGATTGTTTTCCCATGATCTGGGAGAACATTAAAAAGGGGAAAAAAAACATGCTGGAACATGATAGCTATTCCTTTTTTTGCTCTTTCCCTCTCCACCTCCCCCCCCATCTCTCCACGTTTTTGTCATTGCAGGTCAGACGCCTGCTACCCACTTTATAATCTGTGGAGGAGATCAGTGCTCATATACACCGATTACCAGTAGCCATATTTGCTCTGTGTCAATCTGGATACCAGGAAACTAGTCAATTGCCACTTGTGTCTTGCTAAAGGAGCAATAAAAAGTAAAAGCTCGGATATTTGGAACTTGTCTCTGTCCCCCTCCCCCCTCTTGTATCCCCGACAAAGAGCTGTTATTTAAACAAAACTCAACATTAGCACCCATGTCTGATACTGCATGCAATAACTCTTGTGAATGCCTAGGGATCTGGGGAAAGAGGAATATGATTTATATGATCTAGGGGCATTCATTTTTGGCCATGACCTCTGTATGGCCACCTTCATGTTTAAAATGGCAGGACATATGAGTAACAAGACAAATTGCAATCTACTTGGAAAAATTCCATTTAATAACTATTGTTGCAGCAAAACCAGTAACTGGATCGTCAGACGTTTGAATGACCTTTTTGGCTACAAGTAATATCATACCCTAACTTACACTCAAGGCAATGCCATTCGAGGTGAACAAGCTGGTGAGGAAAGATTTTGCCCCTTCTTTTTTTTAAGTCATAAGAATGCTTCTCACTGCAAAGTACTCGGTAAGTACCAATTCATCGAACTTCACTATTTCCTGTGAGACTGAACTAAGAGATTCCTTTAGCTTAATGATCTGTTCTTGTGGCAACAAAAGTGTCCATCTCAAGATAAGCATGTGAGAGGTATACATTGGCATAGCTCCATCAACATCCATTGCCCAAATCTTAAAATCACGTAAACCAACAAAGCGTCACTGAATCAAGGGAACAATACCTGTTTTAAAAAGTCTGCTCTGTTTAAAGATCGCACCTTTATCATGCAAGTGAGTTTATAGTATATTTGTGTTGTATTGTCTTGTCTGTCCTTGTAATGGGGGATTGCATTTCCTACATATACTGTAGCTTAAAGTTCTCTGATAGTATGCAGTAAATAATGGATGTTAATAGAAAAAGGAATGCCAAGAAGAGGGCTTTTAAGCCTGGCTATAAAAGGTTTCATCATCATAGAAGGTTGGGAGTCGTGAAGATAGTTTGCACTTATAGGATCCAAGGGTGGATCTTGAAGCGTTTTATAACTGCTAATTAATTAAGCTACTGGGCACAGCACTATTATCCCCATTTCACAGTTGAAGAAGCTGAAGCATGCAGACAGGTTAAATGACTTGCCCAAGTATTGTGCTTTTGCTCTAGTAAACAAGTGGGTGAGAGGGTTAAACTAGATTTGCAAGTCAAATGAATTCACAAAAACGGGGTAATAAGCCTAATGATTAGTATAGAGAAACGCATCCCTGTGTATCTAGAATGAGTGGGATGGAAAGGATGTTCCCATAGGAGTGGTGAGGACTCTAGGATTTGGCCTGCACAGTGACATGGAAAATGGAGTCTCAAGCTCAATTGGAGAGCCAGGGTACTGAGTAGGAGGGTAAAAGCGTCTTATGGATGTCAGTAGACCAAGCTTGGCTCCTATCAGCATGGGGAAAGGGCTAAAAAAGGGAGAACATCTCATCAAGAAAGCATGGTGAAAAACAAGGCTAATAGTGAAGAGAAATCCTGTAGCTAGCAGAGAAAAACACTTAGCCAAGATTTGGGGATATCAGTTGCTAAGGGAAAATGGAAAATAAGGTGTAGGAAGGAGCTTCCAAACCAGAACAGAGGAATCAGTGTAGCCTGTCTGGGACTGGAGCAGAAGCTGTCCAGCAGGGAACACAGTCCAAGATGTAGGGTCCGCACAGTGTGATCAATCAGATAACGCTCAAAGCCCTAGAGGTGAAAGGAGACAAGGTCTGTGAAACTGTGAACTTTTGACTGTATCCGCTTTTGAGAGCAGGGTGAATTTATGGAGGGATTTGAGTGCTTACGCCAACAGAGACTAACTCTGAATCTGCCCTTTCTTTGCACAATACCCCTTGCAACGCAACTTGTATATTCTGGAAGTTCCTGTTGCAGCTAGTCTGTAGTCTGCATCCTTACTGGTTGCAAAATCATTGTTTTACATTGTAGATTCTTAGTGGAGTTTTTTTGGGACACGCAGCAAGGGCTAGCATCGGTGGAGGCTGACATTCAGAACACTTATAGCAATCATGTGTATCAATAAAGTCTGGGATTAGTTACACCCAATTCTTTTAGGAAAAGGGATGCAAAGTAAAGCAATTTTCCAGATTAGGAAATAGAGTAAGAACATGAGCTGTAAAGGCCCATATGAGGGGTCCAGAGCAGCAAAGCAGGGTTTCTGTTAGAGAGCTACTCTGGTAATCAAGCAAGATTTTGGATTTGCCAGATACTAGTGAATGTGAGCACTAAACACGTGTCTCTTTTCCACACTGTACTTTTCACCTTCTGAATATTGTTGGGTACAAGGACTTTTGCAGTTCTTCACTGCTGAGACAAAAACAGATAGAAATCAGATACATATCCATATTGCAACTATAATGAATTCTATCACTCTCAAAAGATGGCACACAGCACCAAGTTGTAGATCATTCTTGCCCTTGAGTTATTTGTTCAAATATAACAAATGATGAAATAGCTGCATGTAAGCTGCATGTAACTCAATCTTGAGTTACCTAGTCCCTGCACAGGTGCAGATGGTCATATCCCAATAAGCTGAATCTAGTTTTCAATGATTCTCTGGTTCCATAATTCAGTTATTTTATATATACATTTCCATTGTTCTTCTTTTGTCTGACATAACAGAAGAATTTAGACTTTGCTTTATCTTTCATCTGGATTTGCTCTGCCCTTTCTGCTGGATACAAGGGATTTGATTGAATTAACTTAATTGGCAAATGTATTGTTCAGACAGCTGTGACAGAGATGACTCTGTGCATTAGTCGGCAGGTTAAGTAACTCATGGCAGCTCCCATCACCCACTGCTGCTACCAGACACTTCTCTACCGATTCAAAATCCTTCCTGTTTCAAAGCGAGCTTATTGACAGTTCCACTGGTTTTTCCCTCCGAGTTATGGATTTGTGTTTGGGTGAGAAAAGACAAACAAAAGGACTGACACTCAGATTTAGGAGAGCTAAAGCAAAGCTTCCAGCAGGCTACAGTGTAAAGTACATTGGAAATAGTGTCTAAATATATGGTTTACTTTAAAATAGGGTGATCATATATCTCTGGAATGGGTAACTATGTCCTTGCCTCCAGTTTTGGGTTTGCTTTCCCTTCTGAGAACCCTCTTTTTTAATAAACCTCTGCAGATCCTATGATACCTCTTCCTGAACTTGTCATGTCCATATCCCACTTCTCCACATATGATCTCCCTTGCCTGTAACATGGATTTGACACACAGTTGTCATTTCTTCCATGTGCTCCTATTTCCTGGCCCTAGTGAAACAGCAAGGGTTTGAGATGTGCTGACTCTATTGCCTCCTTAGAGCTTCTGGGGGCTCATGGCAGAGCCCCCCCATGCAGGGCAGGGCAGTGGGGATCACCCTCTGCCAGGCAGGAACCAGCGAGTGTGGAGCTTTTATTTTATTTTAAGGGCCAGGAGCTGGGGTGGGCAAGGCAGCCATGGAGGGGACTGGGGGAGTGGACAGGGGTTAGAGGGCCCCCCATGGGTTGGGGGGCAGTGGGGATCACCCCCCGCCTGGCAGCAGCTGGTGAGTGGGGGCTTTTTTTTCAACGAGCCAGGAGCTGGGGCGGGCATGGCAGCCATTGCTGGAACTATCAAAACAGGCAGGGGATGGAGCCAATTCGGAGATTAGGCCAAATTGGCTGTGGCCAAATCTCTGAAACAGGTTCAGCCAAATCGATTCAGGACAGTGATTCGAATCACAAAATTGAATCACTGTCCCCCAAAATGACCAAATCTGAATCTGAAGCAAATACTAGCTGTTTTGCACAGGCCTACAGGAAACCCATTTTATTTACATGGCCTTACAATGCTGGGAACGCTTTACCCTCGTTTAGGTGTAGGAAGAGATCAGGGAGATCAGTAGAGCTGGGCCTTCCCCTCTGCCACCACCAAGTGTCCTGAAAGCACGCACCATGGAAAAGGCAATGGCAGCGGGGAACGTAACAGCTGTCTTTTCCATTCTGATGAGAAGGAGGGAGTGGAATGATAGATGGACTCATGGAAGCAATGGAGAAGAAGTGTTGAAGGAGGCATTTGAGACAATGAAGGTAAGGATTTAAGGCATCATAGAAAAAGAAGTGAAGGGGAGAACTTTGGTGGCAATTGCTGGCTTTGAAGGAGCCATTAGATAAATGCCTTTTTAGGGGGCTCCATGACCTGCACTATCCCATTGAAAGCCCTTGCTTTAGAATTATGGAAATAGATTTTGACCTGGTTTCACATTATGATCATTTAAAATAGACTAAACATGGTTGTGGGGGACCTAGGAGTCTCCAATTATGAGACTGAGAGTCTTCTCTTTTAGTGAAAACCTGATGAAGATCAGCAGGGGCAAGTAAATCATCACAGCCACATGGACAGACCTTTTGTGACCTGCTGCATATGAAAGGAGCTGGTGGCATTAATCCTCAACATAGCAGTCAAGCATCTATATGACAACTATCACCCTCATAGGTGGAGCACTGCTGGAAGTCTTAGAAGAAAGGCAGAGGAGACTGAATTGCCCTCTCATCCATAGAGGAGGTTGTCTCCAGGTCATTGGCAGAGCAAGGTGCAAGAGGGAGTCTTGCTTTGCTCACTGCAAGTGTGCTTTGGATAAACAGAGGTCTCCATTCTCCAAGGCTGTCAATCTGATGCCTTATCTGGCACTAAATTCACTTGAAAAATACATCTGAAAGCTTTTTCTTTGCATACACAGGCATGAAGAAAAGGGGAAATTTTCATAACTGTCTTGATTTCTACTAACTGAAACCAATGTAAATCTCTCTGTTTTTTATGAATCTGAGTTACATTTTGAGCCTGACTTGTGCATAAAACTTGCCCAGATTTACACTAGCCAACTCCATAAGTCATTCCCTTCCCAATCGGGCTCTATATCTTGATGACCTTTTAGAAACCAATGACTGCTTTTCTGTTGTTATCCATAATTGGAAAAGCACTGGAGATAAGAAAATTTATAGCAATGAGTGATCTACCTGAGAGAGACAATAAAGAACATTGGGCAGCAGAAAGAGGAAAGGAAGAAAAATACCACACACGTGCACACATTTTGTGTGTGTGTGTGTGTGTGTGTGTGTGTGTGTGTGTGTGTGTGTGTGTGTGTGTGTGAGAGTGTGTGTGTGTGTGTGTGTGAGAGTGCATATGTGCATGAGATGGACTGTCTTTATTTTTACAAAATTTATCCCAGCAAATCTTGCCCCTTGATCTCATCTCTAACCCATTTTACCTACCTTTCCAAACCACAA
Organism: Caiman crocodilus; assembly: GCA_030014935.1. NCBI lineage: Eukaryota > Metazoa > Chordata > Crocodylia > Alligatoridae > Caiman > Caiman crocodilus. The sequence goes on from JAGPOW010002173.1 coordinate 14,555,607, forward strand.
ATATATTTCTGACTAGGATCTACTCTAGTTTCATGCTATAATAAATTAATTTACCTAAATATACACAATATTACGTCTTTAATCTGCGGCATGAAGGGCTCGTTCCCTCTTTCCTTTTCAGACACCTCGCTCTTCCCCCACCTCCCATGAAGTAAATAACCTTATCACATAAAACTGAGTTTGCTAGAAAGCCAGTGGTGTACTAGGGTGACTACATCACTGTGTGTCTAATGGACAGGGAGATGGAGAGGTAAACCTTGATGCTTGTCATATAATACACATACACAGACACATGCACACGCAGACACGCATACATGTGCGCGCACACACACACGCGCACACGCACACCCTATATACACATTGCTTTGGGGTTAATCACATAGACACATTAATCACCCCGTCGTCACTCACACTGATCTCTGCCAGCGGGAATCATTTCACACGACAGGATCACTGAACTGCTCAGGAACATCAAAAGAGCCATTTCCAGCCTGAATCGTATTTTGTTTTGGAACAAAGGCAGAGAGGTCATGTACTGCCACATCCCCTTGGCTGGAGTGAACCAATATATAAGGATGCATTTCTGTTATTTTTAAATGAGAATTATTTCTAAGAGTTGAATTCTGATCTCAGTTTTACTGCTGTAAACCCAGAGTATTCCATTAGCTTTGAATGCAAATGCATCCAGTCAAATCAACTCCACTTTCACAGCAAAAGAGCTGAGATCTGATTCTGTTCTATGTAACTAGGGAAGGAAGTGAGGTAACATTTTTTAAGAAATATTTCCTAGTTTAAGCATGAGAGAACTTGCAGGGCCGATGGATTTAAGATTTAGAAACAGGAGAGATTAAAAGATGTTTGAACAATAATTTGAATGATCATTCATGAAACCTTGCTCTTGCTTTTACAGTTCCTGGGAGGGTGGAGGGATCCTATAAAGAGCTGCCAACATTCAATGCCAACATGCTCAAGTACTTAATGCTGAAGAGAAGGACCAGAGGAAAAGACTCACATATCCCACACTCAGATCTAACCCTGGTGTGGTCTCTTATGATGCCTCGGTGTCTCCTACTCAGTACCCCGGGAAATAAGGGAGGGTAAGAAGCAAAAATGAATTACTATTTGTAAAGCATTTTGAGACAGTTGGCTAAAAGGTGCTACAATAGTAGAAATAGCATTGTGGTCCTTTCACACAAAGGTTACTATTGCTTCAGTAAAGGTCACTGTTCTTTATAAGCCACTGAAGTGTGCTTTAAACACACAGTTTATAACTGGCATTTCTCTGTATGCCACACACACATCATCCGACTCCCTAATACAATACTGGATAAAAGTTTTACTATAGTCACAGGAAGCTTGGAAAAGATTTCTCGATATTCATTTTAGTGTAGTGTAGCCTGTTAATATTATAGTAAAATGGTTACTTCAAAAATTGAAGAATATGAAAGAGAACGATTTGTGCATTCATTTTTGCTTTTTTATGATGCTAAGAAAAGTTTGAAAGATTCTTGTAAGGAGGGAAATAGGTGGATTTTCTTGAGCATTTTTTCACCTTAGACATGCATAAGGTATGTCCCCTAACAGATTCTGTGGGTAACTAGAGAATTAATAGGGTTATATAACATCACAAATACCAAAACAAAGAAATGTAATTAGCTGCTTCCTAGATTTTAAGGACATTCATGGTCATCAAGCAAAACTTTCTGCATAACATAAAGGCTTTAAACTTTCACCAGCTGGTTTCTTCATCAAGCTCCCAGCCATTTTGCAAGAAGGAGGGGAAGTTCTTCAGACAGCTGCAGACTGCTTGAAAAACCTGTTTTCTTTTGTTAACGCTTATTTAACTGAGAATCTCAGAAGGAAAAATATAAGAACTTGATCCATTCAATTAGGAGCTGAAGTATCTCTGAAGGTGGTTATGTAAGACAGCTAAAACAATCTTCCAAACAAAAAGAAAAAAAAGAGGGAAGATGAGACTCAACTAGAGTTGGTCAAAGAAATGATGTTCTGTTGGTTTTAATAGAAAAAGGTTATTCCAAGCAGCTTCATAAAATGGGGTCAGTTTCCTTGGAATTTCATTTGGGAAAAGGATGAGAAAAAAGTTCCAGTATAAAAGTGGGATATTTTTACTTTTTCTGAAGAAATGTTTTGATTTTTCATTTTGAATTTTTCTTCTTTTGTGCATTACTACATAATGCAGTACACAATAAAGAAATCAAAATGAATGTTAAATTAAATTTTTGAAACATTTTATTCATAGGGACTTTCAGCTATTTTATTTTTTTCATTACAATTCAGATTGAAGATACATTTTGAAATATCTGAATCCTCTGCAGGACAGAACTTCTGTCCTCCATGTAGAGCTAGATTTGACATTCAAGATATTTCTAAAGGTTAAAAAAATGAAAAAAAAGAAAGAAAAGAAAAACCCCGAAGCAGGGAAAAATGTCTCTGTCCTTCTTTACAGTTCACAAAGGGGGAAAAAGGCACATTGTTTTCTCATGTTTATATATTTCACCTTTCCGCTATTAAATGCTCTCTCAGAATTTCCACTGCAGACCCCAAAAGAAAATATCTCCACTGTTGCACTGACTTACAGGAGACCTTATTTTAACTTGGGCATTGGCTGAAAGTCCGGGGTCAATGGACATAGTTTTAGGAGTTTTAGGAGATGGCAGGAAGCGTATAATGGGCCATAGGTTTATACATAGGCACACATGCTAACAATAAGCATTTACAAAAACAGTCCTCAGAACTCTAGATCTTCAGAGATTCATCACCTGAACTAAAGTAGACTGTCCATTTATAGACACAGTGGTGATGGGTAGGGGATGCATGGGTGTGCACATGCACCCCCTGGGAGCACTGGTGCACCCCCTGACAGCCACACTTGTCACTTAGGCAATGGGCAGGGGGGGCAGGCAGGAGCACTGGTGCCCTCCCTCCCCCCCGCGAGCGTCAGCCGGGGAGCAGGGCCACCAGGTGAAGTGCCCCACTATTAGGTGGTGCATGAGCACCGGCTGGGAAGTGGGGCTGCCAGCAGAAACAGCTATGGCCACTTCTGGAAGTCCCATGGCCTCTCCCAAAGCACCGTGGCCACTTTTTGGTGAGTGAGATCAGCCATGTGGGAACCCCACCCCCATCACTGACTGGTCACTGGGTGGGGCATGTACCCCCCCAGACTCAAGAGGCACCAGTCACCCATGTATAGACAGAATCATAATAATGCTGGATCATTAAACTAAGGACACTAACAGAAGTGATATTTGTCACATGATCATCTCTTTGAAAGCATTCTACAGTTGTGCCGTGACAGAAGCGCGTGGCTGTAGAGTGCTTTAAAAGTGCACAATCACATGACAACTATTAACAATGATTACATGAGGGTTCAGATGAGGGTATTCTAAACTGAAGCACCTTCATTAACTTCTGTCTGATTGGGGCTGGGCTGATGCAGCCCAGCCCTACCCCCAATGCTTTCTGCAGGATGGAGGGGGAGAAGGGAGGGGAAAGAGCTCTGGGCTGGACTTTGCCCAATCTGTGCTGGAGGGGAGAGTGGGGATTGGAGCCTTCCCAAGGTAGGGGGTCCAATCCACCCCCCTGGCTCCCTCCAGCATAGGCTAGGCAAATACCCAGCCCAGAGCTCTAGTCCATCTCTTCTAGCCCATCCCATCATGCAGAAAGCACTGGAGCCAAGGAGGGATAATGGGACTAGGGGACAGAGGCTGCAAACACACAGCTCCTTCTGGATCAGCTCCAAAGTGTGGAGCTCGGTCCTCCACCCCCTGGGGCCAATATCAAACATCTGTTGTGTCTGGAGGCAGGGGGCGGGGGGTCACTGTATCACTGTAACTCATGGCGCTTTCTGTGAAGTTCCATGAGTTACAGAGGGGGGCCGCATATCTGTCAACACCCTATGTTCCACCCTCCAAGACAGCTGAGCTGAAGGGAAAGGATCTAGCCACTTGAGCCAGAATTACCCAGTATAGCAATTAGCCCACACAGGGTTCAACAATCCAAAGAGTATATAAAAAGAGCAGTTCTAACCTGAAGCCAGAGAGCACTGAGCCAAAACAGTGAGAACCTAGCTAGAAAGTGGCTGTGGAGAGCAGGTCAGAGAACTAGAACTAGAAAACAAGGCTCAAGTGTCCTGTGGGTGAGAAGCCAGCAGGAACTACCACAAGAGGACGTACCCAGGTTACAAGCAAGAGGATTGCAACTGCAAGAGGATTATAAGAAGGATTTCAACAAGAGAATGTTGCATCAATAACCCCGACAAGACTCTGCTACTTCCCCTCTATTGGATTGCCCCAGGCAGTGGCTTGAGAATTCCTGGGTTGATTGTTTTATCTCTTGAAGTCCTTGTGCAAATGGCATTGTCCCCCTTAGTTGTTGCCACCCCTAATAAAATAATATTTTTTTAATTGGAAACATATAAGTAATAAAGGGGACCCACCAGAGGGTTAAAGTCCAGAGAGTCTGGGGCTTATCACAGCATTTTCTTACATGCTCTGACTGCAAACTGTACAATGAGATTCAACAGACACTCCAACTTTTTTGATTCCAACTACTGGATGAGAGGTGAGTGTATGTACTTGAGTATGCAGAGATATTACAAAGAGAGTTAACTCGTGTTACCTTATCCTTCCTCTTCTTGACCAAGGAGTGCTGTTGATTGGCTCAAAAGTGAACCCAGTCCAAACTTTCCTTAAGTTGATGGTGGCTCAGATGTGGAGATAGTACAGCAGGTGACATGACAATAGAGGGGATACCTTCATGACTCTAGCACAAATGCAAAAGGATTCCCAATGAGGACAGACTGAGTTACTTCAGTACGAATCATATAAAAAGGGGAAGTCCATTAGGATGCCTATATCATTTACCTAGTGATTACCAAGGTCTTTTCCAGAAGATCCCATAGCACTTTGCAAGTTATATTACTGGAAGAAATCATGCATGCTGACACCAGGGACAGGTGGTGTGGTTCAGAAATCGAGCTTGCATCAGCATTTAAAAGGTTACATGTCTATCCAAGATATTCAAACTTCCTGGGGCTGCATAACTGGGGTAGAAATTACATGTAGATAACTCTCATGCTATTCCTGTCCTTTCGGGTTTTTTTCTCTCAGAAAGAGTGCAATATTATAGCAACAAAAAACTAATGAAGAAAAGAAAAAGCCCACATAACAAGGGTTTAAATCTTTGTGTGCACATACTCATACCTCTCCACCTGACCACCCCTTTGCTCCCCTGCATAAACACAGTTTGGGTTGGGTTCTGCTCTGGCAATCAGAGGTGGAAACAGATAAAGGTGGTGAGGGTTTTGGTGTTTCCAAAGGAGATGCAGGAGAGCCTAAATGTCACTTTGTCAGTATCTCCTGCTTCTCTTGGCTCAGTCATTCTGCATAGTGGCATCAGACATCCGTATTTCCCGATTATTCATTATGAATTGATTAGTCAATCCCACATTCACCCTGATCATATTCTTCCTATGTACTAACATTTCTGTGAATGAGCAGTCAAGTAGAAAATGAATTTATTAGCACCTGATTGTATTACTAAGCTCTTGTACAGTCTAATGTATGCAGTGGTATTTAATTCAGCCAGGTAGTTACAGAATTAAATAGCACAGGTGTCTACCAAGGAGTACCAGTGTCTTGAACATTAAAGACCTTTCATTTTAGTTTTGAAATGAGTGTAGGAGGTGTGTTTTGTGCATTTGTTTTGTTGTTTTGGTTTTTTTTTAACAAGATTTTTTTTAAATATATAATCACTGTTATTGTCTTAGCAGGTTCATTTTCTGAGACTTGATTCTCTTTAAGAAACATCATTATTTTTTAACCAGATTATGGATACCTATGATTTTTCTCTTCTTATTATATCATACTTCACACCATGGTTACTCCAAAGAGATGAGCAAGGACATTAAGTGACTGATACCTTTTTGTTTTAAAAGCTTATGCCCCTTCCATGTGAACTAATAGAGAAATCTCCTGCTCATCAACGCTATCAGATCAGAATGAGCATCTCTCGTTTCAACCAGGCAGTACTAAACAGTACCCAATACATTATAACTTCAGTGATATACACATCCTCTTTTCAAGCCAAGAGTATGCCAGAAAAAAACATCTTCTCATCAGAGGCATAGATAGCATGGCTGTTCTGTGCAGTAGGGGCACATGAAACAGTGCTGTGTGTGTGTGTACGCGTGTGTGCATGTGCACGCGTGTGTGTGTCCGCTTTCCCAAGATGGCATCCCGCTACCCTGGTTACTCTTCCTTAGCTAGCTACTGCTTCTAAGTATAACAGAATTTGTAACCAGCGTTCAAGAAAATAAAAGTTCCCAGCTTTTTTGCTGGGTTGGGACACAACCATTTTTTCTAGGATGCTATTGTTAAAGAGCTGTCAGTCTTCATTCAGATGTCTTGAACACTAAATATATAAATAGAATATAAATATTTTATTTCAATATTTATCAGTATGAATGTAAATAAAAACTAAATAATTTTGTACCTAGGGGCCCAGTCCTCATTCTGAAGCCCTCATGTTGTGATATGTGGAACTCACACTTTTCTAAAACAAGAGCTATTCATTAAAACAGCTACAGATACAAAGGAAAGAAAAAGGTTTCCACACAACCTGAGTCCCAAATTCAACTCTTTGGCTTGTTGCAACCACATCCTTCCTGAAACTCTGTACAGCATGCTGCAACATCTAGTCTAATTATAAACATAAATCGCTGCACCCAAAAGCCAGCAGGAACATAGATAGACCTACTTGACCTGACCTAATTTGAAGCCTGAAGTTTGTCAGCTAGCTTGCTGCTCTTTATTAAGTAACCTTTTGGAAAAGAATTTGACAATAAAATTTAGGCTGCACAGGTAACTAACTTTTTGTATGGGGTATGTACAAAGTAACATATGCTCCAATTTTGTATACTGATATACTGAGAAAAGGAACAGACAGATGGACAGCTGTCCCAGAGTACTTCACACAGTAGGTGGCTACTACTTAATAATCTTGTTACGAGGCAGGCAAAACGCAGGGCAGAGTTAGGGGACTAACTAGTTCTCCAAGGCCCCTGGCAGACATTAATTTAGTTGCATAATCAGCACAGACCAAATTTTATCCTGGATCCCAAAAACTGCAGGTCCTGCCATGCTAAATGTACATTGCAGAACATGTGATTTGGGATTAAATTCATCAGATCCCAATTGTGTGACAGCCTGGTGGGGAGTCTGGCATTGGGTACTTGCTATATGGGATCCCTGCGGTGCTTGAATTGAATGGAAAAGTGGTACCCTTAAAGAAACTAGGATTTAAACAACTGTGGCCTTATTTTTGATTCCTTGATACCTGCTGCAAAGTAAGCTTGTTTCAAACCACCAACCTGTGTTCTACTGTATATCAGTATCCTGGATAATGAGATCGGGGGGGGCTTTACTTTTGAGGGCTTAAGAAAGGAATTGCTGCATCTGGATGCTGGGTCGTTGGCATTGGTGACAGATGAATTACAGAACTCACTAAACTATGCCAATTTAAATCAGCCAAGACTCTAACGCATAGCTTTTAATTTTTCCCTGCCACAATACTGAATTTTAGAAGCCATTTATAGGCCCCACACCATCTGCTATACTATCCTGGTCTCCTGGATTGGGCACAGGACAGAGAATTAGTTATTCCCCAATTTTAGTCCCAGCTCTACTAAAGACTTCTTACTTGTTTTGTACAAGTCACTTCATATCTCTGCATTTATTTCCCCATCTGCAAAATTAATAGAATCATGGTGTATGTATCACTTTTCATGTAATCACTTTTCATGGTGTATGAATCACTTCTCATGTAATTAGCAAGTAGTGGAGGATTTAACTACTGCTTCTAGGGTATGGCTACATGGCATGTCCAGTATTAGGTACAGACATGCAAGATAGCTCTATAAAAGCTAGCTTACATAACTGGAATTAGTATAACTGCATTAGTGTAGAACTCCTCTGCCTCGGCTAATTTATTCTGCTGGGAAGTCAATATGGATAGATTGTTTCTGATATCCCAACTACCTGTTATAGAGTTCACCCCAGTATCTCTTCAGGGCAGTGCATTTTGCTGGGTAGACATGCCTATAGTGATCATTGCAGATGAGGGATATAAAAGAAAACATAAGTGTCTAAATCCAGTATATAGATGTGAATGACATGCATGAAATATCTACCCAACTCAGTTTAAACACCTAGGTTTCCACTGGCAAAATCCCTTAGACATCTACATTTTTGCTGCTAGGCATGTGCACAACAGTCTAACCTCCAAGAGGATTTACAGAATAGGTAAGCAGCCCCCCCGCTTACCTCAACTGCAAGGCTCATTCCAGAATCCACATTACAATGTCTAGCCCCTCCCAGAGTACAGCAGAAGAAGGTGGTGGTGGTGGTATAACCCTACATTTCAGCAGCATTTCACATGAGTTTTTTGCCGTATTTTGCAAACTCTAAACAGGGTCTGTCTGGGATGCTCCATCCTTACCATTCACATTGTTTCAGGGATGAGAGGTTTACTAGGCTGGAAGAGATGTCAAATCAGAGGATGCATCCTCTCCTGCAGGCTCACTGCTGGAGTTTTAAACCAGGCTGATCTGTGAGCCTCAAACAATCATTCACCTACTCAATGCCAACTTTGGCCGCTCTGTCCTGAACAAAGCACATACAATGCTTGGCATCTTGCAGAGAAGCATTTCTTGACATCCAATAAACTAAGTTTGGAATAGGAGTAGAATCAATTAGAAGGTCTCAGCAAGAGACAATGGGTTCTTTAATACCAGATTTAGACACATTTCCCCTCAGCAGACTCATAAGCAGCAACTGCAGCCTACAAAGAGTTCCTGAGGACGGCAGTTTGGGACAATTCTTAGAACAGCTGAAGTGAATGAACAGCCTAATTCTGCTGACAGCTCCTTGTAATGTGTCAACCATTAGATTAAATAGCTTAAGGTCATCAATGCAAACTAAAACACTAATGATAGGACAGTTGACTTGTCAGACCATCCAAAACACTTAGAAATCGCTTCTTGATTCCTGCCTTATTGGCCCATCCTGGAGGGGGGCAATTCTACTTGCAGATGGTGATTTTAGATCACCACACCAATGAGGCCCCAAATGTCTGCAAAACCAAATCTGCATACAGCTCTGAAGACTAAACTGAAACCCTGATAAAGCTACCCGATAACAGCAGCAGAAACTATTAACTAGAGAACTGAACCTGATATTCCTTCGTTTTTCCTCCTGTGCTGCAAGCACATATAACCAGTCTCAGCACAGACCATGTGCTCACCACTCTGTGACATTCCTCAGTTACTGACCTTCTGCCATACTATTCTGGGAAGCAAAAACTCCTCACATGGGGAAATTGGCTGCCTTTTCTCCAAAGATGGGCAGTTCTCCTAGATTACAGCTGAAAAAGATTCGGGTTTTTTTCTTTATTTCCCTAATCCTATAATGGATTGTAGTAGCCTCAAGACTATTTTGGAAGCCAACCAAAGGCTATGTCAGAAGAACTAGTAGACTGAGTAAGGCATTTTAGAGCTAGGAACTAAAAACCATATTAACAGAAACAGCATTGAAAAGAAAATTAATGACTTGGAGACTAAATTAAAGGCTGCACGAGGTGCCTGTAACAACCTTAACTAAGAGAAATGACTCATTCCTTTTGTTTTCCTAAGCCCAGACTGCATCTGTTTGGAAATAAACCAAAGAAAATGCTGGCACAATTCACCACATCCCAGAGAATATCTTATTTTAGTATCTCAGTTATTTAACTCCAAGAAACAACATTTGGTTTGCCATTGGGCTGGCATCATTTAAAAGTTTAAAGCCAATCTATGCAATTCTCTTGCTATCCAGAACAAGGAAAGATTCCATTTTGCATGGCATTATAAAAGCCCTTCCTGAGGGTGAAACCCATTCCTTCCTTTAGGTCCTGATACAAAGGCCAGTGAAATGACTGGAGAGACATATGGGCTCGGCTTCTGGATTCGTGGGATTTTGCTAGGGATTCCAAAACGTTAAGAAGGAATTTTGCCCCATTAGTCACCAACACAGTTTTACAAATACATTCTCCAACTTAACAAGACTGACTTCCCATGTGCTTCACTGCTGGTTTTCTGGTTTTGACTCGGCTCCAACTCCAGCTTCCAATTTTGGTCTTCCCAGAGTCTGACTTGACCTTTGGCTCTGGCTTTTGGCTTCTGACCCAAGTTAAGCCTCAGCTTGCCCTGCCTCCAGCTTCAGCTTTTGACCCTAGCCTGTCCTGAATTCAGCTACAGCTTCGGAATCCATTTCTGACACCAAAATCCTTCAGCTCCCTGGGAACCAATCTGAACTGAATTGGACTAGACTGGACCGGACCCATGCTTTGGGTGCCAAGCAACTAGGCCAGACTTCATTTGTGGGTACACGAAGCACTGGAATTGTCTGTAGACTGGAAAATGGATTGAGTCTATCCAGCTACCTTAAATTAGCTGCCTAGTGGAGAGCCATTAAAAATGTTTGTGGTAACTACACCATCCTGAGCACAGTTGAAACAGTGACCAGGAATGAGAAAGCTCTGCATTCTGTTTCCTAACATCTCTAGTCCTTACACATTTAGTTACATCAATGCACAAGTTTGCTTGCTGAGGCAGCTGAATGGATCAAATACTTTAATGTAGATACTTCATACTACCTTTCAAAAGATAGAAAGGCAAAAATAAGGTAAAATAAACTGGCCAAATATTGTTCCAGAAGTGAAAGCAGCTACAAGTCATTTTATTCTATGTTACCAAAAATATGTTGCGATTGCCAAGTAGATGGGGTAGTGAAGTGGGCCATATTCAATTCGGATTGAGCCCGAATCGGGGACAGTGATTCAATTCATCGATTCGAATCACTGTCCCCAATTTGGATTCAGCTGAATCCAAATCTGAAAATTTGATTCCGATTCAGAGAATCAGCGATTCGGCTGTAAACACAGCTTCATATGTCTTTTCTACATACCTCAAGGTGCCGGGCATGGGTCATGAACACTGGGATGGCAAGGCTCACGGGCGTCCTACAAGAGCACAGGGGGGCCCCCCCACATGCTCAGTGGCGAACCCGGAAGTGAACCGGAAGTACTTCTGGGTCTGCTAGGAAGTGTGCTGGCCCCCTCCCACCCATACCACCCCCCACCCTTGGCTCAGCAAATTGGCAATTGACCCAGGAGGCACCAGTCGCCAAGCTGGGGAGGGCATGCAGGGTCTCCCCTGCACGTTCCCCCATAGAGCTGGAAGTGGACCACCCCCCCCCATGCTCCTGTGGGACACCCCATGTCCCCCAGCATCACAGCATTCATGAGAGGCTGGTACCTAGAGGCATGTAGAAAAAACATTTAATGCTGTGTCTATGTCCAAATCTCCAAATCTTTCTGAATATATTTGGAGGGTTCCAATTCGATTAGGAGAAATTAAAGGGTCTCCTGATTCAATCTGGATTTGGAGATTCAGCCACTGAATTGGGCTGACTCTCCGCTGAATTGAATCAGGGACTGAAGCTTCGCCCAGCCCTGCCAAGTAGTGTTTAGACTCCATAGCTGCTTTCACCAACCCTTGAATGAGAAGCACAGATGACCTTCAGCTAATAGAGGAGTACCAGCTTTGGGCTATTTGCACTGGGGCTTATATTAGGTCTTTCAAAGAAAAAGATTGTACCATGGCCAGAATTGGAATCCTGTAGTAGAAGGGAGAAGAGCTATGGAAAAAAAATCAGAAAGTCAATTTATCTGTTATGATGCTGCTTGATAAGCCAAGGAGTAATAGTTCCTACTTCTGAAAAGGAAGAAGGGTTTGTACCTTTGTTAATGCATAATAATACTTCACATGTTACATTGCCCTCTATTAGAGGATCTTGAAATATTTTATGAACACATTTTACTGCAGCCTGTTAGCTGAGGTGATTACCAATCTATGTGCCACCTATATGCTATAACAGTGGGATCTGGGATAGTTAAAATGCAAGGAATGGTTAGACGGGTGAGACAGGTCCCAAAGCACCGAGTTGAAATGGCCTGGCCTGCCATGAAGCAGCTGAAATTTGTGCCATAGTTTTAGGGTTACTTTTTTATTTGAAGCCTTGAGCTTGGCTCTTTGCACAAACACCTTTTGATCGATTATCCCTCACTTGAAGAGTTTACAATCTAATTTGATGAGCAGGAAAACAATAGGAGCTGAAACAGAGGGGTGAAGTGACTTGCTCAAGGTCGCACCAAAAGGCTATTGCAGAACAGGGATTAGCCAGGACTCCTGCTTCCTAGGGCAGTGTCCTAGCCATTGGACAATGCAGCCTCTTCTAGGCTATGCTAATCAATTTTGCTGGGGCTACACAGGAGCAGCAGCTGGCACAGATGCCTGGAGTCATTTAAAGCATAAAAATGTGCACATTTGCTGGCTTGCTCAGAAGCCATTTTCCAGTCGAACAGCCCTTAAGCATCTGGCTGAACCGGATATGTCAGAAGATGGTCTTCAAGGAAGAGTGGTTTCTTTCTCTGCCTTTATAAAAACTGGACGTGCCCAGGTAACCCATGGCGGCTCTGAAATTCCCGGGGCTTCAGAGAAGGATGGGGCCAAAGGTTTGCGCATTGTTTGTTTTTTAAGGAGCTCTGGTGTCGTCTTGTTTTATTTTTTGACATTGCAGAGCTCTGGCAGAGTGATTTGGTTGCCAAGGAAACCAGTGTGAAGGTGCACAGGGCTGCTGCCCACATTGTGAAGTGTGAGAAATGCCTGTAATCAGCAACCCAGCACTCCCAGCTGGAACTCTGCCAATTACCGCCAACCTCGCCATGCAGTTGGCAGGACAATGCAAGGCCGGTGTCGTAGGAAGGAGAGGGGGGAGGGGACAAAGCAAACAGCAGGCCAAGCTTCTGCTCCAGCTTTGCAGACGAGGCACCTGGATTAGGACAATAGCCCAAGGTTATCAACTCGCAGAGCGATACCTACATTAGAAGAGGCGAAATAAATTCAGCCCCAGCCAGCAGCCAAGGACAAGGTTAGCTAAGGCGTCTGCTATAGGCTCTATCTTTTTTATTACTCCCATTATGAGACTTCTATTATGTCTGGCAATTTGCAATAATCAATTTGAAATCACAGTTTGATTAGGCAATGCACATTTGGTGGATGTCCCATGATAATTTGATTCAGTAGATGTTTTTTTAACTGCTATAACCCTATTAGAGTGTGTGTGCATGCATGCACATGCATGCTTCTGTGTGTTTCTGTGTGCATGTGACAATGACAGCACAGGGGAACCACCGATGCAAAGAACATGCAGGTGCGAATGGTGAAAACCAGCACAGCCCAAGGGTGAACTTAGTCCTGCATACATACATGGGTCCTGCAGGATATCACCACAATAATACGACACAATTCACATTGTGTTTTGAGTCATGGTGATGCTGTGACCTCAGGTAGGTGTTGCTTGGGTATCCTGAAACCCCTTTTGGGAGATGATAAAACATTCCTTTCTTCAGAGTCAAGAGAAACCATTGTGTCTTTTGACTCTGATGGTTGCGGAGGGTGTGACAAGCCATTTCTACTGCTTTTGCTCTTTGTGTTGTCAGTTTTGCATGAAGGACTGCAATCAGCTGAGTGGATCCTTAGAGCACAATAAGAAGCTGAAGTGCTGGTTGCTGAAATATCTGTAACACACAAGAAAAGTTGGAAGAATCCTGGAGTGGGCAGAAACCCTCCACTGATCTTCACATTTGCACTGTAATATTTCATGTTTTGGGGGGGGGGGGGGGGGTTTAACTACACTCAATCCAGGTTAC